>OY992523.1:3126004-3726004 GCA_963921215.1 Scoparia ambigualis | reverse complement strand
CGAATTCAAATTATGCTCACAGAATGGATATTTGTAATATTATGCACGAATTTATTATCCTATTTCGATAAAAACGATAAATACAACTGCAAAAGTACTACAAAATGCGAAAATAGGCATTTTACGCAAAAATCACATTCGAGATGTAATAGGCCTCTTAAGAGGCTGTGAACAGCTTACTAGCGCCGCCAATTTATTTTATTTCATTTCTAATAAATAATGGTTTGGCTATGTTCTTAAAAGTAATTTCTTATTTTGTGTAATAATTAGTTTTAAAACTTGTTTTAGTCAAAAGAAGTCTTGTTTAATTTTTAAATAAGTTATTATTTAGTTTGTAATATATATATATATTGTAATATATATAATTATAGCCGAAGGCTGGGGACCTACTCCAAAATGAAATTTTGAGCAGCTTTTTGCTGTCTTCAATATTACAAACCCTAAAAATTAATTTTGCTATGTCGCAAACACAATGATTTAGGTAATGTTGATTGAAAAGTCCATATTGATCGTTAAATGACGAAATTAGTATTTGAAATTTTCATTTTGGAGTAGGCTCTGCTTAGACATTTGTTGCAAGGCTTTATTAGCACAATCAGTATCAATGTAATCACTAGGTAATATAAGGCTGTGATGTGAATAATATTTTCAAAGGAATACTGATTTAGTTTTTAAGTTAAATTTGGGCTGAAAGCTGCTTTCGTTCGTTGCAAGTATTATTACTAGTACAAATAGGTAAACTGGTTTTTTACAAAAAAATATCAATATCAATATAAAAGTGTTTTAACTTGAGCTAGACTGACAATATTGAAATAAAAACGATATTTCTATTTTAATAGTTTTTATTATTTGTGGTGACAACATTCCCTACACAGTATTTCCACTAACACTTGTCGCGAAGTGGCACCATCTCTGGCAAAGACTAGCTGCGCCACCTTGCTTTTAAGACCCCAATGCTGTGTTCTACTGTGTTGCGAGTGCTGCAGTGGAGATCTGTATAGTGGGATTCTGGGGAATCTGGAACTGCCTGCAGAATCAGTCATCATGCACTCCCGCTGGGCGTATCCGGAATCCCCTTTAAGGAAAAAAAAATACTTAGGTATGCTGCACAATAAAGACTTGGTTCATAATGAGCTTATGTCCTATAAGTACGATTGCACATTTATTTTAATGGGCACAGTGGAGTAGGTCATACAAAGTTATTCCTTGCGACTGTTAGGACTTTTTGAATTTATGAAAAATATAATTATAATTGTGTCAAAGTTATGGGCCCTAATACAATATTAATATAAACTCGATATTACATAATCATGTTTGCAGAACTTCCACGTTTTTTTACTGGACTAATGTCAGATGACTTCACAAGGTAACTTTTAAGGCTTAACTTTGTAATTTTTTTTGTGAGACAAACTCAATTATCTATCAAACATAAGGGCAGCCTACTGAAAATTAGCCTATTAAAAAATAACAAGATGAGGGTCCAACAGTGACTACATGATGTGGACACATTTTTTATTATAAAGCTTAGCACATCTTTGGTGGAATTTATTTATTTATTATTTAATTAATTAACACGGTTATATTACTAATTACATTAATTAATCTATATGAATTACAAAGAATAATAAATACTATTAAAATTAAAACATTAAATTAAAATTAGACGTTACATATAATTATGGAATGATATTCTTTGTTCAATGTCTTACCTAACAGCCAGCAAACTTCTCCATTTTCATAGAGACTCCGCATGTGTGCTTCCAAAGGGCTCCTATTCCACACATGCGAGTCATGGCTGGCACCTATGAAGCTTCATATGAATGAAGCCTCGACATGGAGGATGTTGAAATCCACATCACAAATCTAAAACAAACAAAAATTATATAACCATTGCATTTAAGAAACTATAGCAAATTTTAAATGGTAATAAAGTTAGTTTATCATAGTTTTTGACAACATTAGTTGTAATCTAACAATCACAGTACCTATTATAAAAATGCAATTTAATAAAAACTTACGATCATTGCATTCAAAGAATGATAATGCTTCCTATTAAAGAAAGCTTTCTCATACATGTGGGGTTGTATGATGGCAATGTGAGTGCCGTCAATACACCCAATCACAACACCCGGGACACCAAAGCCATCCATGAATCTGTAAAAAAATATCCAAAGGAAAAATTATTGGCTTTGAAAACAAAACAGAATATTCAAACAATCATAATTTTTCTATTATTCATACCCTCTCATAAGAGTTATCTTGTCTTCTCTATTACTGGTAAATTTGATGTGCCGCAGCAGGACTTCTGGCTGATTGAGGGCATCAGTGACCTCAGCCACACACTTGTGAACAGAAGTCTGACTGATGCCCAAATTAAAGTCTTTGCCGACCCGTCTTTGATAGCTGCCCCTGCATAAAAATCTAAGGCAGCCATGAACTGTAATATAAAAAGATAACCTTAAAATTAAAGTAGGTACCTACCTATCATAAAAAATAGTAATAGTACCTAGTAAACACAAATTTAATTGCAAAAAGGACTTACTTTTATCTCATTGCATCAGAGATCCCTGTGGACCTCTGTCTTTGCGGCATATGTGGCTTGAGCTCATCAACAAGTTGTTGAAATATAGGTAAAGACAACCTATAATTGATCACAAATTAAAAGTATACCGACACACTACAATAAAAAATTAGTTAATTAGGTGTTACTGTATAATTTGGACACTCTGATAACGATTGTCATGGGTCGCGAGTCACCGCAATCGTTTGACATTAGCAATGAGCTCAAAAACCTTACGCAATTCGAATTAGCTGTCAAAATCAGTAAATCATTCACTCATCAATAAAATTGACGATCGTAATCGTAAACCATAGATGAAGTCCTTAGACAATTAGAATTTACCGTTTGACACATGAAACCTTACGTTATGAACTGTCAAATGAATACGATGGCTTTACGCAATCGCACTTCTGATTTTAGCTGATGAGCTCCAAACCAACCCAAACAAGACGAAAAGCAAAAGTTTAAAAAAATGAAAGCAGTCCTCTTGCCAATGAAACCAGGCTCTCTTACTTCCTTCGCATCTGAAGATATAAATTACATAAATATCAAAGCAGAGGACGACTGTGAACCACCAACTACTTTGAAGCTAGTTAAAGCTGATAAACCGATCAATGAAGTTGACAAGAAACAGAAAGAAGTGCAGCCTATTACGTAAGTTTCTTTTATCAAAAATTACAGGTAAACAAGCACTTTACCTTCATATCATCTGGTGGTAAGTGACGATAAGGCCGAAGGTCAACTACTGAGGAACTGGCTATCTTATCTCTTTAACTGTCGGAACACAACAATACTATTATCATTGTTATGTTAATAGCATTGCCTTTCATTTGATAAGTTGGTAGTAGCTAGCCAGGCAGACTTAACACGTTGAACGCCATGGCAGACACCATATATCTGCCACCATATATTCCCAGTGGGCTTAATGAAAAATAAAAAAATGGTCATTATCTGTCTACATGTTTTATTGGCTTATTTGTTTTAAAAGGGGATTTACTATAATGTCAATTAAGTAAAATGGCGGAAAATGGTAATAATAGAGAGAAATTGCCTGGCAGACACCTTGATCTGCCATGGCCTAGCCGAAGCATTTTTCGTTATTTTAGTTGTGGGGGCCCCGCGGGTCACCTTGCAAACCGCCCCCGCAACTCTGCGCTAGCGCTACGCTTGCTCTCGCTCGACACAGCTCAATGTAGAGATACGGTATCGAAACAAAAGTATCGATTCTATACTCATGAGTAGTATAGCAACAAAAGTAATCAATACCAGTATCATACTCGCATTAAAAGTATCGAGTTATTAGGGTAACGAGTACATTTGGTTTTTCATTCAGTGTAAATAAAAAGACCTAAAATTTATTTATTTATTTATTTATTGATAGGAAAACCAACAGCTATGTTACAATGTTGAAACTTATAGGTAAAGTCAGAAAGCCAATTAAGGTTCTCACTGTTAAAAATAGAGTAGCTTAAACTGTGATACAGTCTAACAAGAAATAGTACCTACTTAAAAGCTGTTTATTAAAATATTTCTTTATTTTCTCAATCAAAAGTCATCTCCGTGCAATCAGACAAAAATATCTAGTAATTTTTTAACCCTTGAGCCCAACAGGGAGAGATTACAGAGACTAGGAAATCCTAGTCTCTGTAATCAGGGCTCTAGCTTTTGAAAATAGAAATTCCGCCGGAACTAACGTCCCTGATATTATTAAAAAACGATAAGCAAGCATAAAAAGCCCTCGGAACACCATTTTCATATCTTACCATTTCTTTCAATTTCATATCTGCTGGAATGGGTTTGATTTCAACGGAAACACTGGATTTGCGAGATATAAACTCATCTCGTCTCTGTTATGTTCGGTGGTAATGCTTAGTCTTCTCGAATTCGCTAACATATTTTGATGGTGTCCCCAAAAGGGGTGTGTAATGTATGATATAACAACAAATGTCATAACGTGTACAACATATAATTTCAGATGAAATAATTTTGTTTAATATAATAATGACAAAGTATAATCATAGAAAGATCTAATTTTAAAAGTTATTATTTTAGAATGTATAACAGACTATTCATATAAAATTGTTCACCATAAAAATTAAAAAGTATATTATTCTAAACATATAATAATCATTTAATTGAATACTCGGTTTGTTTATTAACCTTTAATATAGCAATCAATTTAAATAACATTCTTAAAAACTAACAATCAATTCCTATAAACGTGTTTTAAATTGAACACAAAAAATTTCATTTATAGATATATAATGTGGTATATAAACGTTATTTTTTTATTAATACTGTCATTACTAAGAACAAGTTAAAACTCAAAATCTTTTTTTTCTTATTGTTTCCTACATAACAGACAATTACCATAATTTTCTTTTTATCATCACTAAGAAAATAATTGAACTCACAATATTGTTTTTAATATAATCACTTATGATTAAGAAATAGGGAGGGGGGTCGGGGGCCCTGCGGCCCCCCTCCTTTAATTGTCAATCTAACCTAACCTAACTGCCAGAACTATAGTTTTACATACTTGACTTTTTCTTTATAGCGGGCATGCAAGCAAGCATGGAGCTTGCAGCATGCAAGCAAACATGCAGCATGCAAGCAAACATGCAGCATGCATGCAGGCATGCAGCATGCATACAGGCATGCATACAAACATGCAGTATTCCACAAAGACATGCAACATGCATGCAAGCACACATCATCATTGATACTATATAGTATTGTAATTTTGTATTGCATCACTTTTTTATTTTTTATATTCATATTTTGTATTGACCTGGTAACGACATATTCTTTTTTTTGTTTGTAAATGTCGTTGCTTTTGTGCGCTGTGGTTTCTTGCGCCCATTCTTTGCCACAGTTAAAAAATTATGTCCTGAATGGGTGGTAGGTTAAAAAAAATTTTGACCATTCAAAGTACTTATTGATTGTGTTTATTGAATAAATTTTGATTTTGATTTTGATCATTTATTAATTACGAAATTATTTGTCAAAAAGTCTAACCTAACCTAACCAACGAAGGTCTGAGTATCAAATAATGAATATACCAGTTAAAACTTATATTAAGCAAAAGTTATTTCAATTGATAAGTTGATCAAATAGAACTTATTTAAATTAATTTTTATAATAAAAATAAATATATGAAATGATAAATATGTGCCGTATTGCGACCAACGGTACTTGGTTTAATTTTAATCGTGGCTTAGTTACTGATTTAGCGTTAGGTTTTGGGAAAAAAAAAAATAAGATGCGTGTCCGTTGAAAAGCGTAAGGCGTATATTCTGCGTTAATTTTACAGAGTTCGTGGAGAGAGGGGTAGGGAACAATATTGCGTGTTACCAATAGCAGCGTCGGTTCGATGCCCACGTGATGCAGCAGAGATTAGGTTGGGGAATGATCGATCCATAGTGGCGGAAGTTAATCGATTAGGCATCAGACATTCAATCACAAACATGCCCCCGGCCTTGGAAGTAGTCGCTTTCAACACCCCTGAGACACCTCGTCGTATAAAAGGGGGCAGATCCTGGCGTAGGCACGTCGAACAACGCCTGAAGATGTCTGAATATCTGCCACTCTTGAAACGCCGTCCTTGCCAGGAATAGTCCATAGTACTCGTCCCAAGCCCTACCTTAAAGGAGGTAGGTTGTTGTCCTTCAGCAAGACGAGAGTGTCGACCTTCAACTCCGCTTTGTTATCTGTCCATTTAGTCCGCACTTGCAACTCGGATATATATTCCTTAGACCAGCGGGTCCAAAAATGCTGGCGTATTTGCTCCACCATCTGATGTCGTCTCAAACGATGAGCTGGAACATCACTGAGGTCGTCACAAGCTGGCGCAGTAAGCAGTCAACCAACCAGAAAGTGAGCTGGAGTCAACGGGGAAAGGTCTTTAGGATCTGGGGACAGTGGAGAAAGCGGTCTGGAGTTTAGGACTGCTTCAATTTGCGACAGTACTGTGCTAAACTCCTCAAAAGTGAGGTGTGCATTGCCTACAACCCGACGCAGATGATATTTGCAAGATTTCACTCCTGCTTCCCACAGACCACCAAAGTGAGGCGAATAGGGAGGAATAAATGAAAATTTTATTTGTTGACTCGCGGCATATTGTATTATATCCGAATTACACCTATTTAAAAAATCGGAATAATAATGCATTAAGCCTACGAAGTTGCGGCCATTATCAGAAAATATTTCTAATGGTTTACCGCGCCGCGAAATGAATCTGTTGAGTGCTAGTAAATATGACTCAGTTGTGAGGTCAGTGACTAATTCTAAATGAACTGCGCGCGTCACAAAACACACAAATAAGCAAATATAGGCTTTATACGTCCTAGCCCCCCTACCTTTACGGTTTAGTATGAGCACTGGTCCACAGTAATCTACTCCGCATCGAATAAATGGAAAACTAGGAGAAATCCTTTCCTGAGGCAAGTTACCCATAGGGGGTGTCAATGTCTTTCCCTTTATACGTTTACACGTTACACAACTGATAACAACACTCCTAGCTAAACTTCTGCCACCAAGTGGCCACCAGGTCTCACGTAAGTTATAAAGTAATGCCTGAGGTCCAGCGTGGAGAAGTCGCAGCTGTTCTCCTCGAAACAACAACCGCGTAAAATAATGTTTACTACTTATTAGAATAGGGTGCATTTTATTATAACTAAATTCGTTTGAATTTTCTAAGCGTCCACCCACACGTAATATTTTCTCATTGTCCATAAATACATTTAATTTAGTTAAATTATTTTTACCTTTAATTTGCGAACCATTTATTAATAAATAGTATTCGGTAGGAAAACTTTCGATCTGAGACCACCGAATCAAAGTTTTTTCTGATGCAACTAACTCATCTACACTAATGACGCCAATCCGTCTGTCATTTTTATTGCGAACATTATGTACGAAACGTAGTACAAATGCTACAGCACGTATCATACGCCTAAACTTCGAAAAACGTTTAAACGTAAACAGCGCTTAGTTAGGTGAATCATGAGCCACGAAAGAAGAAATTGACGGCCTGATCTCAGGCGAGGCTCGTCAGTATCCGGGCCAGTATAATTGTCTAGAGAGAAATCAGGACTTCGTGAAAGTCTGGACCCTCCCACCATAAAGTAGAAGAGGAAAGTTCGTCCAAACTACAGCCGCGTGAAGCCAGGTCAGCTGGATCTTTGCTACGAACGTGGCGCCAAAGAACATCGTTTGTTAGTTCATGAATTTCAGACGTCCTATTTTGAACAAACGTTTTTAATTTATTCGGTGCCATGCGCAGCCACCCCAATACTATTGTCGAGTCAGTCCATAAAACAATATTATTGAACGTACAATTTAATGAACTGCTCAAAACACCACACAGCTCGAGCCTTGGTATGCTAACAGGTTTTATGGGCGCGACCTTGGCTTTAGAAAAGAGTAATCTTACTGTTATAGTTTGGTCTTGATTGATAGTGCGAATATAAATGCAAGCGCCGTACGCGCTCTGTGACGCATCGCTAAAAACATGCAGTTCAATACGTATAGGTTGGCTACCTATAGCATGGCGAGGAACACGAAGCGTAGTGAGCTCTTGCAAAGAAATAACAAACCGGTTCCACGTTCGCACGACGTTAAGCGGGACCACTTCATCCCAATCGATTTTAAGATGCCACAATTGTTGTAATAATAATTTTGCGATTATTATTGTAGGGCTTAACAGACCAAGGGGATCAAAAATTTGTGAAATACTTGATAGAATAGACCGTTTAGTAACTGGCTTATCGTCTTTTTTAAACTGCGTATTAAGATAAAAATTATCATTTAAATTGTTCCAACCTAAGCCCAATGTCTTGGCATTAATATTTTCGTTAGATTTAATTTCTTTAGAATGGTTCGACAAACAATCATCAAAATTACATGAAAGTTGAATATCCATTTTCGAAGTGGAAAACCGCCCGACTGAAGCATGTTTTTAATGTTTTCACATAATTTTAATAACTTAGATATATCATTACCGGATGTCAAAAGATCATCAACATAGAAATCCTCTTTGACTGCCCTTTGAACCTCGGGATCTGTCGACTCAATCCCTAACTGCTTCAAACATCTTACACTAAGAAATGGCGCAGAGGCGGTTCCGTACGTAACGGTATTTAATTTAAATAGACCTATCGGTTGCGACGGATCATCGCGCCACAAAATCATTTGCAGCTTACGTTGGTCTTCAGCTATTATACAGTTTCGAAACATTTTAGAAACGTCCGCGCATGCAACGAACTTATGCTGTCTAAAGCGGAGAAGAATAGAAATTAAATCGCCCTGTATAGGCGGACCGACTAATTGTAAGTCGTTGAGTGACTTGCCGGAGGTCGATGGTGCGCTGGCATCAAAAACCACACGTAGCTTGGTTGTGGAGCTATGTTCCCTAAATACGCTGTGATGCGGCATGAAATAGCAGGGTTGCTCGTAAGTGGTAACTGGACTGATATGACCTAAATCAAGGTATTCGCGCATAAAATTCGAATACAATAATTTATAATCAGGCGAGCGCTGTAAACGTTTCTCTAATGCGTAAAATCGGCGCTCGGCTTGCGTATATGATTCGCCTAAACTATCAGGTGACTGTTTAATTAAATGGAATGCGAACACAAAACCTTCCTTCACTATTGCGCTTTGTAGTGCGAATAAAGTGATCCTCACATGAACGCTCTTCCTCAGTCCGCGTATCCCTGACTTTAGGAAGTTCTTCGAGCTCCCAGAACAAGCGAAGTTGAGAGTCTAAAGAACTGCTATAATTACACTGAATGCGCTTTATATTTCGTGTATTATTAACGAGGCCGGAAATAATCCACCCTAATCGTGTATTCTGTAAGTAAGGGCCGTTAGGAAGACGCATTTTTCCTTCACCTAACAGATCCCAGAACTTATCAGCACCTATTAAAATGTCTACGTAAAAGCTCACTAGAGTAATACGTAGATGCTTTCAATTAAAACGACGTAGTAGAGTCACTGATATAATATTATAATAATAAGGTACATAGTCAAGTTCCCGACAACCACTTCGATCAAAATACGAACAAGCTCTGCCTCGGCGCGATACTCTCGCGCCGGAGCCCAAACTTAAAAACAAAGTCATTATTCACATTCCATTATTACACATAGTTATTTCTACGAGTTCGCCAAAACCCTTATCGTACTCCGCACTGAACCTAATGTTGTTAATGTAAACATAAGCCCGGAATGTGACACTTCTGCGCGCCCGCCGCGCCGCCGTCTACCTACTCGTTATGCGTTGCTTTATGTTGCCAACAATATTATATTAATAGTATTCAAATATCAAGCTGTCACCTGACAGTCACATTATAATAATATAGTACTCTAACATTCGGCCATCCTGACTACACAAAGTTTGTCCCCAAACTTTTCTATTTATAACTAGGTAATTTAAATGAAAACAACATAATAAACAAGTCTCAAAAATCGAAGGCTTCACCCTATCATTAGGTCCACCTTTACCTTCCATTCCAAAAAAATCATGAAATTGGCAGTTGACTACCATTGCATAATTAGGAACTTATAATAATACTCATCATTTGCACATCACAACATACAAATATCAGGAATGCATCGAAGACTTCGCCCTATCATTAGAACCACCTTCGCCTTCCATTACAAAACAACATAAGATTTGCAGTTAACCCCTCACCACAAAGTCAAACACTCAAAGAGCTGCAAAACTTCACGATCGTGTCAAACCTTCCAAATCATGAGATTTGCATTTTGACCCCTCACCGCAAAACTTCACGATCGTGTCAAACCTTCCAAATCATGAGATTTGCATTTTGACCCCTCACCGCAAAGTCAAACACTCAAAGGGCTGCAAAACTTCACGATCGTGTCAAACCTTCCAAATCATGAGATTTGCATTTTGACCCCTCACCGTAAATTCAGAATTTCACAGAGCTGCAAGACTTTGCAATCGTGTTAATCCTTCCAAATGCTCATCAACAACATCATCATAACATTTAACAACTCAACATATAACATGAGATTTGCAGTTGACCCCTCACCGCAAAATTAGAAACTCAAAAGCTGCAAAATTTCACGGTCGTGTCAATCCTTCCAAATGCTCATATTACTCATCAACAATATCAACATAATACTTATTATTAATCAACAGAATATATTGATAACTTATCATTTATACTATAATTACTTAGATATATGTCTATCATCAACATCAACTTTAACAAAACACATTTTCTTCATTATATTTATATATAAGATATATATCTTTAACTTTTTCTTAATATCACATATAAGTATAACCACAGTTTTTTCTTATTTAATCATTAAGTTATAGCTTTTCTACGAATCACATTAAATCAATCAATCTCATGCTAAGCCCACATTTGCCTCATCATCTGATGTGTCACTATCATTATTAGCTATTGTAATCCAAGGCTGAATACGGTCTACTGACCAGACATTCGTGTATTTTCCTCTCGAAATGTTTGACCCTGGGATACTTGATACTTCATAGCGGTCATTTGGTAATATTTTGGTAACTCGAAATGGACCTGTATATTTTGGTAGAAGTTTACGACTCTTGCCATCATTGGACGGTAGAGATTTTAGAATCTTTACTAAGTCTCCAACTGAATACACTTTAGGTCTCTTTCTATTCTGATCAAATCTTGTCTGTTGTTTACCCTGATCTTTTTTGATGTGCTCATTTACTTCCAATCTAATATCTTCTATTTGTTTGTCATTATATCTCGTTTCTATAATAGTTTCTCCTAAGATTCCTTCCCCACGATTTAGAGGACGCCTACAAAACAAAACTTCAGCTGGAGTTTTGCCTATTCCTTTATTAAATGTGTTATTAAGTCCCCATTGAATTTTACCAAGGTCCTGGTCCCATTTGTTCTCGCCTGAACGGTCAGAGTAAGCCCTAAGTCCATCCAAAACGGTACGATTATAGCGCTCTACCTGACCGTTGGCTCTTGGAGCAGACACAGCATTCAACACGTGTTGAATCTCAGATTCTGTACA
The DNA here is from genome assembly GCA_963921215.1 of Scoparia ambigualis. Classification (NCBI taxonomy): domain Eukaryota; kingdom Metazoa; phylum Arthropoda; class Insecta; order Lepidoptera; family Crambidae; genus Scoparia; species Scoparia ambigualis. The sequence continues at coordinate 3,714,402 of OY992523.1, read as the reverse complement.
GAAACGCCTGAATTCACCCGAAGTGAAACACGAACCTCTATCAGTAATTAATCTGTGTGGGTGTCCAAAAGAAAAAAATATATCTTTAAGAGTTTTTATGGTAGTTTGGGATTTTGTATTTCGTAAAGCTTTAATAATGCAAAATTTTGTAAACCCATCCACAACTAATAAAAGATACTGATTACCATGAGTACTTTTAACGAACGGTCCCAAATGATCCGCGTGCAAAGTATGAAAAGGAATGTCTGTTTTAGGGATGCTATGTAAAAATCCCTCTTTGGGTCCCGCCGGTTCTTTAGCGAATGCACAGTGTAAACATGATTTTACATACTTGGAAATGAACTTCGTCATTTTCGGAAACCAGAAATCTCGCTTGATCTTTTCTAATGTTTTTTCCGTAGAAAAATGACCTATCTCGTCATGATTGCGTTGACAAATTTGCCATCTAGCGCCTTTTGGGACGACCCATTTTAAGTCGTCTCCTACCTTTCGATACAAGCGATTATTTTTCAATACAAAGTTTTGTTTTATATCTGCAACTTCCTTATACTTGGGGTCCTCAAGGGCAGAACGAATATGTTGGATCTTATGATCTGCTAACTGTAAAGTTAATAACCAGTCATCTTGAGTGATATTCATAACACGAGATAAATGTTCAAGTTTATCATTTTCGTCAACACAGGGTAGAGGATTTCGACTAAGGGCATCTACATGTTGCATTGAATGTCCTGGTCTATAAACGATTGTACAATCATATTCCTGAAATGCTATCCACCAACGCGCTACTCTAGGTATTATATCTCTTTTAGCGAATGTAGATCGCAAGGCATTGCAGTCGCTTACAATGGTAAAATGTCTGCCTAATAGATATACTCTGAATCTGTTTAAAGAGACGACGACAGCAAGAGTTTCTAACTCATAGGCATGTAACTTTTCTTCATCTATAGTAGTTTTTCGGCTAAAGTACGCCACAGGCTTTAATTTAAGAGAATCAGATTCTTTTTGAAATAAAATACCACCTAACCCATTTTTTGACGCATCGCAATGTAACTCAGTTTGATGTTGTGGATTATACAGCGTTAAAATCGGACGTTGAACTAATTTATCTTTTAAGTTTTGGAATGACTCTTTTTGTCGTTGCCCCCATTCCCAAGAAACATTTTGTCGTGTAAGATTTGTTAGAGGTCTCGCTATTACCGCAAAGTTCTTGATGAATTTTCGGAAATAACTAGCGAGGCCTACGAATTGTCGAACTTCGTGAACATTTTTTGGTTCAGGGAAAGAATTTACTGCCTCAATCTTAGCGTTGCCTGGTCTGACACCTTCAGCTGTTATTTCATATCCTAAATATTCTATTACAGTGTCGAAAAAACGACATTTCTTAACATTCAATGTAAGGCCAGCCTCCAATAATAAAGTAAATGTTTGCTCTAGTTTTTGAAGACATATCTCAAAGGTGGGACCAGCTATTAAGAGGTCATCCATATATGCTACTGCGCTCCTTTGTGATTTTCCAAGCATCTTATTGACTGTGCGCTGAAAAACTGCTGGACAATTGACTAGACCAAAAGGAGCTCTTTTAAATTGGTAAAGACCATCAGGAGTTATAAATGCTGTCATGTGTTTACAGTGATCTTTAATCGGAATTTGATAATAGCCGCTAGACATGTCAAGACTGACAAAGAAGGTATTGCCACTTAAAAGGTCAAGTTGATCATCAATCCGTGGTAATGGGTACAAATCTTTTATGGTTTTTCGATTAAGGGCTCTGTAATCAACACAAAGTCTATAACCCCCTGTCTTTTTTTTTACTAATAATATAGGACTTGCATACGCGGAGTCTGACTCCTCAACTATGTCATTGTCTTGCAATTCCTTGACCATATCTCGTACTATTTCTCTTTCAGCGTAGCTTAATCGGTAAGGACGATACACTACAGGAGCTTCATCCATTAATTTTATATCTAATTCACTTATGTGAGTACAACCGATCTTAGATAAATCTAACGCAAAACAGCTTCTATATTTATCAATTAAATTATAAACTTTGTCTTTTTGATCAGCAGTAAGATTTTGGTTAACTCGTATTTCATCTTTAGCAAGAGGTGTTAACAAAGAAGATTTAAGACATTTTAAATTATTTGGGACTGTCAAAAAAGTTTGAGTTTTTTCCGCACTCGCTAGATTTGATCGTACGATCATTGTATCTTTTATGAAATAAAGAGGCTGACTTAAGCTATTAATATTTATAACTACTATTTGGCATTTGCTATCCTTAAGTCTATAAATGCCTTCTGGTAAACAATATTCTTTACCTTCCTTACAGCAGTAACTTCCTTTTACATATATATCTGAATCGTTTAATTCTTTGCTATAACAATGCAATAAATCAACACCTTTAATTTCTGAATCAGATAAAACATATAATTCAATTTTATTATTTTGAGATTGATCCGGATCAAAATTTGGTAGTTCAGATGAAATTACTCCAGACATAATGTTTAGGGAATTAGCAGTCTTTGTTATTACTACTTCTGGTAGTTCAGTAAAATTTTGTCCAACTAAAAGTGGTATGTGCAAATGATCATTATTTATTACATAAGCAACAACCTCGGCCTCTACAGAATCAATGCGTATGTTGAACAGCGTTTTCCCTAACAATGGAACAGTGATATTAGCAACCCCACATATAGAAGGTAAGTCATCTTTATTTATAGGTAGTTCTAATTTTTCAGCAGTTCCTTGAGTTATGAGCGTGCAGTCACTTCCCAGATCAACAAAGCATTCTATTTCATATTGATTATTAATTAAAGCTTGTTTATGGTATTTAAAATTATTTTGTGTTAGGCTATCAATGAGTAAAACCCGTTTGTCAATATCCTTATGTATTTCTTTCTTTTGAAAACATTCGCTGCTAACATGTCCATATTTTTTACATTCATTACACTTTATGATTGGCTTTGTACAATGTTGCACTTTGTGTCCCTTTTCTTTGCAATTAAAGCAAACCAAGGGATAATTATGATTAATCTGAGGATTGATCGCACGACACTGAGCTGCTCTATGTCCACTTTCATTGCACTTATTACATACAAAATTATTTATTTGCCTATTCTTATTAACATTAGTTGCCCGTGATAAATCTTTTTGTTCTTTGCAAACATCTTTCAAAAATTTTAATAAATCTTCGGGCTCAGTAAAACGTGCCGATGTTGCTCCTGCACGAATGGTACGATCATCGATACCATGAATGATGCAGTCAACAGCTCTTTTACCAGAAATATCACATGCATTTAAAAGCATAATTTTCTCATAATAGTATTCATCTAACCCCTCTCCAAACTTCAGTCGTCGATCAAGCATTTCTGATAAAAGCGCTCCATAATTAGTTTCAGTGGGAAAAGCTTTGCATAAAAGCGCTTGCCACTCTTCCCAACTATGTAAAATAGAAGGTTGACCATGATACCATTTTTTTGCATTACCTATAAGCTTGGGGAGTGCATAATGCATTATTTGTGTTTCGTCCCAATGATATATCTTTGCGCACTCATTCACCTTTGCTATCCATAAGTCAATGCGATGGTTTTTAATAGCAGGGTCAAATTCAGGTATCATATTAATACCAGAGTTAATAGATGATGGCATATTAGGCTTAATAAAAGATTGTAACAACTGTGAAAAATCATTTAAGTTAACTAACAAGTTAGGGTTAATAGTGTTCGTTATTAACTCACTAGATTGTCCTAGTTGCGGTACCTTAGTCACGTCGTCCATAGACACAGCACCAATCACCTTCTGAAGGTCTGACGCGGTCTCCAACCGTGACCGCGATGCTGCGCCTGCTGGCGGATGTAAAGCGCCTGCCGAACACACGCTTGGAGAGCCGGGCGCGACATCCGTCGCCTCTGCCGCCTGCTTCCCAATGTCTCGTCCGGTCGCAGATTGTCTTGCGTGTTCCGTACTTCTTCTACTGCTACTAGTACTCCCTCGTCCGGTCGCAGATTGTCTTGCGCGTTCCGTACTTCTTTTACTGCTACTAGTACTCCCTCGTCCGGTCGCAGAATTCATGTCACGCAGCTTTGGAGTATAACCACTTCGAGATCGACGTCGTTTCGACGATCGCGTTCTTCTTCTGTGTGAGCTTGAATCACTTTCTGTACCATCGGTATAGGAATCCGAATCGTCTGTAGAGTAATGTTTTCTTCGCCGATTTGAGTGGCGTGAGCGTTTAGAGCGTTTTTTTTTCCCATTGTTATTATTTGGTATTTACAATAATCCCACTTCTGATAAAAGCTCACTAGAGTAATACGTAGATGCTTTCAATTAAAACGACGTAGTAGAGTCACTGATATAATATTATAATAATAAGGTACATAGTCAAGTTCCCGACAACCACTTCGATCAAAATACGAACAAGCTCTGCCTCGGCGCGATACTCTCGCGCCGGAGCCCAAACTTAAAAACAAAGTCATTATTCACATTCCATTATTACACATAGTTATTTCTACGAGTTCGCCAAAACCCTTATCGTACTCCGCACTGAACCTAATGTTGTTAATGTAAACATAAGCCCGGAATGTGACACTTCTGCGCGCCCGCCGCGCCGCCGTCTACCTACTCGTTATGCGTTGCTTTATGTTGCCAACAATATTATATTAATAGTATTCAAATATCAAGCTGTCACCTGACAGTCACATTATAATAATATAGTACTCTAACATACGTTTTCACAAACAAAAAATTGCGGATCTGCCAACGTTATGTTGTCTGGAATACAGAACTGCGCGCTTGATTGACACAATGCTGGCAACGTAGACGTAATTTGCGACAAAACAAAACATGAAATGCGCGTAGTGTAGTGATCGACGCGTGATTTAATTTCAATGTCACAAGTTTCCGAACATTGTAACACCGAATCACCTACACCCCTAACTTCGTAAGTGGACTGTACTATTGGTATTTGAATTAAATTACAAAAGGGTTTCGTAATAAAACACCGCTGACTTCCATTGTCAAGCAGCGCGCGCGCCTGGTGATAAACACCGTGAATATCGGCTACTTCAATAATAGCTGTTGACAACAGAACGGTGTGTGTATCTATAGACCGAGCGCATCGAATTTGCATGTGTACCTTGTTTACTTGAATCGGGTGCGAGTCCGCGACAGCGAAGGAGGAGGGGTCGCCGGCTTGTAGCGGTGGCGGCGCTGCGTCTGCATTCACCTCGGTGCTCCCCGTCGCGATACTAGAATGAAGTGCAACCATACTATCCGCGTTATCATTATGAATCAATGAGTTATGTTTGCGGTTACACTTCCTACAAGGCCCAAACTTACAATTATCAAGTGCGTGACCCGAGCGTAGACAATTCTCGCATAATTTTTTATCGCGTACTAACTTTAACTTTGTTTCCAAATCACTATCGATAAACCTTTGACATGAATATAGTGGGTGATTAGTGATTACCGTTGCATTTAACGCAGGATTTTTTAAAGCGAGACTGACGGTCGGGCGCGGGCGGCTTATGAGTAGACACATCGCAGTGAGACGGGTAATGCGAATGTGAGTTCTGTTTTTTCGTCTCAGATTGCGGAGTGAACCCTCTATTGTGAGAAAGCTGCAATGTCTCTAGCATATCGGCCCTGTTTTTTAAAAAACCAATTAATTCATCTACTTTAATTATGCGCTTGGAATTGTTATCGCTCGGAACCAACGTACACTGTAGGTCTCCCATTCGCGTTCAGTTGTCTTATCTAGTTTAGACACTATGATATAATTAATAATTGTGTCCCAGGAGTCAGTGGGCTCACCTAGGATTTTTAAAGCCCGTAATTTTTTTAATATAGTGTCTATAAGCTTTCTAATATGTGCGGGTGACTCCCTAGACAATGAATTAATTGAAAATAAGGCCTTAACGTGATTGTGCACTAAAAGTCTATTATTGTTGTACCTATTTAGCAATAATTCCCAGGCGACATTGTAATTATCGGAACTGAATTCTACAGAGTTCACAACAAGCTCAGCGTTGCCTTTTAGTGAAGATTTTAAATAGTGATACTTTTGTATATTACTAATGCGTTTAGAGTTGTGTACTAAAGATATAAACGTGTCTCTGAACTCAAGCCAGTGCTCATAGGAACCGTCAAAGGTTGGCAGGGAAATAATAGGAAGCTTAACCGATTGCGCTTGTTCGCTGCAGCAGTGCTTACCATCAGAACTATCATTAACCTCAAAACTGCTTAGAATGTGCTCCGCGCGTGCTAAGGTACTATAATAGGAGTTTTCGAACGATTCTCTATTATTTAACTGTTCAGATAAGTCACTATCGGAAACACACTCATCAATTTTACTTTGAATTTCGTTGAATTCGGTAAATAAACTAGCAGCCCCTTTAATGCGCAATTTCAAATCAATCCGAATCTGAGAGGAATAAATAAGGCTTTCATTTTCTTCTAAAGAGAGTAGATAGTTTGAAAATTTTGTAAGTCTGCCTTTAACGATGCCACGTTTTTTGACAAGGTCGCGAGCTAAAATAGGATCTGAACATTGAATAACCGGAGATCTATCGCGAGATTTCGAATTTGCACTATCAACATTAAGTAGAACGGGAGATTTATCACGAGATTTTACACTTTCGCTTTCGGTAGACATTTTGGTGGTCAGTGAGAAAAGGAGTACTTACAATTTGAATGTTTGAAAACACGTCAGCAGTGATAGCAGCGTCACAAGCTGGGCAATTCGTCTATCACACTCCCTCGCGTATTACTCACTGAAATCAGTTTAGACACAGGTGTCACAAAGAGAACCAGGAGGTGATTAGGAAAAGAAAGGATGGTTGGCCCCACCAGTTTGCGTATGATGATTGATGGATTGCTCTTCCAGCTTCAATTCCGATATGCGCTTAGCCTCAAAGTAGTCGAAGTAGTCATGTAGGTCCAAAATATGCTTGACTTCAGTAGCAGCAGCCACGACCACGTGCTCCACAGGATGCTGAATCTTGATATTCGGCGAAGAAGGGCCACATGTGCCGTATTGCGACCAACGGTACTTGGTTTAATTTTAATCGTGGCTTAGTTACTGATTTAGCGTTAGGTTTTGGGAAAAATAAAATAAGATGCGTGTCCGTTGAAAAGCGTAAGGCGTATATTCTGCGTTAATTTTACAGAGTTCGTGGAGAGAGGGGTAGGGAACAATATTGCGTGTTACCAATAGCAGCGTCGGTTCGATGCCCACGTGATGCAGCAGAGATTAGGTTGGCGAATGATCGATCCATAGTGGCGGAAGTTAATCGATTAGGCATCAGACATTCAATCACAAACAAATATAATAAATGATTCATATGTAAAGCGAAATTCATTCAAAGGAATATTATATTAAATGATTTTATATGAAATAACCATTATAATAAACTATTATTATATTAAATAGAATTATGATATGAGTTGTTTTATATATTGTTCATTATGTAAAACGAATGTTATTAAAATGAAAATATATCAAACATAGTTCTATTATATGATGCGCACCCCCCAAAAGTCATCAACTTCATCGACAGGCGACGAATTTCAGTTACAAAGAATAATATGTCCAATCCAAGCAAGCATTGAATACCTGTTTACCACACACTACAGTACAGAGTCGAGTCAATCAATCCATAGACTTTTTTTAAATTCATTCTCTGATCTCAAAAATAATTGTATTTTTTTATAATAGAGGTATTTTTTAATATTTGGAATGCTTTAATTTATACCAAATGATGTAAATAATTGTGAATATACTATTTCATACAATATAATTTAAGAAATGACAAATAACCCTATAGAATTGAACAAATAAATTCAAAAATATGATTTTTAACAGCACTAGTAACAACATGTCAAAGAAGAAATGTGTCGGGGCCCTGTCAGATCACAAATATTTTCAAAACTTGTAAGTTTTCCTCTGCGCTAAGGCGTGAAGCTTGTTCTACAGAGCCCCGCGGGTCACTACGAATAGCGTTTACACTGTTATGGATGTCTACCAACCTAGAAAACACCTTTTAGCGCAGGTCGTACTGGCAGTCAAACTGTGTCTGCCGCAGCCCGGTGGGCCCGGCTCACTGTCAGGCATAGGTGTCTGCCATGGCCCATGTGATAATTAAGTATTTTGGCCTGGGCGTTTAACGTGTTAACAAGTCCCACCACCAACTAAACCAAGTACACACAGATGTTGGAAAAAGACATTAAATTGGTAATTTTGTTACATAAAATACTTGTTTCATGAAACATCATTCTTTATTTATTAGCCCTTTTTTTAATGATACCTAAAACACAAAAGCATTATTGTTTGCTTAACTTAGGTATTGCGTAATTCATATTATTATGTACACTAACCTCAATTAAGTCTTTTGTATTTAAGCTAAGTTTTTTATACAGCAATAAATTATCTTATCTTAAATATTCTGTGGTAATGTTATTTATACTTTACTGTATTGTTTTCAGGGGTCCGTTTGAATGCATCCAAAATGGACTTTGCCACAGAACATTCTTCTCGTGCTGCGAGTACTCAACTCACTATCGGGACGATCATACGCGCAGAGCAAAAGTGAGCTATTCATTATTATTGTGTAGAGAGTAAAGTACAGCCTGTGTGCTGTCCCACAGCTGGGCAGAGGCCTCCATCATTGGAATCAAGGTATCGCTACAATTGGTGGGCATGGGCTTAATTACCACACTGCTTGCGAAATACGGGAATGAAACCAAACCACAGCGCACAGAAGCAACGACATTTACAAAAAAAAAGATGTGTTGTTACCAGGTCATAAAATACAAAATAATAATTTTAATGTAGAATATACAGTACTTTAAATTAATTATAGACAATTAGAAATAGCTTTTGGAGTACTTGGAGCATTTCAGTTCAGAGCCAAGCTGTTTTGTCTTCTGTGTAATCTGACACTTTACAATAAGCATTTTTATAAATCTTTTCTTTGATATGTATATATTTGATATATATGATATGTATAAATTTATCAAGATCTAATTACTGAATAACAATTGGTACTTTGTTGTAAAATCGTACACACAGACCCTTAAAAGAATTATTTATTTTATGAAGCCTAGTATAAGGTACTGCTAATTTGTTCTTACTTCTAGTATTTAAATTGTGAATATCAGTGTTTTTTGAAAACATATCAATATTTTTATGAATATACTTGAGATTTTCATAAATGTATTGTGATGCAACTGTCATTATACTTTGGATAGCATACATTTGTACATTCAAATGTATGCCATCCAAAGTCTTGGGATCAAGTACATTTTAAAGTATTGTTGCTGATTCTTTTTAGGGAATTTCACTATATGAATGAAAAAAATATTTTTTACATTGTTTAAATTATGGAAAATCAACTGTCAATCTGAATTCCTATAAAAGAGCGTAATGGCAATTTTACAAAGCCCAAAGGTACCTACAATTTCTGCACTGGGAGTAAAAAAAATTGGCAACATATTTTTTTTTCTTGTGACACGACATAGTAACTGCTGCTCATGCCTGATGGTAAGCAGTCGATGCAGTCCAAAATAACGAGAGCGCTCCTCACCGTGGAATAAGCACGGTAACAATGTTTATGACGGCCTGCATAAATGCCGTTTCACGCCCCACTTAAAAGACCCGGGACTATTATGGAGCGACGGCGTTATTTGACAAGGGAAGAGATGTTGAGAGCCGTTGGATTGTTGGAAGCTGATTCCAGGCAACGTACTGTGGTAGAGGACTGCTTTTTCTGTCCTCATTGCCTAGTCTCTGACTAACCCTTCAGGGATAATTCGAGATTATAAGTATGTATTTTAAATATTATTTTCTAAAACTTGCAAATTTTGCGTTTAGCAAACAATGTTGCAAACAAATTGGAAAATGTTGAAAAAATTCGAGAAGCAGGATTCGAACACACACCTTTTGTCTTGTATCCAGCTCGCCCAAATTTATCAACACTATAAGAGCCACGGAAGCATAATTGGAAGTGCACCTGGCCCAAAATGTCAGTGAGGTACTGCGGGTTCGAATCCTCGTGAAAATATTTTCTACAATTCGATTTGTATATTTTATTATTGTTGGCAGGGTCTCCGCTGCCAAGTTTGCGAGAAGCCGCTATCTTTGGACGTGGATGAGCAGCGTCCATACGCCTGTAAGGTGAGTTTCATGCTCTATGAGAGTTCATTACAAGTATTCAGGTTGAAATGTTTATTTTAAGGGTATTTTATCTTAGTATACCTTGTGTATTTATGCACGATGACTTTTTATCGGTGATCAGGACCTACTGATTCCGACTAAGTAAATGATGGCCATTGTAAGTAAGTAAATGATGGCCATAGTAAAACAAGTTTAAAAAGTATAATTTATCTGTGTAATATTAGTGTGTTTTGTTGTATGTTCACTGTAGTGTACGAGGATAATAATTGATACGCGGCCGTTCTGACAATAGTCATTGCGAGAGGGGGGAGAGACAGAGAGTCGTCGCTACGCGACGAAGATCAGCACGGTGAATTTCTTAATCTATAAAAAATAATAAATGACTGTACCTCATTGCTTTTTGTTTAGGACGAGATTCCTGAGGGCAGCTCGTCCGAAGAGATCGACGCGGAAGCCCTCGCCGACTCGTCCCAAGAAATAAACGCGAAGCACAAACATAACGGGCTGGTCGAGGCTAGCATTGAGGTCAGTAAGTCTAAAGTCATTTATTCAATAAACTCAATTAATAAATACTTTAATTCGTCCAAATCTTTTTTAACCTACCCATTCACGACATCATTTTTTAACTGTGGCAAAGAACGGGCGCAGGAAACAACAGCAGGCAAGAAGCAACGACATTTACAAAAAAAATGTCGTTACCAGGTTATAAAATACAAAATATAAATTTGAATGTAAATAGTTTATTTAAATATGGTGCTCTATTAAAATTTATTATAGACAACTAGAAATACCTGTTGGAGTACTTGGAGCATTTCAGACCCAAGCTGTTTGTCTTCTGTGTAATCTGACACTTTATAATAAGCTTTTTTATAAAGCTTTTCATTGATTTTGATTTTAAATTTATCAAGATCTAATTTCTGAATATCGTTTGGTACTTTGTTGTATAATCGTACACACAGACCCTTAAAAAATATATTTATTTTATGAAGCCTAGTATAAGGTACTGCTAATTTGTTCTTACTTCTAGTGTTTAAGTTGTGAATATTATTGTTTATTGAAAACATTTTAATATTTTCATGAACCTTACATCAGATTTTCATAAATGTATTGTGATGCAACTGTATATCTTTAAATCTCTCTCTGAGAGAGTCACCAGCCTTTAGGTTATATATTGCTCGAATAGCCCTCTTCTGCAACATAAAGATAGTTTGAATGTCGGCAAGATTTCCCCACAGTACAATGCCTTACGACATTACACTATGAAAGTAACTGAAATAAACTAATCTAGCTGAATCAACGTCAGTTAACTGACGGATCTTCATTACTGCATAAGCCGCAGAGCTAAGTCTATTCGACAATTTAGCTATATGTGGGCCTCACTGCAGCTTGGCATCTAACGTGATGCCTAGAAACACAGTGGTGTCCAGGGACTAAAATATCGATAAAAAAATATATCGATATTAAAATTTATCGGTTAAAAATATTGATATTTCTATTATCGATAATTATATCGAAAAAATATAGATAATTAATTATCGATAAGGCTTTGTCGCGTCATGCATTGTTGCCAAATTTACGTTTTGATATTGTTTGGTGGCTAGGCTCGCGCGCCGCGCCGTTGCAGTTATTTATCGTTTATTTATTTTTTATCGTATCGTTCTTTTTGCGCAATACCGTTTCGTAAAGGGAAGATTTGATTGTTTGTTTTTATTGAATAGGCTCCGAAACTACAAGACCGATTTAAAAAATTCTTTCACCGTTGGGAAGCTACACATCTCCGGGTGACATAGGCTATATTATATTTTCAAAAAATTAGGAATCCTTACTAAAACTCTAATAAATTTCTTACATTGCGTGCGCTACGAAAACTATTGATGATAGAACAAATGCGATGTAGGCGTCGTCACTGGGGTACGGGAGGGGAGTAATTTTGAAAATTCGTCACGGGGTACGGGGTCCACGCGAACGAAGTCGTCGGCGCGGCGGTCTGCTACTAATGAAGTATATTAATGTTGTTTTATAATAAGTGATTGACATAAGTTAGAAAATGAATCCTTATAACCGAATAAAAGCTTTACCGGATAGTAAACCATTTTCCACTAATAATTTTGATACAGAGGAAAATTGCTGTACCGTGTACTATCTGTGGGTTCCAGATAACGAAGAGTCACAGTCATTGATATCACCACCTTAGAAGCATCAAAGCAATAAAATTTCAGTTTTAGAAGTCAACTCTGTAATTTATTCTGATGATGATCTTGACATACCGCCATTGTTCACTGAAACTGAAAAGTGCCTTGTTTCGGATACATCAAATGGTAGGTCAAGGTCAGACGTATCATCACATTGCTGTACGTAGTGTAAAATGGCGAATCCTACAATCCGACGGCGACATGAATACCTGCACTACTGTTGGCTTTTCTTTTATATTTTGGCGGTGGCCTAACCTAACCCTTAAAACCCCTCCGCACCACACCACCTCTTACGATAGCTCCTTTATCGTCCAAGCTGTTCGTCTCTGGAACTCGCTCCCCATTGCGATCAGGCGTGCGCAATCTGTTTACACATTTTAAGGAGCTCGTGAAAAATTTTTACCTATCCACTTAACCATATCCTGCTGCAAAGCTGCTGTTATTCACTACTTTCTACAAATGTGAAATCAATTTTTTTTGTCTGTTGAATAAATGAAAAATTTCATTTCAATGAAGTGAAATATAATTCTAATATATTTGAATAATATTAAATATTTTAATACCATGAGAAATATTTTGGTTGAGTGACATTTTCTTCTTAATTCCAAAGTTGTATCTATTTAAGTAAAAATAGAGCCATTGATAAATGACGCCAAATTTAAAAGTGAATATTCGCAAAAATGCTTAAGGGTGGGGGGGGGGGGGGGGGTCCTGCGCGAAGTTGTGAAAGTCACTTGTAGGTACTATGCGCTGAATTAGTTAAAGTCGTTAAAATAACTTATATATACGTAAGTTGGCCTGATCATTGCACAAGGTCGTGGCCTTGTTAAAATTTGAAACCAATTCTTTAAACATTATCAAACAATACTACTATCTGATGACTACTGAAAACATTTTTATAGACAACTTTCTTAATTTTTCGCATGAAACAATAATAATTATTGATTTTATATTGATTGTATTTGTATTGATATTCCGCAGGGCAGCCCCTTCTTTAAAAAGTAAATTTTAATTTTGAACACAAGCGCGTGATGGTTTTGCACATTTCGCAGAATAAAAACATTGCTCTAACTAATTTACTAGGTCTGAAACTTCAAAGCAGAATTGTTCTTATTATAAATTTCAATAAGATTGATTTTGCTTTGAAGTTCATTAAGAGACTTATGTCAGTTTTTGCGATCGCGCGGCACCCCCTTAAAAATCGATATTCGTTACATCATTAATACCTACATACCTAAGTACTTAAGTTTTCGTGTAGTAGGTAATGTAGGTAGGTACTTTCTATTGATTTTCTATAAACTAATTATACGAAACATGACATCAGGTGACGGAAACTTGCCCATAATGAAGTGTAAAACACAGTTCTTTTATTTTTGTAGGCAAGTTTTCAACAGTTTAAAACGTTTTATTTGGGTTTTAAAACGGCAACATTTTATTTTAAACGTTTTAAATCCGTTGTTTTACATTTATCTATACACTCCACATACTACATACCTAACTAGGTAATTCTCCCCAATTCATAATTTAACTAACAATAACAAACAACAACATAATATGAATGTGAATAGGTAGGTAAGTATGTAGGTAGAAGTAGGTATTTACTTTTAACATATTGAAATTAATCACTTTTTTACGGATTAACTCGCGTTTAATTTACTATTTACATAGTTTTTTATACTATCCCGACGTTTCGAACCTTTTACAGGGTCCGTGGTCACTGGGAGACCGTCAAAGAAAGAAGAGAAACGTCAGGATAATATAAAAAACTATCTAGTAAAATTAAACGCGAGTTAATCCGTAAAAAAGTGTTTCATTTCAATGTGTAGTGCTCGTTTTAAAATCTTATTGCCCATCGTACATCTTGATGTGCCATCATTCATCGTGCAGGTTATATCTTCTGTATACACTCTTAGTTTTTCTTCTTCCCATTTTGCACCACAAATAAATAGTAAAAATTACTAAAATATGCAAGGAACGTACAACTGCCGCTTGCCAAAATGCAAAACAAAATTATATATTTAATTTACTTGTTTGTTTACACATATACTCAAAGACTATCCAATTAAAATTCACAAAATGAATTATTTCATTAAAAATGAAAAAAACACAAATTCATTTTTTTTTAATTTTTGTTATGTTTAAAACACTTGATCTGACCAGTACTTGAAGTTGCTAGAAACCGTACCTCATATAGTAAACCTCGCGACAACCTTTTGTATCATATAAATTGTGTAATGAAGTTATAAGTTGATAGTAAAAGTTATAAAGTAAAAGTTTTTTTTTATTTTTAGCGCATGTAAATAAAAGCTCGTTTTTTGATAAGGTTTTTTACTTTTAATTTATTTTTTACTTTTTAGTTATCCCTAGACACCTGTTTCATCTGTTCATCTCAATATACACAAATATTTATATAACTATACATAATTTATTCACGTTTACCAAACCACACCCCTAAAGACGAATCAAACTCGACGCGGTTGTGTCGCTTACTTACTGAGTTTCTATGGCCACCTTTCAGCTCCATCATCAGACCCTGGTAACCATCTAGCACCAAAGTACTCGTCAAGACCAATCAAATGAGCCCATATACTCGATGGGGTTATGTCGTTTAATTACTGAGTTCCTATGGCCATCTCCAGCTCCATCATCAGAACCTGTTTACCATCTAGCACCAAAGTACTCGCAAGACGAATCAAACGAGCCGAGACTCGATGGGGTTGCGTCGTTTCTTTACTGAGTTCCTAGAACCACCTTCCAGCTCTATCATCAAATCAGACCCTGGTAATCATCTAAAAACAAAGTACTCGTCAAGACGAATGAAACGAGCCGGAACTCGATGGGGTTGCGTCGTTTCATTACAGAGTTCCTATGACCACCTTCCAGCTCCATCATCAGACCCTGGTTACCATTGAAAGACAAACTACTCATCAAGACGATTCAAACGAGCCCAAACTCGATGAGGTTGTGTTGTTTCATGGCGAAGTTTCTATGGCCATCTTTCAGCTCCATCATTAGATCAGCACCATATCATCGTAATATTGCATTGTCACGCGATTTACACATGTATGCAAAATTTCAGCTTAATCGGTAACCGGAAAGTGGATCAAAATTAAATTGCAAGATTTCGTTTGAACAAACATACATTGCAAGATAAATACCTACAAGCTAAAATGCTTCTAAAGAAACAAACACTTGTCGGTGTCGCGTCGCTCCGCCGGCAATCCCAAACATGTATGCCTGCTAAAGCTGGCAACGTCGCACTCGTCAGTTTACAATATCGATATTAAAATATCGATAAAATTATCGATATTTTTAACGCTTTTTCGTATCGATATCCAATTATCGAAATTTTATTGAAATATCGATATTTATGAAATATCGATTAAAGTCCCTGGTGGTGTCCACAGGATTCACATTCTTATCTTTAATTTGTACACTAGTTGTTCCCTGCTTAACATTAGGCAACACAAATATCACACATTTGTTTTTCCCTCGTTTAACAGCAACTTATTTACACTAAACCAGTGAACAATCTTTGAGACCACATTAATCACATCTTCATAATTTGGGTGTCGTCTTTTCACTTTGAATAAAAGTGAAGTATCATCAGCAAACAATACTATATCATGACTGTCTTTTACAAAATAAGATAGGTAAGTCATTAATATAAACCAAAAACAAGAATGGACCAAGTATTGAACCCTGCGGAACTCCCATTGTAACCACTGATCCCGGAAATCTTTTACCGTTAATATCGACCTTCTGAATCCTGTTACTCAAGTATGAGATTAGAAGACTCAAAGAAGTATCTCTAATTCCATAGTGGTGAAGCTTCCTGACCAAAGTTTCATGTAAAACACAATCAAAAGCCTTGGATAAATCACAAAATACCCCTAGGGCATCCTGTGATTCCTCCCAGGTATCAAATATTTGGATTAAAAGCTCAACACCGGCGTCAGTTGTAGAGCGACCCCTAGTAAAACCATATTGTTTACAATGTAAAAGTTTATTTTTATAAAAATGAATTTTGTATTTGGTCTAGCATTAACTTTTATTACCTTTTTAAAAATTTTACTAAATGTAGGTAGCACAGAAATAGGTCTAAAATTAGAGGGGTCAGAAGTGCTACCTGATTTAAATAATGGAATTATTTTACTATATTTCATGAGGTCAGGAAAAACACCACAGTCAATGCATTCATTAAATACGCAAGCTAAAACTGGAGCTATTGTCATAATTACAGATTTAGCGACGTCCACGGAATTACCCCAAAGATCAGCAGTTTTCTTTTTATTGAGAGTGTTAAATGTTTTTATTATATCTATAACACAAATTTTTTGAAAACTGAAATTACTTTCACAATCTTTAACATTCTCCTTCAAAACAGATTCAGCTACAGGGGGGGAGGAAATCAAGGCTTTTGTAGTTGAAACTGGAATGTCAGTAAAAAACCTCTCAAATGCTGCAGCAACATCAGCATCAGAAGTCAAGGTTTTATTATCACAATTTAAATTGTACTCATTATTACGACTTTTGACCTTTCCTGTTTCACTATTTATAATATTCCATGTCATTTTTATTTTGTCATTACTATTCTTAATCTTAGAACTCAGATAGTTTGCCTTGGCTAATCGACATACTCTTTTGAATAACTTTGAATAATTTTTAACATATAATTTGAAGTCATCGCTGGTGTTATAGTTGCGTTCACCATAAAGTTCATAAAGGCGTTTCCTACTTCTGTGAATACCAATTGTAGCCCATTCATTAAAAGTTACAGTACCACTAACTGAGATCTTTTTTGGAATAAAAGTTTTATTAAATTCTGAACAATAAATGTTAAAAAAATTATTATAAAAGACATTAGGGTTGTCATTGTATTCTAAATAATTTAATTTTGTATCTAGATTGCTTTTAAAGCGTTCCGGCCGACCTGCAGTTTTTGGTACAACAGTGATATTCTTTTTCGTCACTTGTTTACGCTGGTGTGGAAAGCTGACCATTTGGCCAAAATGATCAGAGTCCAGGTTATTAATAATTTGCTTAGCCAGTGGTTTTACATTTGTATATATCGTGGGGTGACAAGAAAAACTCACTAAGTACAATTTTTGGGAAAATTACTTTTTTACACTAAGTTTATTATTTTAGCTTAACCGTTTGCAAGAAAAAGTCACTAAGGACATACTTCCCTATTCTTGTCATTTAAAACATTTAAATTGTCATTAACTACTTCTATGAACAAAATTACTGACAGGTAAAATTCATTCTGTACTTAATGACATTGTGCTGGCAACGTAGTTAAGCTGGCAACTACCGCACGTCACTATGGTACAACAGTGATATTCTTTTTCGTCACTTGTTTACGCTGGTGTGGAAAGCTGACCATTTGGCCAAAATGATCAGAGTCCAGGTTATTAATAATTTGCTTAGCCAGTGGTTTTACATTTGTATATATCGTGGGGTGACAAGAAAAACTCACTAAGTACAATTTTTGGGAAAATTACTTTTTTACACTAAGTTTATTATTTTAGCTTAACCGTTTGCAAGAAAAAGTCACTAAGGACATACTTCCCTATTCTTGTCATTTAAAACATTTAAATTGTCATTAACTACTTCTATGAACAAAATTACTGACAGGTAAAATTCATTCTGTACTTAATGACATTGTGCTGGCAACGTAGTTAAGCTGGCAACTACCGCACGTCACTAATGTCAATGTCAGTATAATTCGTTTCGCGGCTTTTCGTTCGATACTTATTGAGAAAAGTGAATATTATTAGAGAATTATTAATAAAAATAATTCAAGTGGTAAATTAATGATTGATTTATCATTAAAAGAAGCTCAAAACAGAATAATGAACTTGTAAATACTCGTACCTATTAAAGTTATAAAGGGTGTCAATAAAATTAAAGTTTGTCAATTTTATTGCAACCAAAGTATACATAAACGTGTGTGATTCCTTCCAAAATTTTATAACATCAAAATTACAAAATTTTAATGATACATTAGTCCGCCTTTTCAAAATTAACAGTCGCATGGCTTTTCACTTTAATACGCTATTCCCTTTTCGTTCTTAAGCTCACGTATGTCTTGCGGTGTTGTCAGCTGTGGAAGTTCCCTGACCTTCTTGCCAGCTTAGATAGCACCTTAAAACTTGCACACTCTTCCATTTTAAACATTAACTTCTACGACCGCTCTTGGACCCAAGCATCACTTCCAATATGTAGATTCGATGGCCTGGGTATCCGTAAAACTACTGTCGTTTCCCTCCGGGCGTTCTTGTCCTCGGTCCATGCCTCCCTACCACTTATTAGCAAAATACTGGAACGAACGTCAATTAATTCCTTTTTGATGCCTGCGTGGAATCCAGGTGGAATCCGGCTTGTGCAATTGGCTGGAAGTCATCAAACCTGCGTGCGAGACGATTAGTTAAAACTCTCGAGAACAGCTTATAAACGTGACTTAGAAGTGATATGGGTCTGCAGTTCCTCAGTAGGGTCTTGTTGCCCTTCTTAAAGAACAACACAACCACACTTTCATGCCACACTTCTGGCGTTCTACCTCCAGTACGACGGAATTATAATATAGTTTCTAAAGAGCTACGAGTACCGGTATTACGCCTGCTTTCAAAAGCTTAGCCGTAATTAGTCAGCACCCGATGCCTTGCTGTTCCTAAGCTGCTTGAGAGCCATACCAATCTCGTACAGACTGATGTCTGAGATATCTTTGCCCGTGTACTGATCTTTCAGCCAAAACCTCCTCCCAAAAGCTTTGGGACGGGCCCCTCTGCGAACTGTTGCGAAATAACCTTATCAACACGTCTTCTTGTTCCGCAGAGCGTGCCAGCTTTTTAGCTGTAGGCAGATGGGAGTCGGGTCTTTGGTTACAGGCTACCCTCATTGAACACGGGTACTTTGCTAGACCGCAGTAGTTTTCGCCTGGACACTGCCCTGCGTCTTGGCGCCCCCAGTATCTGCCCCATCATTGTCGTTGTGGCGCATCGGGAGACACCCACGGCCACCCCTGGCAGTCCTGTGCACGGAGCGCTGGCCGCATTGCCCGACATCATTCTTTGAATAACATAATTCGTCTGTCACACGTCACAATTTGCTACCTTTGTCTGCAGCAAAAAAGGAGACCTTGTCAAACTGTGCAATGCTGGTCAAATACCTCAGGAACTAATTCAATGGTACAAAAGTTTGCCATCATCAAGTGGTGGCTCAGATTGGGTGCTTCATTTGATGATAGTGATGATGAGAGTGATGAATATTTAAATAAATAGCTGTTTTTTAAGACATTATTAATATAATAACATTTTGTAGTTTCATTAAATATCTGTACAGGAGATACCTACAGACAGGTAAAACTCCTTAAGTACATTTTTATTCATTACTAACAGAGTTGTGAACTTTTTTATAAAATTTATTTTCGGTTAAGAGGCCTATTACATCTCGACTGTGATTTTTGCGTAAAATGGTCAACTTTGGCGCTCTGGATCTCGGAATCAAAAATATATCAACAATTTTGACTTGATGAATAGTGTAGAAAAGCTATTGGAATAGTGCGTAGTGGCCTCGCTTTTTGTAAATTTTGCTTAACTTATTAATTAAACCCAAAATTGCAGAGCAAGATTTTCATAAAATGCGCGGAGGCATTTTTTTGAGCTCATCGATTGAACTACTGTTCTAAGCAAATGAAATAAAAAAAATAGAATGTTATCTCTTATATAGTCGTATAATGCTTAGCGGCCTCAGAATTTTTAGATATCGTTGATTATATATAGAAAAAAAATCTTATTCTAAACCAAAAAACTTTGAAAAACGCTTCAAGTTAACTGTGAATTTCACCTATCTACGATAATATTATTGATGTAAAATTTATACCAGAATAATTGTTATTTCATAAGGAATAAAGATTTTATAATTTTAAATCATGAATTTATTATTCTATTTCGATAAAAACGATAAATACAACTGCAAAATTACTACAAAATGCGATGCGCCGGCCGTCCGCACTTCAGTACTGCGCGAGCGCTCCTCAGCGTTGGACCTGTGTCAAATTTCTTCGCACCAATATCGATCGATCGAAGGGCAGTGCATGTATAGTGCGACTACCATGTTTGATCACATAAGTATAATTTTACAAGTTTTTATTTAGCTTCACCTGTCCGTTTGTCATCAAATCTTGCAAATTAAAGGACATGGTTTTTTTTGTATGGAGCTTGGTACTAAAATCAAAACTCTTTGAACCAAAGCATGTTATGTTAAAATCAGAAGACTAAATTATCTCCATCTCATAAATGAAAGCAAAAATATTTTAAAGACCCCCGTTTTTTTATTATTTAATAAAACAAGTTTATTTTTTTGCTTTAAATAGCAACAGTCTATTTAATTGGCAACACCTGTGATTCAAATGAACAACGTTTTATTTTTGCTGTAAGCGCTGTGTGAAAGAGACAGCGCTATACAAATAGTCAGGGTGTCTTTTTCAATCTAAGTATTAGAATAGTTACTTGTTCGATAATAATACGCAATTAATGACGTATGTATGACGTTTTGAAAACGTCACTTTTCAATATTGAAATAATGTCATCCATGGAGTTTCTCCCGTGTTCTTTTAGCAACAACACGTGTTGTGAGACTCCATTTTATTTCAATCTACCGTACAATACTATTTAATAAAATATAAGTGTAACTTGAAATTGGCTTAATGCTAAACGCGAAGCCATTAAATAAGATTAGATTAGAATGTCATCCATCAGATCACATGATCAGACGGCTACCACACGTTCTACTTGCTCGTTGTGTTTCGTTGCGTTTATTGTTTTGAGATCTTTTACGACCTAAGCTTACTCCCCTAACTTGAACCTTGCCTAACGTTGACTGTGCTGTGCTTCTGGACTCTCGAATTTGCCGAACGATTTGAAACCTGCTTTTCTTCCCCTGACTTGAACCTTGCCTGACGTTGACTGTACTGTGCTTTTGGACTCTCGATTTTGCCAAACGATTTGAAATCTGCGTTTCTTCCAAAGTCAGTTGGTTAGTTACTGATGATTCTTACTTTTTATGTTTTGATGTAGATTTTAACGTAGCCTGATACCGTTTTTTGTGTATAATGTATGACCTTACAGCCTGATACGTTTTTCGTGTGTATTTTATAACCTATTCTAAAACTCCTTGCACTACATCCAAGTTGAACCTATTCAGACTGTGCGGACTGTACCTACAGGCGTATCTTATGATTTATCGTTTTTGGTTTATTTTCAGATTCACTTGGCTATTCTTATAATAACCATGGCACTGTGTAACTGCAACATAGCTTTAAGAGCGAATAGCCAATCTTTTGACATATTAGACATGGCTCCAGAAAGTGTTTCTATAATTGAAGAGTGGACTGCTCGAGAGGTCAGTAACTTCACTGTTATATTTGTTATGCAACATCTATCCTTCTCATACAGCGATAAGTTACTCAGTGGTTGCTGTAACCCATACTTACTATTTCAACCTTAATTCTGACTTATTTTCCCTTATTTATCAACACCACATTAGGGGTGTTGAAAGCAAAATATTATGAACATTGTTAATTGGTCTTTATTCAAATAATAAATATTTTGTTTTAGGTATCAAATGCAGACCAATTGTGTGAAGAATGCTTTGATTTGGTTATTGCTGAATCAATTAATAACCAAGGTACACCTGAGCAGCAAGTTGGACATGTATTGATTTGTGTAAGCTGTGGAATTTCTATAGCACCAAGAAGTGGAAGACGCTCTCGTCCTTTGCCTGAGGGAAATCCTGAAAGGACTTATGTGGCAGGACTTATCCTTCCTCGTGAGGTATGTATAGCAATAAAAGAATATTATATTAATATAAAATATGAATGTTTGCCCACACCAATTGTCGTGGTATCAAAGTAAGCAACTGAATGTTTGTGTTACGAGTAAGAGACAACGGATTTTTGCCGGGGGCGTCTCCTAGCACACCTAGCTAGAGTCAATTTAAAAAGAATATGTTTCTCATTCACTTAAGAATTATTAATTTTTGTATTGTTGTCTTTTTCATATTGTGATTTTGAAATCAATTAATTGATCAGAAAAATTAATTGTGTATTAAATGTGGTTATGCAAAATGGATCAAACCCACAAATGTGTCTTAATCAAGTTAAGACTTAGAAATTGATCTTTTGAAGGGTTTACATAAGATACATTTTTAAATCTTTCTGTATACTTTACTATGGTATTGTTTCATTTGTGGGTTAGATATGTTTTGCTTATCTACATCCAAGTGGCAACAGACAAGCTTAATCCTTTTAGTAGATTTTAAGAACAAATAGATTGAATTAAGAATTGATTCTAATTGTTTTAGATTCCTCAAGATGCTAGACTTTGTAATGCCTGTTGGCAACATGCTCACCGCAGAGTATTGCATGCCAATACTACTATAGAAGATGTCCAGGAACCTGTGCCTCAAGAAATTGTTGAGCCAGTGCCAGAACAAGATAATATTGAGCCACAACAACTAAGTGTTCAACGAATAAATCTTAGTTTATATACTCGCACTCCAGACACTCCCAATCATTGTTTTGTGCCAGAATGCTTTAATGAACAGCTCCAACGTGTTCCTGTGTATGTAAAGAAAAATATTTTGGTAAATTATAAAGTATTTGTTACTTCAAATTCACGTGTGTGTCAGGAACATATACGTCTGTACAATTGGGAAATACTCAATGAATATGAATTCATGAATGAATTTACTTCTTCACAAATTGAAGAGATGTTAAGTTTATTGTCAGAAAACAGTACGGAAGTGTTTAATTTCGAAGATGTCGAAAACATTAATGATGGCCTGTATCAATACTGGACAGGACTTACAATACTGAACTTCATGCTACTGTTTCGTACAATTGAGAATGGTTTAGTTAACTTGAAA
This sequence comes from Scoparia ambigualis, assembly GCA_963921215.1. NCBI lineage: Eukaryota > Metazoa > Arthropoda > Insecta > Lepidoptera > Crambidae > Scoparia > Scoparia ambigualis. Next base: position 3,691,113 of record OY992523.1, on the reverse strand, counting down.
AAGAAAAAATGTGCATTAGGCTTGTACCTTGTTAAAATTAAAACAGGAGAACCATTTTCCCGAATCGCAAGTATTTTTCAAATAACTACGAGTGTTGTTAAATCTTACACAAATAAAACAAGAAATTGTTTAATATCCAATTATGTTCTACTACATTTAGGCACAGAGCATATAACAAGGGAAGAATTCCAATCTAGGAATCTTTCAATACCACAAGGGCTCTTTGGAACAACCTCGAATAATCTTATAGCAATTTTGATGGTACTTATATTTATATTCAAAAATTATCAAATTATCTCTTCCAGAAAAAGACATACAGTCTCCATAAATTCCGTAATTTAGTTAAGCCATTCTTAATTGTGGCCACCGATGGTCATATTTTAGAAGAAGAATTTTAATAAAATGTGCTGTTCCCGCCAAAGCCGGGACGGCCTTTCAAACTATACCGCCATCGGTAAGGCGGTTGTTGACGACCGCGTCCGCCTATCTGCCGCGGCGCCACCGCTGCGCGACCCGCAGCCGCTGGCTTAGTGAGATACCGCGGCGACCAGTCTGTCTGCTAGCTAACGCGAGACGCCCACAAAATACGCGCGCTGCTATCTGCCTTATTATAGTGACTCCTGAACCTAAAGTGAAGAGCTCGACCTAAACGCCCTTAACCAGTGCCCCTAGTGAACTGCCTATTGTGGAGTGAAGTGACTGTGTGACCGTGAAGTCCATTTCAACGCCCTGCCCGTGCTTTGCCCAGCTACAGTTGCCCGATCACCCATCATCATCCCAGGTAAGCCTTCCTACCTACCTACCTACCAGTTCCCTACGTCGCGTAATCGCCACTCAGACGTGGCGACTACATTTGGTCCAATCGAGCACGGAATACCTCTAAATTTCATGGTCTTTCGACCATAATCAGCCCCGAATCAGCCCTTAACTTTGATTAATTATTCATTAATTATACAGTCCGCTAAAAATAATGTTTCATAATTATATTTATTTCACTTCCTAACATTTATAATTTCACCTCCATACAAAATTTTTCTGCACGACAGTCGTTGCAAAGTTGACCTACCTACACGAATAAAAATTCGTGTTTCGGGTTTCGTGTTCCAAATTTTCGTACCAGTATCCGATTCGTGCTAACTCCTAGTTAATTTACGCTAACAAGTTTAGTGTTTATGTTGTTGATGTTGATTTTATGGTGTCATACAATGTCTTTGTGATTTGAGCGAGCTAGTGCACTAATTGTGTATTACTTGTACTAATGATGCGTTAGGTTTAGTAGTTAAATTATTGCGTTACGTTTGCGTTTTACGTTTTTCGGTTGCACATATAACTTTGGTTACGTAATAAAATAACACACCCGCGTCTAGACGACGATATTGTTGTTTTTCCCGTTTTATTTTTTAAGGAATTTTTATGTTCTTGTCGTGTTAAATCGGCTCAGATCTCGTGCATGCTCACCACGCGTGCCAAATAGCGTGCTTTATTTTTTCGCTCGTGTTAATTTTATATCTATTTTTTTATTTTTAATTTTTGCCTTTGCGATCGGCTCATTCTTGGTGCGTGCTCACCACATGACCGTAGTGTGTTTCATTTAGTTTCATCAGTTTTTTTTTATATATCGCTTACGGCTATTTGCGTGCGTCGCCTTCGCTTCTACACACGTTAAGTTTAATTAAGTTTTTATTATTAGTTTATTTTTATTTTTTTTTGGTTTGCGACTGACTCATTCTTCGCGCCAGTGTCGGCAACAGGTCTGCCCGATTGTGAGCGCCTTGCCCAACAGTGGGCTACGGATAACGTGATTCTTTTTGTTTTTGTTGTTTTTGTTTGTTTTTTGCTTGCGGTCGGCTAATGTTACGTACGCGCGTTCAATAAGCATACATACATATACACAGACATACCTACACATACACGCGTTTGCCCACCCGTAGGCCATATACAAGGCGCCCCAACTTAGTTTTGCTTTCTTTATTGTTGCGTTAATTTTAGCCCATTTGCTCTTACCTTAGTAAACAAATACCTCCAGCCCAACTATAGAATATATACAGGGTGTTGTTCTTTTTACTGCCTTTAAATTTGTTTAATTTTTTATTTTTTATTATTTTTGTTGTCTCCTTTTATTCATCGCAATGCCGACCAAGTCACAAGCCGCGATATTTAGGGAGGCCGCCAAAGCTTTACACCAGCTCCTAGAGGTGGGATCAATGATCATTGCTGGCGACACCAAACATTCCATAACGGAATTTAACGTGCGTTTCGCACAGATACAGGGCATAAAGGAGAAGCTGGACTCAGTGTACTACAACATTCTCGACGAAGAGAACTTAGACGAGGGGGTTGAGAGGACATACACTGAGAACCACACAAAAGCCTCCGGAGCATACCTGGGGATACTTGTGGCTAGGGAGGAAATCTCACCCTCTTCCACGTCGTCCCCAACCCATAGCGCTCAGCCCAGTTTCGGCGTCAATACGCCCACAGCCGTCCTCCCCAAGATAGCGCTGCCCAGGTTCAGCTCAAAAGTGGAGGACTGGCCTTCCTTCATTGCGCTGTTTAGAAGTTTGACTGACGACATGGCGACCCTGTCGGACGCAGTCAAGCTCCACTACCTGTTCTCAAGTCTCAGCGGTGAGGCATTAAGTATGGTGTCCCACTTAAAGGTCACCAATGAAAATTTTGCCGTGGCCATGGACATCCTTACAAAGCGATACGAGAACCGCCGGGTTCTCATCGATAGTTTCGTCGACATAATCCTGGGGCTGCCGAGCATCCACACGCGCTCTAACATACGCACACTTTTCCTCACTCCGCTGGTGTCCGCCCAGTGTGCCCTTAGTAATTTGGATCTGCCCATAGGAGACGACTACGTGTTTGTGTCGATAGTGGTGCGAAAGCTTAAGGGTGAGCTCCGCACGTTATTTGAACGCAGACACGGGTCTAGCAGCACCCTGCCCACGTTGAGTGACCTCATCTCCTACCTCGAGGAGCACGCGCGCTGTGTGGAGACAGAGTTCTCCAACGTAGCCCAGCCGCAGCCCATTCACGCCCTGCCCGGCCCTTCTCGTAGCCGCGCGCCTCCACAGTTGCCCCATCGCACTTATGCTCAGATGGCTCAGCAACAACCCGACCATTACCGTGGCCGCTCCTCAGCTCCATCGCCTCACCGCGCCTACGATCAGCCTACTCACCAACCGTCACGCCCAGCGCAGCAAATGCGTCACCGCCCATCCACCTCCCCGGCTCGCAGTCAGCCCTTCCCCGTCTACTCGGCCTTCCAGCAAAGCTCCTCGTCATCGTCCTCGTCCTCTTCCTCACGCTAGACGCCCTACTGTCCCTATTGTGCCACTAGGGGACATACGCTCATGACGTGCAGATGGTACAATGCCCAGCCAACACAGGGCCGTTGGGACTTTGTACAGGCACGCGGGCGCTGCCAGCGTTGTCTCGGCCGTCACTACGAGAGCGAGTGCAGGTCGAGGGGGGCATGCAAGAACTGTGGGAGCACAAACCACCACACGTCCCTCCATCGACCAGACGGCCCAACGCACTCAGCTTATTCGTCGTCTGTACATGTACCCCCACCACAGCTGACAGAGCACTCGAGGGAGCGCCCCAGAAACAGCAGGCGGCACGAACCCGCACAGGCTGAACAGGTGCAACCCAGCTCTGCTCACAGAGCCAGCCCACCCAGGTCCGGTTCGCCAGGTAGGCCCCGCGAACGCCGCCAGCAATTATGACTCCCAACTATCACAGAGCACCCTAGCGAAGAGGTAAATTTAGCCCATGCCCAGTCAACCCATGCCCACACAGCTGATACATACTCAGCTCATACAATTTCAGCTGATACTCAATCAGCTCACTCACCTTCTGTGCCCACTAGCACACCCATTTTGTTGCCAACCGTCTCACTAAGAGTCGCGGACGTACATGGCCATCTTCACACAGCTAGAGCTTTATTGGACTGTGGAAGTATGCTGACGTTAATAACGTCACGCATGGCACGACTTTTGAACCTGCCATCAAAACCCACTTCTTTAAAAAGTACAGGAGTTGGGAATCAGCACAAACATGAGTCAAAGGCGGCAATAACAATAGTATGCCGACCCACTCACAATGATACTCCTACAATCACTGCCACAGCTCACATTTTAAAAAACGTCACTGGCTACCTTCCCTTAGAGAAGGTACCAAACATTTCCCACGTACTAGGCCAGCCACCCGTGCCATTGGCTGACCAGCTTTACCACACACCAGCCCCGATCGACCTCTTATTGGGGTCGGACGTTCTTGGCCAGGTGTTGGACGGGACTAAGGTCTCGTTGGGCCCGGGCAAGCCCATAGCCTTCGGCACGATTTTCGACTTCGCGTTGATAGGACCCATTGAGGACTTGTATGCGCAGCCGGCGCAGCAGGTTAACTCAGCTCACGTCGTCAGCTCACAACCAGACTCAGCTGAATCAGCCCAGGACATACGTCAGAGTCTGGAAAGGTTCTGGGAGTCTGAGGAGCCCCTCCCTCAATCTCACACTCATAATGATCCCCTGGAGGAACAATGCGAGGAAATCTTCCGCTCTACCACTACACGCGATCCCTCAGGCAGATATACGGTCGCTCTGCCCTTTCTAAAGGACGCCCCTCAACTAGGCAAAACTCACCCTATCGCATTACGCAGATTCCTCAATATTGAGAAGAAGCTAATGGCGAACCCGTCTCTGCGTTCTAAATACGTCGACTTTATGGCCGAATACATCGACTTAGGGCACATGGCTCCCTGTCACCCAAATACATTCGCCCATAAACCTCACTTCTACATCCCTCACCATGGCGTATTTAAGTCAGGGTCGGACAAGCTGCGCATTGTTTTTGATGGTAGCTGCAAAAGCTGCAATGTTGTCAGCATAAATGAATGCCTACACACAGGCCCCGCCCTTCAACAGGACATTGTGGACATCATCATGTCCTTCAGAACGCATCCAGTCGTTTTCAGCACTGACATCCAGAGGATGTTCAGAAATGTGCTGGTTGCCCCAGACCAGAGACGGTATCAGCTGATACTATGGCGGTCCTCACCAGATCACCCTCTGCTCACCTACGCCCTCAATACAGTCACGTACGGCTTAAGATCAAGCCCATGTCATGCAATCCGCACCCTGCTCCAGCTGGCTGATGATGAAGGCCATCGCTACCCTGGAGCCGCTCAGGTTCTTCGCAAGTCTATCTTCGTTGATGACATCTTGTGTGGCCATGACACGGTTGAATCCGCCCAAGCACTTCAGGACGAGTTGATAAGTCTGCTAGACCTAGGCGGCTTTCAGCTCAGTAAGTGGACATCTAACTCGCCTAAGCTGCTCGAGAGATTTCCCGACAACCAATGCGACATGCCCAAGGACTTCGACATGAACCCAGAGTCCACGTCCATTAAGGTCTTGGGTATACAGTGGAGCCCTCAGTCAGACGAGTTCACTTACCGCATCTCTCTGCCCCCCATCACACATGTCACAAAGCGGTCTATTTTAAGCACCGTAGCCTCACTTTATGACCCAAACGGCTGGGTTTCGCCCGTTATCTTCCGCGCAAAGCTGCTGCTTCAGCAATTGTGGCTACTGAAGCTGGTTTGGTGTAGTGGTATCTTCTGTATTTTATTTAATCAGGCTGGTGCACAAATGAAAGTCAAGAACTGATTCATTCACTGTCTATATTGTTCTCTCACGTTACATATAAGTTACACGGAATTAATCACATTAAATTTATTGTCTGACTCCAAATATTTATTAACTCTAAAGGCGTGAACCTGACGGAACCCGGTTTAAAGTGCGACTGGGCCGCCGGCTGCGCAACGCCGCGCGGCCGAACTAAAATGTGTGGTCAGCATTACTGTGACGCCACATCACACCCTCCCTTTTTTTAAAAAAAAAATATTTTAAAAGAAACATTTAAATTTTGCTGTACTGAACCCTAACAATTATACAATTCCAATTTGCTGTGCAACAAAGTATTGAGTAGGTTGCTAACACTCACGCAAAGCGCAACGTTTCAATTTACGGGTGTTTACATTCGGGCTCGACTCGCGTCACGTCACATACCAACGCTTAAGGCGAATACATCGAATTCTATTTATAGAACAGTTAAGGTGAAGCTACTACAAATATTGTAATTACAAGTTTTTAATAAAATTTACATTTAACTACTATTTGTTTCTTTTATCCTGCAAGTTTTAACTAATTTACTTTACACAGTACACAAACAAAACACGAAAAAAAAAAAATACAATTAAATCATATTTCAATCTTACATTCAGATATCAACATTAAAAGAAACATATAAAACATACTTCGACACAGTGTTTTTAAGAAAACACACTTATCTCTACACTACTCTACAAATATTGCGGACACCTGTTTTCAGGGCCGACTTAAAAGTGTTTCAGGAGAAACACTGCAAAATATCACAACTTAGGTAGTCACTGTAAAGGCATGCTCTGCAATAATAAACAAAACAGCTCTAGGCTCGGCAGCATCCTCTACAGCAACGCCACGCATGAAATGACACAGAATTACATTATAAAACATAAATAAAACAAATTGAAAGTAGGATAGAATAAAAAATTACAAAACGGCTTAAAAACAACGTAGATCAAACACATTTCCATGACGCATTTTACAACACTACACTTTACTGTATAAAATAACGCAAGATTTTAACTTCACTTTTTACACTGCTCCTGGCCTTCCCGTTGTTATGTTAGTAGTACGAGGTAATGTAACCACCTCTGGTACCACTGTTTTCGACGCTTCCTTTCTAATCCATTTCCTTATGCTGTTTGCACAGCCTCGACGTATGGCATATAGTAAGCCTATGCCTACCAAAATTACCATAATTATTAACACGATAGAAAATATATGAACTTTAGTTTGAAGTTCTTCAGCGCTTACGACTTGCGCTTGAGCAGTTACAACGACATCTTTACTTTGGTAATTTCCCATTTCTACAATAAATAATAAATTCACGACTTGTAAAGTGTACTGTAGCAAAACAATTTCGTAAGTGTTATAATTGACACAGATTTAACCTTATATTCACAATAATCATCATTTCAGCAAAAATCTAATAGGTTGCTTAATCGCTCTGCCACTGCGTGTAGTCTTAATTATAGGTTTTAGCATTTTTTGTTCACTATTGCTTGCATCTGTATTTACTTTCAAATTATTTAATTCAGACTCATTATTGACACTTTTTTTACTGTCGAAAATAAAATTTTGTTTACTAGAATTACACTTTTTGTCATCATTTAAGGAAACATCTTCGTTATCTACAACTACATAAGCTGGTTTAAGTCTGTCAATGGAAATGTTTGACTGTCGTTCCGCTATCTTTATAACGAATGACTTAGGTGATCTGCTAACGACTTGGAAAGGGCCACTGTATGAAGGTGTTAAAGGTCTTTGTACCATGTCGTTTCTAACAAAAACGTGTGTGCAATTATTTAAATCTTTATGTATGAAAATTTTCCTGTGATTTCTATTTTCTCTAGGTTCTGGGCGTAAGTTATTTAGCATTCGTCTAATTTTATTTACATAACTAGGTTCATCACTTACCTTGGCAGATAGGCTGTTGTCAAAGAACTCTCCCGGCAAACGCAATGTATGTCCTAAAGCTAACTCGGCTGCGCTTACGTTGCCATCACTTTTGCAAGCAGCACGAAGTCCCAACATGACTGTTGGTAATTCGTCTACCCATGACTTGCCGTTGTCTAATAATCGCGCTTTCAATGCTACCTTTAATGATCTATGGAATCTTTCAATCATTCCATTGCTTTGAGGATGATAAGCTGTTGTACGTATTTTCTTAACACCTAAGAATTTCATTAATGCAGTATAAAGTTCACTCTCAAACTGTCTGCCTTGATCACTGGTTATTTTCTTAGGACAGCCAAATCTACATATCCAATTTTCGTAAATCGCTTTACTTACGGTTTCAGCTGTAATATCACTAACTGGTATTGCTTCTGGCCAACGTGTAAACCTGTCAATCATGGTCACTAGGTATCTATAGCCTTCACTGGAGGTGGCTAAAGGGCCTACGATATCCACGTTTACGTGATCGTATCGTTCGCTACGTGGGTATGTGCCTAAATCTGATACTGTATGTCTATGAACTTTAGTCCTTTGACACGATATGCATTCCTTACACCATTTACTTATATCCCTATTCATATTGGGCCAAAAATATCGATGTGTAATGATTTTTTTAGTACTTCTAACTCCTGGATGACTAATGCCATGAGACCTGTCAAAAACTAATTTCCTAAAATTCCCTGGAATATACGGTCTTACTTTATCGTCTGTAATGTTACAATAAATAGAACTGTTACACAATGGTGACTGTATCTTTTGTAACCTTTGCTCGTTATTACTTCTAGCTAAAAAGTCGCTGAGTTGCTGATCCGTTTCCTGCGCTCGCGCTACTTCGTCGAAATCGATGTTTGTAGGACACACAATAGACTCTACTGTGCGCGACAACGCGTCAGCTACTATGTTATCGTTTCCTGTCACGTACTGTATGTTACTAGTGAATTCACTAATATATAGTAATTGACGTGTACGCCTAGGTGTTTCTCGATCCGAACTATTTTTGCTAAATGCGTATGTCAATGGTTTGTGATCCGTAAACACTGTTAATTCTCTACCTTCTATCAAACTTCTAAAATGCACAATAGCTAGATATACTGCCAATAGCTCTCGGTCATACGTGCTGTACTTTTTTTGTGTGCTAGTAAGTCCTTTTGAAAAATAACCAAGCGGTTTCCAGTCGTTACCAACCCACTGTTGTAATACAGCCCCTACTCCTGTGTTCGAAGCATCACACATCAAAGTTAACCTACTGTGTGGCTCTGGATATGACAACATACTTGCATTACCTAAACTATTTTTACATCGTTCAAATGCCTCTATAGATTCACTGTTCCATTCTATTTTAGTTCTGTCTTTTTTCTTAGTTTTATGTAAGTACCTATTTAGCAGTGCCTGATGATCAGCTGCGTGATTTAAATGAGACCTGTAAAAATTTATCATCCCTAAAAATCTGCGTAGTTGCTCAATCGTCTCTGGTCTAGGAAATTCTTGAATAGACTTGATTTTGTCTTGCATCGGCTGAATACCGTCTTTACTGACTTCATATCCCAAGAATTCTACCATTGGTTCGCCGAAACAACATTTTTTTAAATTAATCGTTATGCCGTATTTTTCGAATCTATGAAAAACTTGTTTTAAATGTTCTTTGTGTAGCGTGACGTCATTGCTTGTCGCAATTATTACGTCATCAATGTAACAAAAAAGAACTGAATTATTATTAGAATTATCATTGCAATTTTTTTGATCACTATTTAAAAACTCTATTCCTTGTAAAACTGTGTTGTTCATCCATCTCTGAAAAGTCTGGGCAGCATTACGTAATCCGAAACTCATTTTAACGAACTCAAAAAGACCAAAAGGTGTCGTTATTGCGGTTTTTTCTATGTCTTCAGGCTTAATGAGTATATTATGATATGCTCTGTTAATATCTAATTTACTAAAAATACACTTACCTGATAAACCGTATGTGAAATCCTGCACTCTGGGAATGGGATACCTGTCCGGCTTGGTTACAGCATTTAATCGCCTGTAATCTCCACAGGGCCGAATCTGTCCGTCCTTCTTTGCCACTACGTGCAAAGGACTGGCCCACGGACTTTTGGATGGTCTGCAAATTCCTAACTCCATCATACGCTTAAATTCGTCTTTAACTATCTGATAACGATGTGGTGGTAACGGTCTAGGTTTGGCAAAAATCGGGGGACCAACGGTTTCTATATGGTGATACGTGTCATGGCAACTATGTTCTTTGTAATTCATAGGCCTAGTAATGTCTGCGTATTTTTCTAATAAGTCGTGGAATGTGTTGTCCCTACGAATACTAGATATGCTCGGCTCGACACTACATAAAACTTTTCCGTACTTTTCTAAACTAGTCAGACCGTCAGTCAACTTTCCATTGCCTAGATCAACAATTAAATTATGTGTCTTTAAAAAATCAGCGCCAATAATGGGTTGTTTAACATCACAAATTATGAAATTCCATTTAAAACATCTTCTTAATCCTAAATTTAATTCTATAGATATAATACCGTACGTTCGAATTTCGGTACCGTTCGCGGCATAAAGTTTGTACTCACATTTTTTGTTGATTTTGTTACGACTCACTTTACTTACTGGTATCACCGAGACATTTGCGCCTGTGTCTACGAGATACGACATACCACTGTTGTAGTCCTTGACGCACAAGCGGTGATTTCCTTCTGCCATGCAGCTGTTCACCGTACCCGGCTGCACCGATTTTAGTTTTCCGCACTATGCTGCTGCTGCTGTTGTTGCTGTTGTCGCCTCGACCAGCTACATGGTGACGTGCAGATCCTCGCTCTCTCACGGAAGCGGTAGTGGTGTCTACACAGCCAATCTGGGCTCTCCGGTGTTCGCCGTGGCACTGATGCGTCTCTTACTCTTGACCTTGAACTGTTTGTCTGTGTTTCTCTGTATCTTCCAAACCTACGAAACGGGCTTCGACCTCTGGATCGTATGGTACTCACTTCCTGTTTTAATTTATTCATCTCTACGGTTAGGTCACGCATGTGTCTTACTAAATCGGAGCTCGATTCCACCGGTGAGTTATTCACTGCGGCTATTTCTCCAGTTTTTAAGTTCTCTAACTGCCATCTATAATCCACGAAATCAAGAATATAAAGGAAAACATAGATAATTTCGAAACATCGATGAGTAGCATAAAGACAGAAGTGGAGAAAAATACTATTAAACTTGATGAAGCAGTGAAACGAATCGATATTTTGGAAAATCATCCCCCAACGGCTGCAGACTACCCTCAACTAAAAATTGAAATAGCTAAACTATCCAGCGAAGTTGCTAATAAAGATCAAATGTTGAGATCAAATAACGTGGAAATAAAGGGCATTCCTATGAAAAAAAACGAAAATCTGTTCGATTTGGTGTACAAAATTGGAAGTGCAATCGACCAACCCATCTGTAAAACCGACATCAATTTCGTCACTCGGGCACGATCTACCTCTCAACCGAAGCCAATCATTGTGGGATTCCTAGTAAGATATACTAAAGAGAACTTTGTGGCTTCCGCCAGGTCCCACAAGCCAAGTCTGACAGCGGAGGATATAGGTTTCGCAGAGAACACTAAAATCTACATCAACGACCATCTCACAAGGGAAAATAAACAACTACTTACTAAAACGAAGAAGATAGCTACTGAAAAACAATATAGTTACGTCTGGGTGCAGAACAGCAAAATTCTGACGAGAAAGAATGACACTTCGCCAATCATTGCAGTGAAATGTGAAAGTGATCTAGCAAAACTGAAATGACTGCTATTTATAACAAGTTGTCTGTTGATTTTGTATGTGTTTCTACTAATTATGTTTAAATTCATATTATATATATTTATTGTGTTCAAGCCATATCAAGATATTAAAGGTATAGTAAGTCTAAATCTGTCTATCTCCATAATTTTCCTTAAATTCATCCAGTTGCATTACCTATTTGACCGCCATACTATAATTTATGCCATAAGATTACTAATATTACTTGATCTTTTTAATAATTTAATAACAAAAACAACAATTCATATTTTTAAAATCATATTCTTGAAACCAATTCGCACTAAGGCAGATAGACATTTTATTAATTTAATGTTTGGACACTTTGTTGTTCTGATTATTCACTCTTTGTCACTATATTTCCGTTTATTCGATAGTAGAAAGTCTCATAATGCATTACTAAGTAACCTCCGAACACCATACTTGCCTCAAGTCATACTACATTATAATAATAGATCGAACGCATACACATGCCTATTCCTCATCTACTTACAAATATATACATTCTTATGCTCGGGCTCGCTATTGACCGGCAATTGTCATGAAACTCAATTTAATTGTGCCAAATATAGTTATTTATCTCATCGCTTCTATCACATTGTAACAAAATATGTAACAATGAGAATATTACACTACCGTAATGTACTATCAGTCTATCACTCATAGTCTGTTGTTCGCTAACCCCTGACTTTAGACATTCAATTATTTTGATTTTAGAATATCATGCGTTGCGGTCCAACCAAAACTTGTTTTGGTTGGACCGGCGACGGTGATGCTTAGCATCTATTACCAGAATGTTAGGGGTTTGCGCACAAAGACAGTACACTTTAAAAGAAATATTCAGTTACACAATTACGATATTATTCTACTAACTGAAACGTGGTTGCACGATGGGATAAATAGCGAGGAGTTATTTAGTGACAAGTATACGGTCTGGCGGCGCGACCGCGACTACGCGAGTGTCAGGCAGACGCGTGGAGGTGGAGTCCTTATCGCAGTGCGCAGTGATTTGACTGCGCTCGCGCGGCCCGAATGGCATTCCACAGCGGAGGATATCTGGGTTTCGCTTAAAATTGCTGCGACTAGAGGAAATCATCCCATTACCTTACATATTGCTTGTTTATATCTTTGTGAGCAGAAAAATGGATTGTCTTTCTCCTCGCAACTAATTAACTTTTCTGACAAGGTTTTATCTGCTTGCGTAGACAATCCACATGATAATTTTTTTATTACCGGAGATTTTAACTTAGGTGATATAATTTGGTCGTCATATGGAAATACTACACATCTTACTCCATTGTTTGGTGGATCTAATGTTAATCACAATGAACTACAAGATTTAATGAATTTTTGTGACCTAAATCAGTTTAACTATGTCAGGAATCACTTGGATGGTTTGCTCGACTTACTATTTTCGAATGGCGAGTGGACAGTGGTTCGTTGTACTGACCCACTCACAGACGAAGACCCCTATCATCCAGCTTTAATCTGCTATCCGCATTTTATTGATATGTCCGTTTTGAAATCTAAAACTCATCTTAAATACTACTATAATAAAGGAAATTATTCGGCTTTATGTGACGAACTAAATAACCAGGACTGGCATAGTTTACTGTCGTGCGGGTCTGTGGATGAAGCGGTACAAAACTTTAATGAGAAATTGTGTTGTCTCAGAGACAAACATGTTCCATGTAAAAATGTCCACCGAAGTCGTTTTCCAGTATGGTACACACCTGCACTAAAGAAAATTCTTAAAGAAAAGAATAAATTGCATAAAAAATATAATATTTATGCTAATAAGGCAGACAGAGTTGCTTTTAATGTACTACGCCAACGAGCTAAAAAAGTGGAGCAAGAATGCTACAATACTTATATTTATAAAACAGAAAATAGTATACGCGACAACCCTAAGGCTTTCTGGTCCTACATACATGCCAATAAGCATCCTTCTTCTATGACATACAAGGATGTTGCCTTAACTTCAGGTGATGAGGTTTGCAACGCGTTTGCAGAGTTCTTTCACTCCAGTTTTTTGATATCTGCTCCTGCAGCGAATACTCTCCAAGCTGATTCGACTAAACTAAATGTAGATTCGTCTGCTGCCGATATAAGTACCATTGAAGTTTTGGATGATGAGGTTTTCCAAATGTTAAAGACTCTTGATTGTAACAAGTCGGCAGGACCTGATGGTTTGCATCCAACCCTGATTTCGAGGTGTGCCAGCGGTCTGAGTTTCCCCATAAGTTATTTATTTAGGCGTTCTATTAAAGAAGGAGTTATGCCAGGGATATGGAAAACCGCAACAGTTACTCCTATCCACAAAAAAGGACCCAGGCGTGATGTTGCTAATTATAGACCTATATCCAAGCTCTGTGTAATAGCTAAGGTATTAGAGAAATTAATTCATAAACAAATATATGCAGCTCTCAAACACATTTTTCTGCCTCAGCAACATGGATTTCTAAAAGGAAGGTCAACAGTTAGCAACCTTATTACGTTTTTAGACGATGTATCGGACGGAATGCAATATGGGGGCCAAGTGGATACTGTATATACCGACTATAGTAAGGCATTTGATCGAATTGACCACGTGATCTTGCTCGGTAAACTATATGCAGCGGGTATTCGCGGGGATCTATACCGTTGGTTTACGTCCTACGTTGCGGGGCGGAGCCAGACTGTGGTTCTCAACGGTTTTTGCTCTCACACGCGATTTTCAACCATCCCATCAGGTGTCCCGCAAGGCTCAATTCTGGGCCCGCTGCTCTTTATTCTATTCATTAATGATATCAACAAATGCTTTAAAAATTCACAATATCTACTTTTTGCTGACGATATGAAAATCTATAAAAAAATTGAATCAGTTAATGACTGTTTGCTCTTACAGCGGGATCTTGATGGGTTGCAAGCTTATTGTCTGACAAACAAACTCGACTTAAACATTTCCAAATGTAACTATATAACTTTCACTAGGTCTCAAAACGCACGCCACTTTGACTACAAAATCAACTGCCACTCACTGCAACGTACTGACCACGTAAGAGATTTGGGTGTAATTCTCGACTCAAAGCTTCTCCTTGATAAACACATCGAATGTATCAGATCTAAAGCCATGAAGACGTTGGGGTTCATCTTCAGAACGACTAGGGATTTCAAATCAGTAAAGTCACTTAAAGTCTTGTACTGTTCTCTTGTAAGGAGCCAATTAGAATACGCATGCCAAGCTTGGAACCCTTACTATGAATGTTGGTCTAATACAATCGAAAAAATTCAAAAGAAATTTCTGAGATTTTTGCATTTTAAGTATAAGCTCAGCACTTGTATTGATTACGAAAATGACTGCCAACGCCATCACTTACTCCCCTTATCAAGGCGGAGAGAAGTGGCTGACTTAACATTTCTGCATAACTTATTTCTGGGCAAAATTGATTGCAGTGAGCTTCTGTCCAAGGTTAAATTACAAATACCAATTCGTACCACTGTTAGGCGAAATTTTCTTAGACTTCACATTGACTTATGTTCGACTAATTATAGACAAAATTCGTATTTTAATAGAGTTTCAAAAAATTTCAATAACAACTACTCCAAAGATGTTGACTTGTTTTGTGCGAATCAAAACTACTTCAAGAATGTAATGAACAAAACGTTCTTTCTTGATACATAATTTTCATTAACAATTACTTAGTATAAATACCTACCTACTTACTAAAAATATATTGATATGGCTTTCTTCTTCTTTATTCTTTATTATATATATATATATATATATATATATATATATATATATATATATCCCACAAGCAAACTTCCGTCCACTGAAGGCGAAATTACATTTAAAATGGCGTCCACCGCTATTTGACGTCCGCATACCGGACGCCACTTTTTTAATCGATGACACTTGGCGCCTCTAAGATCAAGCTAGCCGTAGAACAAAAATCGATGGAAGCCAAAAATTTATTGTAATGGCTGCAAATAAATACTGGATAGTTCCCAAAAAAATCTCAGCAGAGGTGCGGCGCTACTGTCGTGCGTATATCCACAGTCGTATTAAACGCGCTACTTTTCTGACGTATTCATATAAATTTGGCGTCCGCTAATGCGACGTTGCCAGCTTACTCAATGTTTGGTGCCTACTAAAATACAATATCACTATAATATTATAAAGGCGAAAGTTTGTGAGTGTGTATGTTTGTTACTTCTTCACGTAAAAACTACTGAATGGATTTGAATGAAATTCGGCATACAGATAGTTTATAACCTGGATTAACACATAGGATACTTTTTATCCCGATATTCCCCCGGGAACGGGAACCACGCGGGTAAAACCGCGAGCGGCCGCTAGTTATTATCATAAATCGTAATCTATTATACTTACTTATTAAAAAATGTATTGTCATAAATGACTTTTTTTTTAAACAGGTGATATTTTAGCTTGATTGCGTAATGCTTTATCAGAAGGATAAGTTTTATCCAATGATTGAATAATCAGCCATAAAACTAATAAATAATTAATAAAAAATGTAAATGTACAGACGCCTGCAACCTATCCAAAACTGTTAAATTTTTTTAATACATTTTTAACCATATATTTAAGGCATAAAGTTCAAAGTCTATTGAAGAAAATTGGACATTTTGTGGTAGGTAGGTTGATGTGCTGGCGTGTGTACATGTTCTTTCATCATCCCACCTGTCGCATATTGTGTTCAGAATGCTCTAAGAGCTGGCGCAAACTGTGAAATAGTAATATACGGGCGCCAGATAACAATATAATAACTCCTCAACAAAGGGCCTACGCCTTTCAACTATAAAGACAATTAAGTTAGGAAGCCACTATCCGAGGCGCAATATGAATTCGTATATCGGATTGTCCGACTTGTCACACATTATGCTCAGGATGTTGTTAGAGCTGGCGTGAAATGTCAAATAGCAATATCCGATATACGGACGCCAGTCATCAATATACGGACGCCAGATGTCAATATACGGACGCCAGATGTCAATATACGGATGCCAGTTATCAATATACGGACGCCAGATAACAATAGACAGACGCACGGTAAAAAAGGGCCTAGGCCTTTCAAACTATAAGGACAATTAAGTTAGGAAGCCAGAACCCAAGGCATTTACGCAATATGAATACGTAAATCGGACTGTCCGACTAGTTTTTTTTTTCTGTAAATGGGTTTGCTCTTGATCCCAATCAAGCCGATTCACGATGGAGCGAGCTAACCCAGAAGGTGTCTATTCACTCTTGCTTTGAAGATACTTAAGATAAGTACTCGGAAACACAGACGCAGGGAGGGAGTTCAACTCCTTTTCTGTGCACAGTATAAACGATGTTGAGTAGCGCTTTGTGCGACATTTAGAAATATCCTCCAAGAAAGGGTGGTAGCCCGCAGTGCGTCTGGATGTCCGATGGAAGAAAGGGGATGGCGGTATGAGCTCATGGAGTTCCAGGTCTGTAAAAGACCGACAGAAAGGCAACTTTGCGGCGGTGAGCTAGGGTGTGAAACTTGCTCTTCACCAGTTCTTTGTCGCCAATTAGCCTCTCAACTCTGCGTTGAATCGTGTCCAGTGCAGTTAGTTGGTTTTTTTTTTATATAATTCACCAACGTTTGTTTACACTGATACATTAAATTACTTAATTAAGTTTGTAATATTATTTAAGTGTAACAAACACTTACAGGTAAATACAATATGTTAGGAATCTTTCAAGTTTAGGATAATAATTTTTAAACAATAATAATCTAAAAAAGTAACATGAAATACAAATATTCACGATAGATCGATTCGATCAGCGATAGATGTTCACTGTAGTAATCTTTGTTTTTCAAAAAATCACTAATTTCATAAATTTGAGACGCTTTACTGTCACTATCAATATACACAGATGCAAAGTACAAGAAGTATTTCGCTGAGCCGTCCCATAGGTGACTGCAATATTCCGTACAAGAACGGACTTCAGCTTTAAAGAGAGTTTAAAGCTATCCCGGCGTGAAATATTACTTGACCTTATTTAGGACGCCCAGCTTTTTGACTGCAGTTTGCATCCGAAAGGTATCTCTCTACGACAGTACTGTCATCTGCATACCCAACAATTCCTGGTATCAACAGGTCATTGATGTGCAACAGGAAAAGCGTCGCAGAGAGACCCCTGAGGAACTCCGGCATCAATAGCCACTGAGTCAGAGGGCCAGCCATCGATGACTACTCTGATCGATCGTTCCGTCAGAAAATCAGCTATCCAACTACAAAAGTACATATAATAATATCTACAGCGGGGACAACATACGCAGGAAGCTTGCGCAGCAGACTTGCGTGCCAGACCCTTTCAAAAGCCTTTAAGATGTCCAGTGATACGGCAAGTGCTTCGCCGTGCATCTCGAGGGCCCCACCCCAGTAGTGCGTCACATAAACTAGAAGATCCCCAGTCGAAATCCCCGGCTTCCTCGGCGGAAGCCATATTGACAGTCACTGAGGAGGTCATTAACTTATAGGTACATACCTATAAGTTAATGACCTCCTCAGCTCCTCATACCAACTTACTGTTTAGAACTCTTTCCATGACCTTACAGAGTATGGAATTGATAGCGATCGGTCGGTAGTTGCATGGGTCAGCATGAGATTTCCCTTTTAGGTACTGGCTGCACATTGCCAAGCTTCCAGCATTTCGGTACGGTTTTTGTCTTTTTATCTCTTGTTACATAATTATGCTCAGGATGTTTGTTAGAGCTGGCGTCAAAAAGTCAAATAGCAATATACGGACGCCAGACATCAATATACGGACGCCACATGTCAATATACGGACGCCAGATAACAATATACAGACGCACGGTAGCTCCTCAACAAAGGGCCTAGGTATTTCAAACTATAAAGATAATTAAGTTAGGAAGCCAGAACCCGAGGCATTTACGCAATATGAATTTGTAAATAGGACTGTCCGACTTGTCTCATATTATGCTCAAGATGTTATTAGAGCTGGCGTGAAATGTCAAATAGCAATATACGGACGCCAGATATCCAATATACGGACGCCAGACATGAATATACGGATGCCAGATGCCAACAACGGACGCCAGATATCAATATACGGGCGTACGGTAGCTCCTCAGATTAGGGCTTGGATAGTTAGTAGAACATCATCTTTAAAGGAAAAAGAGAATATAAGTACTTATTTAGGAAATCAGAACCCAAGGAATGCAAGCAGAACCACTTACCCAAAACTGTCAATTTTCTCGAATCGATATTGACCCTTATAGCTAAATAATAAATTGTGTACTTCAGTGCAGCGGCTATTTATGATGGCCACTGCACTTTTAATTAGATCGAGATCAAACCTTAAGGCATCACATTGATAAACCCAAAACTGATGTCAGTTTCTTTAATAAAGTTAAGAGCGTTATCGCATTTCAGTTTCCCATACAAATTTCCAAGTTGAAATTTTTAAAAACCATTAGGCCATTTTTGATGAAACTCTGCATTAATGTTTTTATATTTTAGCGTTTTATTAACGCTTAAATATACTTAAGTAAAATTTTAAACACTGAAAAAAGACGACAACCTCAGGCGGGAATCGAACCACGCACCTTCCGCATTCCGGGCGACTGCCTTAACCACTTGGCTACCGAGGTCTGGCTTTCAAACGTCGAAATTTGTCAGTGCTTGATGCTTATGTTTTTAGTCAACATTGCTTCATCAAATCTTAGAAGTTTTCACCTCTGAGATTCGAAAGAAATATTTTTACAAATATTTGAACATTCGGTTAAGATGAAGCTGCGTTTATAGATTAATGTTTTTATGTTTTAGCGTTTTATTAACACTTAAATATACTTAAGTAAAATTTTAAACTTTGAAAAAAGACGGCAACCTCAGGCGGGAATCGAACTACGCACCTTCCGCAAAAATTTTAATTAAGAAACTCGGCATGCTGAGGTAAAATATAGAGATCTAGATAGTTTGTTGAAAACATTTTTAAAAAACCTTTATTTAACTGAGTTATTGCGATTTTAAATCTCAATAACTCAGCCAAATAAACGATTGGATCTCTGTGTTTTACTTTAGCATGCAAAGTTTCATAAAATGTGGCTTAATGGTCCTTAAAAATTTCGACTTGGAAGATTGTATGGGAAACCGAAATGTGTAAACCCTCTTAAATAAAAAAAAACTTTGGTTAACAATTTTAAAGACATCTGTCAAATTGGACCCAACATTAAAATATTCGGTGAAAGAAAGAGATAGGTAACGCATTGCTGGCAACGTCGCTTTTACAAAATCAGGAGGACGTGAAAATGTCAGCGCATTAAGTAAATGATAATCAGTATATCCAGGAAGCCAAAAATTTATCACCATGAAATGGAGTTCATAAATGTTTGGGCATGACTGCAAGAAGAATATTGCCACAATTAAAATAATCGCAAAATAAAATATCCTACGGAGAAAGGCATCAAAAAACTAAGAAACATTCGCAGAGAGATGATCTAAATTGTAAGCTGAACTGGAGGACGTCGTAATGATGCACAGCATGCATGACGCCAAATGCGTAGCTGGATGTAAATATATATATATATATATATATATATATATATTTTTCATTTTTGTTAATTTTTGCATGTTTACATAAATGTTATTCACAATTCTTTTTTTTCGCTTATAGAACTTATTTCTACCTGTGAAAACTGCATAAGGCATAATTATTTTTTATATTCTTACGCTATTATGTGTAATCCATTGCCGTTTGTTTTCCATGAATAAATAAATAAATAAATAAATAAAAACTTTGTCTGCAATCGCCGCTAGATTTTCTAGTTTGGTGTCTCCGCTGACTGCCAGAACCGCTCTAACATTTGCTGGTAATCGGTTTATCCATAACTTTTTTAGAGGTTCGCCTGCTATGCCGACGTTCTTGGCCAACTCGGTCATCCTTCTTAACAACTGGGAAGGTTTTTGTGAACCTAGATCCATGTCGCTCACTAGCTTTTGGAATTGCGACTCAGCACTTTCTTCGTATACAGCCAATAATCTGTTCTTTAAAGCATTATATTTCTCGATCGGCGGTGGTGTCTGGATTAAATCGCTCACCTGTCTGAGTGCCTCTCTGTTTAATTTAGCGACGGCCATCTCAAACTTGGTACTGTCCCCTTGCTTTTGCGGTGCCATTATCATCTCAAAATGTGCAAACCATATCCTTGGCATATCCGACCAAAATTCGGGGATGCGTCCTTGCAAAGATACCATGCCGATGTCGCATTTATCTGCTGGCGGACTCGTCGTGCCCTTTGACCCGGAGGCTTCTTCCAAGTTTTCGTACATTTTTTACACAAATAAAGTCTAAAAAGTCTTTATTACAAAATTTTGCACTTGTACCTCCTACACTGCGCGTGTAAAAAAAATTTCCGTCAGGTTCGTGACACGCGTAGTCACCGTGAGCCGCACACCGGAAACGCGGGGTCACCACTTTGGTGTAGTGGTATCTTCTGTATTTTATTTAATCAGGCTGGTGCACAAATGAAAGTCAAGAACTGATTCATTCACTGTCTATATTGTTCTCTCACGTTACATATAAGTTACACGGAATTAATCACATTAAATTTATTGTCTGACTCCAAATATTTATTAACTCTAAAGGCGTGAACCTGACGGAACCCGGTTTAAAGTGCGACTGGGCCGCCGGCTGCGCAACGCCGCGCGGCCGAACTAAAATGTGTGGTCAGCATTACTGTGACGCCACACTGGAATGGGATGAGCCCACCCCCTCTGAAGTACAAACGGAGTGGCACCACATCTCAGAGGATCTACCGCTGTTGGCTAGCATTCGTTTCCCTCGGCACATTTGTGCAGACAAAGGCTCAGCTGCATACTCGCTTCACGGGTTTGCAGATGCCTCTGAAGCCGGGTTTGCCGCCGTTGTTTACCTCCATGAGCTCGATGCCTCCGGAGATACTTTGGTACACTTGATTGTCGCCAAGTCGCGAGTCGCACCAATCAAGAACCGCCTCACAATCCCCAAGTTAGAGTTGTCGGCCGCCACTCTACTCTCCCAGCTCATGATCCGTGTGTCGGTTCAGTTATCGGCCCATATCAGTATACAACAACACATATGTTGGTCAGACAGTACGATAGTCCTGGCCTGGCTCAATACACCGCCTCACCGTCTTCAACCCTTTGAAGCCAACAGGGTAGTCAAAATCAGCTCAGGCTCACCAGAATGTACCTGGCGACACGTACCTTCTGAGCTCAACCCGGCAGATTGCGCAAGCAGAGGAATGTCTGCGCAATCCCTGTCAGCCCACGACCTATGGTGGTCTCCCACGTGGCTTGGACAGCCTTGTGAGTCTTGGCCTGCGATGCCCTTAGCTCTGGGCCATCACGCCCTGCCCGGCCTTAAGCCCAAACACGTCCCTTCACTGGTCACAGTGCCCGGTCTTGACTTTGACCTGCTCACTCAGTTCAGTTCACTAGACAAGCTCGTCGGAGTGACAGCTTGTCTAAAACGCTTTCTGCACAACTGCAGACACCACCCAGATTCGCGACGCTCAGGCCCCTTGTACGTCAGTGAACGAAGAGAGGCCCTACTTTACTGGGTGCGCAGTGTCCAGCACAATGAGTTTGCGGAGGACATCCACCGCCTTCAAACTGGCAAAATCTGCTCCGTCAGACTCCAGCGGCTGTCACCTCTCATTAAAGATGAGCTCCTTAGAGTTGGTGGACGACTGTCCCATGCGTCTATCCGATATGACGCGCAGCACCCGCTCATACTTCCCAGCTCTAGCCCACTTGTAGACCTTATCATTGACCACTACCACAAAATACACTGCCATCCTGGCGCTGACACTTTACACGCTATCCTACGCCAACAATTTTGGATAGTGTCCGCGCGCCGTATTATTAGACACCGAGTTTTTAAATGCATTAGATGCTTTCGATGCCGGGCCCAACCGCAAGCGCCCTTCATGGCCGACCTGCCAGCCGATAGAGTTACGCCTCAGCCAGTATTTAGTCAAGTCACGACCGATTTTGCCGGACCATTCCTCGTTAAATCTAGTACCCTACGTAATGTTAAACTCTTAAAAGCGTACTTTTGTATATTCGTGTGCCTCTCGACTAAGGCGGTTCATTTAGAACCGGTCTCGGACCTCAGCACGGAAGCGTTCCTCGCGGCATTACAGCGTTTTATAGCACGCCGCGGTGCCCCGGTTCTCATCCGCTCGGACTGCGGTACAAATTATGTAGGCGCTAGAAATCAGCTCATCGAAGTACAAAACTTTCTTGCCTTGAACAATGATACGATTGCGCACAAGCTCGCTGGTCAGCACATTACTTGGTTGTTAAACGTCCCTAAGGGACCATGGTTCGGTGCGTTACATGAGATCAACGTAAAATCAACAAAGCAACTTTTATATCGCGTAATTGGCGAACAGCACCTCACATTCGAGGAATTCTCTACACTTTTGGCACGAATCGAAGCTGTCCTTAACTCTAGACCTCTCTGCCCACTTTCGTCTGATCCATCAGACTTTGAGCCGCTTACAGCCGGACATTTCCTCATAGGCCGACCACTAACGGCCCTTCCCGAACTATCCGTGGAAGATAGGCCGATCTCCACACGTAGGCGATTCCAAATGGTACAGGCTCTTTCCCAGCGCTTCTGGAATCCGTCCGCCTATCTGCCGCGGCGCCACCGCTGCGCGACCCGCAGCCGCTGGCTTAGTGAGATACCGCGGCGACCAGTCTGTCTGCTAGCTAACGCGAGACGCCCACAAAATACGCGCGCTGCTATCTGCCTTATTATAGTGACTCCTGAACCTAAAGTGAAGAGCTCGACCTAAACGCCCTTAACCAGTGCCCCTAGTGAACTGCCTATTGTGGAGTGAAGTGACTGTGTGACCGTGAAGTCCATTTCAACGCCCTGCCCGTGCTTTGCCCAGCTACAGTTGCCCGATCACCCATCATCATCCCAGGTAAGCCTTCCTACCTACCTATCTACCAGTTCCCTACGTCGCGTAATCGCCACTCAGACGTGGCGACTACATGTGCAAACATTTGATGTTAGATTTTAAAATTGCAGCTGCATTAATAAACAATTTTCATCCTGTTATAACTGACCGTCCTGATGCTGGACTAATTTTAGAAAGAGCTTTGAATAAATTAAACTTACCTAATTACTTAGCTGATCATGTAGAAAGATTAAACTTAAATCGACACAGGGCTAACTTCATTAGAATAGACGCTCAGATACCGGAAATAAATATGTTCCCTCAAATGGAAATGTCAGATTTGATTTTGTTTGCTTTAGGGACCTACCAAATTAAACAGGCTAGGTCCTACTACGGGGAACATATTCGAACTAACGGTACATTTGTTGTAGAAGTGAGTGATGATATCACTAGCACAAATGTGCCAGGAATATCATCGTCATCACATGAGACAGTTCTGATACGAGGAAGAATCAAATCCCGTCATCAAGATAATAAAGTGTACTACACATACATCCTGCTAAACCCAAATAACATTAATTGGCAGGAAAAAATCTGTGGGTACTATTGCTCATGCATTATAGGCAAACGTACAGTTGGTAGTTGTGCTCATGTAATGACGATGGTATGGTATCTGGCTTGGGCCCGGCATCAGGATGTCATATCAGCACCCGCTACATTTCTTGATGGAATTTTGGTGAGAGAAGAAGAATAAAAAGTGCGTTTTATAACAACTTTTTTTATTTACATTATCCTAATACAACACTATGAGTAGCCAATTATTATACCTAATAAATCAATAAACATGTTGATAGAAATCAATTGTTTTTTGTGGTATATAGGAGAGGATGCTGTATAGGTAGTGCCAAACTTCTAGCTCGCTCTGAGATTGCGACGCGCAAGTGTACAGTTGGCAACATTATAATTGAGTGTTATAATAATTAATTATACAATAAGATCAAGATAATTTATCAATTACTTAGGGTTTTATTTATTTTTTAATATCCAAAATTAACCAGGATAAATTAATTACAACAATTAAATTATAAGCATACATATATTTAAAAAAAATAACATTTTTAAGAAGCTGTGGAAACGTACGGAAGCTGTACAAAGATCTGACATATTTGCTTTGCAATAATTCTGCGCACTGTCCATGTTGATCTAGTAACAGCCGAAATTCTTTTATGTCTATGTTATAGGTCAATTTATATACTTTTGTCAGCTTTTTTTCTTTATAAACTCCGATACGTTATAAATATTTTTTTTCTAGCTCGCCGACATAAAACTGTATTACGTCTAGGCATTTTAACAGCCTTTCAAAAAGTTAACTAAAACCTTTTTAAAATCTACAACATAAAACAGTACCTAACGTAATAACAAACACTAACAAAAACCTAATATCGCGAAACGACCAAATAAAATATAGGTACACATGACTGTACTTGCCACTGCTAAACCAAAACCCACGAATTCATATTCACTCCCTAACCGCTTACGTCCCGCAGATACTGAGATAGTGTACTATTGCGACGCGATTACGCTAATCGCCTCCGGTTCACAGTGAGCTAGAAGTATGGCGCGGATTATACCACCTTATGCGTCAGTCACCGAGTAAAGTGTTTCATTGTTCACTGTTGTAGCAACGATTATAAAAAGTAACACTCGGCTTGATAGCGTTCGCGCACATACACACAAACACAAATAATAACCACATAGTACAACGTAAGTTGAAATAGGTTGTATGCGGCAAGCCCAAGAAGACAGGGTGAAATGGCGCACATTAGGGGTGGCCTATGTCCAGCAGTAATATAGGCTGATGATGATGATGATGTTATCTTTAAGATTAATAGGTATTAGAAATATTGTTCTGAGCCTACAACCATCCGTCAGTGTCAGTGTTATGTCAACAAACTGTCATCATATTAAAAGCAGATGAAGAAATTACGTTCGGATACATACAATTTAAGTTCGGATACATAGAAAAGTGTGAGTTTCGTACAATACAAATATATTTTTTAATAAAAAACGGGGGTCTTTTAAAATCTAGGAATTATTCAAGATAATAGTATTTAGTCTCCTGAATAAGGAGGTGCGGAAATTGTATTGGTTCAATTTATTTTTATTTTAGTACCAAAAAAAACCATGTCCTTTGATCCACTTTCCGGTTACCGATTGAGCTGAAATTTTGCATACATGTGTAAATCGCGTGACAATGCAATATTATGATGACATGGTGCTAATCTGATGATGGAGCTGGAAGGCGGCCATAGAAACTTCACAATGAAACGACACAACCTCATCGAGTTTGGGTTTGTTTGAATTGTCTTGACGAGTAGTTTGTCTTTCAATGGTAACCAGGGTCTGATGATGGAGCTAGAAGGTGTTCATGGGAACTCTGTTATGAAACGACGCAACTCCATCGAGTTTCGGCTCATTTCATTGGTCTTGACGAGTACTTTGTTTTTAGATGGTTACCAGGGTATGATCTGATGATGGAGCTGGAAGGTGATCATAGGAACTCAGTAAAGAAACGACGCAACCCCATCGAGCCTCGGCTCGTTTGATTCGTCTTGACGAATACTTTAGTGCTAGATGGTAACCAGGGTCTGATGATGAGCTGGAAGGTGGCCATAGAAACTCAGTAATTAAACGACATAACCCCATCGAGTATGGGCTCGTTTGATTCGACTTGACGAGTACTTTAGTGCTAGATGGTAAGCAGGGTCTGATGATGGTGCTGGAAGGTGGTCATAGGAATTCAATAATTAAGCGACATAACCGCGTCAAGTTCGATATGTCTTAATGGGTGAACCGTTTTAATTGATATGTAAAGTTATTAAAATAATACTAAAAAGTTAAACAAAATTAAAAGTAAAAAATACTTTCTTAAAACAAGCTTTTATTATTGTTCTTTTTAATAATAATCTTCTATTAACAGAATGCAAGCACAATATAGTTACTTGTTACGCTCGCCTGCAGTTAACATTGACATGCCTTATCCTGTACGTAAGTTTAGATCCATATTAATAACCGAATTAAAAGATTGCCTGGAGGGGCCACAAACACAAGGTGATTGATACAAAATCGGCTTGTGGTTTCTTTTATAAATCTTGTAGTTCTTAAGTAGTTTGTTTGTGTGAATAATAGTGTGTGCATAGTACGCTTCCTAATAACTCTAATTTAGTTTATGCATGTCGTTGCAACCTCTAATTAAGACAGCGCCTTAGAATGTAACCCAATATTTGTTGTTTTATTAAGTTCATGGTGTTGGTTTTGTTGGTTGTCCTTAAAAAAAAAATAGAATTAATTAAATTTAAAAATAATAATTTAAACCTGAAAAGAAAACTATCATTATATAGGGTCTAACAATATCAATAAGCGAACGTTTAAGGGGAGCATCTATACATCACACTGAGCATGCTTACCAAATTTGGTCCAAAACTACAGGCTTGTTACCGAGATAATCAACAAAACATTATCATAAACACACTTTCCAAACCGTACAGCTGTACTACACTCACACAAAGATAGCCGAATATGCACACTAAACTCGGAGCACACTAAGCTATCTTTTTATTGACGCTTGCGTGCGTGTTAGTAAAGATACAGCATGTTTCAAGATGTGCATTATTTTAATTGATTTAGTTTGTCAGAAAACATAACTTTGAAAAATCACTATAACTGGAGCTCATTTTTTGTCATTGTATTCAGAATTAACTAATTAGATACCGCCCTTAAACGTTCGCTTATTGTTGATGACAATGCAACCTTTAACTAAAATTAACCATATTCGTCTACGTCACAATAATCCCATATCGTAAGTACATGCCTATTAGACATTTTATTAAACCATAAAACTTTACAACTTACATTTTTTATAAATAGAGTCTGGCTAACGAAAGCTTAACCTCGTAGTAAGTTATTTGATTGCCAACGCTTTGTCTCTATGTGTCTATCTGAGGTGTCATTTCGTATGTCAACCTTTCCTTGGCCAGACTCTAAAAGCGTGTTACATTGTGATTGCAAAAGAAAAATAATGAAGGTGTAGTTATGCTAAAATAATGTTCTTTAATGATTCATCAAATGTAATGCGCTTTTTTTTAATAAAAAAATTTGGTATGTTAATACAAGCTGTAAAGTTTTATGGTTTAATAAAAATGTCTAATAGGTAACTATGTACCTACTTACAATATGGGATTATTGTCACGTAGACGAATATGATAAAGTATCGTTAAAGGTTGCAATGTAGGTACCTATGTGCCTATATATATATAATATTTTTTTCTAATCAGGTTTAAATTGTTATTTTTAAATTTTTTTATTCTTTTTATTAAAAAGAACATAATAAAAGCTTTTTAGCTTTCTTTTAATTTTATTGAGTGTTTGTTTTATATGGAATCTAGAAAGCTTACTATGATGTTGAATTATTCTTAATATTAATTTTGTTATGTTCAGCATTGGTCGAAAAAGGTATCAAGTGTAAAGAAGTTAAGATATACATCTACATTAAGAAATGCAAATATAGCAAGGTATTTCTTGCCATTAAGGCATATAGTATTCTAATCCTAACTAATGTTTGGCCTCGTTTGATTCTTACCTCGTTTAACTCGTAATAATGCATCTGAAATAAAAACTCTACCTTTCTATTGCTTTTTCACACCTAAACCATTCGATCGATTTGATTGAAATTTGGCAAATAGGTAGTTCTGTTTTATGGTGTTTTATACTCCTATGTAAATTGTAATTAATTATATTCTAATCTAAGCTATAATATTTATCTAAAACGAAAAACGTCCTTTGCTATAAAGGACTAGGTAAATAAAAAAAATGTTTCTAACAAATATTCACATACTAGACCCATGGCACACTAAAAATGTACGGGTATAGCGATAACAAATTACTCCATAGAAATACTAAAAAATATAAACATGGGAAAAGTATCAAAATCGCTTGGTCGTAGTTTTAACATAGTATTTTGGGTGGACTCGTGACCTTCAATGAGTTGTCGGTCGGGACGCTTAAAATACCTATTCTCGCAGAGTTGAAATTTGTAATAGGGCTCTTAAGTAAGATATCCTTTATTTTAATAGTCACCACCATTTCAAAGATTTAGATGCAAACACTGATTTTTAATAACAAAATATGTTTAAATTCTCATTATCTCTCGTTAGCTCATAATGCAATTAATGAGTTTTACTTGTCACCCTACGATATGTTATCAATACAGATGGCCGAAGTGGCAGTTATTCTTGTCTGCTCCAAAAATAAATGATTTAAGTTGTATGATAGAAATAGGTTTTTAATTTTAGTTGACATTGTGGAATTTTCTAACAAATTAATATTAAAATCCCCGCTAAACAATTATTGTTTTACCTACATTACGGACTTTATGTAATGCCTCATCCATAACTTTTTCGAAAAAATCATATGATGCTGATGGAGGTCTGTACACACTTAATACAACAAACTGCTCCAACTCCACACAAGCTATTTCTATTGTTCGCTCAACCGAGAGGCTCACTATGTCTTTGCCGTTCTTTAATTTAAACTTTTTACTTACAATAATTAAGGAGCCACCATGTATTGCATTTCCTCGACTGAACGAACTTCCTACCAAATGATTCTTAAAATTGAACATGAACTGATGGTCTTTAAGCCAGTGTTCCGTTATGCAAAGAATATCAATTTTATTACAGTTCATGAACAATTCAATCTCCAAATCTTTGCCCATCATTCCTTGGATGTTCTGGTGGACAATGTTTAAAGATTGTACATTTTTTAACTTTAATGATTGACGTGGATTTTTGCTTAAGCTATTTTTACATTCATTTAATTTCATTTTATTAACAAACCTTTCGCAAGAGTTTTCCTCTTTTGTCATATAATTTAATTTAAATAATTAATTGGAATGTCAGTAGAAACACTACTGACGTCTATGTCAAATATACATTGCTCAATAGAAGCAACTTGTTTAGCCAAGTTTTTGGCTGACGTTTGAATACAATAGGATAGCGATAAAGCTATTTGTCGCTTAAAATAATTTGGCAGATAATAACTATCTCTTGTCAAATAAAAATTACTAACATAATTGTTAGTGTCAATTAAATGCATTATGTCATTTTTGCAAAATAAATGTAATGTCAGGTTAAGCTTATGTCTAATAGAATTTTCCTCCTGTGGCAAACTACTACAATAGGGTAATGTAAACAATATAATTTTCTTTAAAATTAACTTATTCAAACATTCTAAACATTTTATAAGGCTTGTTTCTCAATATATTGAAAATTAAAAGAAACATTACATTTGGGTACATGTTGTTCGAGAAAGGATTGTGCCGCCACTGGTGATGAATTTAAATTTGAGGTTGTTACCACAGGTATATTTATAAAGAAATCATCAAAAATATTAGCAATTTCTGCATCTGAATTTATAAGGTTAAAAACGTTGTAATAAACATAAAGCCGTTGATCCCGGTTGTTGTCGTAAAATAGATGTCGTTTTAACCCACCAACCACTGCATTGGGCCTCTCTCCTCCAACTCCCTATGTGCTTTTAGTCCATGTGGGAAAGCCTGTGTCCAGTGGGACATTTATAGGCTGATGACTATGATGATGGTGATGGTGACACATTAAAACGCATAATGTTTATTGCTATTATTTTAATTGTCATACATCATGGCATACAATTCAAAAAGCATAATACCTTGTAGCAAATTTTTTATTACGCATAAACTTAATAACGCAGAATCGTTGAAAGACATTAATAAAAACCATATCGTTAAAATCTATATTACTGTTTGTCATAATTTTAATAAGCATACTTAAAAACGCATACGTAATTCAATTAGGTCATAGTTTTATAAAGCGTAATCGAAGTTAGTTTTTTTTTATTAAACTACAGAAATACTAGCTGCTCTACTCCTGTAGGTCACGTGATAGGTTAGAAATTTTAGACAATCGCAAAGCGCAGCGTAGCGATTGTCTTGAATTTCGAGGTTATTTGTTTATTAGACAACATAAATGTAACACCGTACAAAAATATATTTTTTATAGCTCTTGACATGTCATGCTCATCTAATCTTCTTCTTCTTTTTCACACATTTTAGGGTTAAATTTAATGAGATTTTAAATGCATATATCTCCATAACTATGTACTGGTGACACATTGAAACGCAGAATGTTTATTGCCCTAATGCTTATCGAAATTATGCCTTTCTACGGTTATGCCTTTTATATTTTGAAAATTTATGTTATGCGTTATGAAGTATGCTATAAAGACATATGGCAAGTGACAATGGCCATTATCATTATGCATTGTCAGTTTATGGCGAAAAACGTTATGCGTTTCATTAGGTAACCGACGATAATTTATTAATTATTATTCTCTTTGCGTGGTTGGCTATTCGCTATATTCATTTTAGATCCACGAAGGCAACAACAAATGGTCGCACGTGGTGGACGCAGCAGACGCGAACGCATCCAACTGGTGCGAGCAGAACCTCGCGGCGTCCCAGCACCAGGGGCAGATAGACTACAGGCGGGTATATTACGACTACACTACAGAACACAGGGCAGATCACAAGCAAATATTATGATAACTACTATACACCCTCTGACACATGGCAGATATAGTAAACATACATCCATATTCACGAGTATTATCCCCTTGGGTTAGTCAGAGAGCAGGCAATGAGGACCGCAGAAGCAGTGCACCCTGTGCACCTTTCACCAAGTAACAACTGCACATGTGCTCAGCGTGATAGGCGGTGAGCCCATCGCCGCACAGTGCTGTTGGATGTATGTGCAGTCACAGGTCCGTTGGTCGCCTGCAACAGCACCCAATCACCCAAGGCGTTGGCCACACAGAAAAGACAGAAAACACGTAACACGAGGGGGGGCGCCGCCGCCCGAGCGACATTTTAAAACATATACAAAAGACGTGACGCTGGACGCCGCGAGAGACGACGGTTTTCAACCAACTTAAAATGGATGATCAGTCTCCCTGTGACCACGGACCCTGTAAAGGGTTCGAAACGTCAGGATAATATAAAAACTATGTAAATAGTAAATTAAACGCGAGTTAATCCGTAAAAAAGTGTTTCATTTCAATGTGTAGTGCTCGCTTAAACCTCAGAAAACAATATGGATGTTCCTGCTATCTGGTCGGCTAAAAAATGCTAAAATTGGCTATTTATCTATTAGTAAATTGCTAAAATTATGCTAACAAAGTTCTTTACTCCTATTTTGTATGGAAATGTAAATTAGAAGCTAAATCCTGCTAAACTAGCGGAATTCTGCTAAACCTGGTCACACTGCGAGCCGTCGCGTCGTCTTTCATCCGCCCGTGCCCCGTCCTTTCTGTATGTTGTACAATAGGGTGCAGACGAGTTAGCGTCGTGTCTTTTCTATATGACTTGCGTCGCGACGCTTCTATACATTTTGTATGAAAGAGACGCGGAAGAGACATATGTCTGCGCCCCGTCTCACGCCTTTCTGTGTCCAGCGCCCAAGGGCAGAGTATATAGTAACACACAGCTCCATTTATTATAAGCAAACTTTATTCAACAATAATAAGCCATTTTATTGAAACTTACGAACTTACTTAGTACTTAAAGATAAGGTAAAGGCAGCTCCAGAATTTGATTATTTATTTTTTTATATAGTTTTTAGTGTAAATCCTAAATATATTTTTTTATTTAGGACTATTAATAAAATCCCCCGTTCCACGGAGCTGCGGTTCTACGGCGGCGGCGAGAATGCGCGTTTATTGGACTTTAACTTGAAACACTACAACAGCCCATCGGGATACGCGCAGAAATTTGGTGAGTCTTTCCATCTATCTATAAAACGAGCTTTTACTTGGATAGAAATTGCTAGATTGTGAGCCTATATAATTGACCGTCTTTCGTTCATTTATCTCTTTCATTGCGGAATCATTCTCCCGGAACCTTCGACCAGAATCTTACCTCTAACTGCCGGAACACAGCAATACTCCTATATAGTTATCGCTGTTATCATGGCGACAAACATAGACAACATGGTGGTAGCTGGCCAGGCGGATTTGAAACAGCCCCGTTCGGGAATCGAATCGGTGACTTCTGCGTCTGAGATGAACCACTGGAGTAGGTAGGTATCGGCGCACATGTCTAGACATGTGCGCCGATACCGAAATATTCGGCGGCGGCGCGGCGTGGAAATGCTTCGGAAATGGCGGTCAAAATAACGCAATTAAACATGAACAATTAAATGTTCTACAAATTAGAAATCCCTTTATTGAACAGCCTTTTTACATTTCTCATAGTTGTCATGTATTAAAATTACTGACATGGTTACCAGTTAGATGCGATTGTTTAGCCGTTACAGTAAGGCCTGCTTCAGAGAACACACGTTCGCTAGGTGTGCTTGTCGCTTTGAGAGGGTGCTAAATGCCCGCATTGTCCAACATCTGGATGAGGAGGGGCCCAATATTGCGGATGCCTAATATGGGTTACGCAAGGGCAGGTCCACTGTGAACGCCTTGTTGGCTCTAAAATTCATCACCGAAGAAGCAACTAGCAGGGCGAGAGGGTCATGACAGTATCATTAGATATCGCCAATGCTTTCAAGTTTCAATAAGCCAGGCCCTAATTTATCATAGGGTTCTTGGCTACATTCGTAGAGTCCTGAAAAATTATCTAAGAAACAGAAAAATTCTGTTCCTAGAACAAGGGGGAGCCAGGCTTAGGCACCCGTCGCATGGTGTGCGGTGTTCCAAAGGGGTCTGTTCTTAAACCACTCCTGTGGAACCTCGGATACAACTGGGTTCTAAGGGGGTCTCTCCTCGAAAGGGGTCGTCTGTTACGCAGATGACACTAGCCTTCGCAAGGGGCGACAACTACCGGGATGCAGAGCGATCGGCGTCGGTATTTGCCACTCTGACCATTGGAAGGAACCGTCTGTTGGGACTGGAGGTAGCTGCAGCTAAAACTGGTGGCCATGGTTTTTTATGGCCCTCCTGTGCAAACCAACAGACTTGGGAACATTACTATAGACGGTGCCAAAGTGAAAGTGAGCTCCCAAATGAAATATTTGTGACTAACACTGGATAGCAGATAGACGGTCCACGCTCATTTTGCTGGAATGGCGCCTCGTGTGGTTGGTGCGGCGATGGCGCTGGCACGCCTGCTGCCTAATGTGGGAGGCCTGGGCGATGGCTGCCGCAGATTGTACAGCAACATGCTGCGAAGTATGGCACTTTACGAGGCACCCGTTTGGTCGGACGCGCTCTCCCGCAAAAACGTAGTCCTTCTGCGAAGGCCGCAAAGATTGGCTGCGGTGAGGGTGATCCGTGGGTACCGAACGATATCGTTTGAGCGGCCACCGTTCTGGCGAGGACTTTTCCGTGGGAGCTCGAGGATAAAGTTTTTACCGAAAACGAGTGCCGGACTAAACAGGGAAGGTGTGGAAAACGCCCTGCGGCAGCTGAGATCGAAGGAAAGAGGTGACTTGCACGCGAGATGGCGTCATGGCTCTGGGAAGACCAACTCGAATCCTCAGAAGCCGGTGTGCGTACAGTTGACGCAATTCGCCCTGTCTTGGCGGCGTGGCTAAATAGACCCTATGGGGTGTTGGACTACCACCTGACTCAGATTACTGGGCGTGGATGCTTCGGTAAGTATCTGCGTCAGATTGGAAGGGAAGAGACGGCCACTTGCCACGAGTGCGGCGCTACCGAGGATAGCGCGCAATTTGCCCTTGAGATATGCACCCGCAGCGCCGGGCTCTGGAGGAGGCAATAGGGGAGAGTTGGGAGTATCACGCTGGCAGTCGTCGTGGAGGCGATGGTGAGGAGAGACTCAGTTTGTAAGGCCATGGTTCGGTTCTGCTCCGCAGTCATGAGACTGAAGGAACAGGCTAAACGGGCCCGCGAGGATGCCGCTGATGCTGTACCATCGCTAAAGAGGAGGACGGGAAGGAGACAAGACGATACGCGGACCTACAATCGCCGTAGCTATCTGTGAATCCAACCCAAAGGTCCTCCACCTTAGGATCCAAGGATCAGTGAAACTGTTTGTTGCGAATGTCCCGTATTTTGCCAAAGTGAACCAGTGTGCGCCGTTTACGCCGATTGTTCTAACCGGTCAGTGGCGTCGAGTCCTAATCGGCGGACGCGTCTAGTAGATCTCAGAAT
This sequence comes from Scoparia ambigualis, assembly GCA_963921215.1. Lineage (NCBI taxonomy): Eukaryota > Metazoa > Arthropoda > Insecta > Lepidoptera > Crambidae > Scoparia > Scoparia ambigualis. The sequence goes on along the minus strand of OY992523.1, from coordinate 3,656,535 downwards.
TAAGGCTTCGCCAATCCAGATTTTATAAATTCCCAATAGAGCGCGAGTTTTGTCACAAACGAGTAAGAGTATCGAGCTTGTGGAACCAATTCGTGACTGCTTCGATGCCAAACGATTAATTATAGTTTAAGCTAAATAGGTCGAATTTGAACATATTTTGTATCTAATATGCACTGTGGTGTAGGAATAGCAATAAAAAACCAACCTAAATCATCTAAAATCATGTAGGTATGTTAAGAATTTTTTAATAATAATGAATAAAGCTTATTCTGAAATTGATCAATAAAACTCTGAAAACTACAAAAAAGTGCTTTCAAATTCTACTGGAATTGAATCCTTAAACTACAAGTTTTAATGGCATAAATTAACTTTAAATTTTATATTTTGGCAGGCGCTAAACTGCAGATAAAACGTACACTAAGTACTGATACTGGCAATGGAGTAAACCAGTCGTCTCAAGCAACTGAAAAAAGAAAATCCAATAATGAAGATATCGAGAAAACATCACCACAAAACACTAAGCAAACAACTGTATTTACCAAAACTAATAATAGTAATGAAGATAGTACTATAAGCAATGCTAATATGGCATACGATCAAAACAAACAAGAAAAATGTATATTTTTTAAAAACAATATTGGAAGTAAGCAGAAACGAATAAACACCTATACATGTGGCGTTTGCAAAATAAATTTTAATTGCAAAAATATTTTAGAAAATCACATGTATTCACATTATGCACTATTAAGGCCAAAACGAAATACCCTTACGCTTAGTTCTAATAATGACATAAAACATGAAAAAAATGATGTAAACATCGTTAAAAACAATGAACTAATCCTAAAAGGCAAAGAAGTCTGTAATATTTGTAATAAGTCTTTTATACATAAAAGTAACTTGACTTCACATATTAGGACTCACACGGGCGAGAAACCATATCAGTGTAATGTTTGTAATAAGTATTTTACACGACAAGATAATTTGACTGAACATATAAGGACTCACACGGGCGAGAAACCATATCAGTGTAATGTTTGTAATAAGTATTTTACACGTAAAAATTATTTAACTATACATGTAAGGACGCACACGGGCGAGAAACCATATCAGTGTAATGTTTGTAAAAAGTATTTTTCAACTAAAAATCATTTAACTGTACATGTAAGGACGCACACGGGCGAGAAACCATATCAGTGTAATGTTTGTAATAAGTATTTTTCACAAAAAATTGATTTAACTAGACATGTAAGGACGCACACGGGCGAGAAACCATATCAGTGTAATGTTTGTGATGAGTATTTTTCAATTAATAATGATTTAACTAGACATGAAAGGACGCACACAGGCGAGAAACCATATCAGTGCAATGTTTGCAATAAGTATTTTAGACGACAAGATTATTTGACTGAACATATAAGGACTCACACGGGTGAGAAACCATATCGGTGTAATATTTGTTATAAGTATTTTTCAATTAAAAAAGAGTTAACTGTACATGTAAGGACGCACACGGGCGAGAAACCATATCAGTGTAATGTTTGTAATAAGTATTTTTCACGAAAAAGTAGTTTAACTAAACATGTAAGGACGCACACGGGCGAGAAACCATATCAGTGCAATGTTTGTAATAAGTATTTTAGACGACAAGATAATTTGACTCAACATATAAGGACTCACACGGGTGAGAAACCATATCAGTGTAATGTTTGTAATAAGTATTTTTCACTTAAAAAATATTTTAATAGACATGTGAGGACGCACACGGCCGAGAAACCATATCAGTGTAATGTTTGTAATAAGTATTTTTCACAAAAAAGTAGTTTAACTAATCATGTAAGGACGCACACGGGCGAGAAACCATATCAGTGCAATGTTTGTAATAAGTATTTTAGACGACAAGATAATTTGACTGAACATATAAGGATTCACACGGGTGAGAAACCATATCGGTGTAATATTTGTAATAAGTATTTTAGACGACAAGATAATTTGCCTGAACATATAAGGACTCACACGGGTGAGAAACCATATTAGTGTAATGTTTGTAATAAGTATTTTTCACTAAAAAGTAATTTATCTAGACATGTAAAGACGCACACGGGCGAAAAACCATATCAGTGCAATGTTTGTATTAAGTATTTTAGACAAGATAATTTGACTGAACATATTATAAGGACTCACAGGGGCGAGAAACCATATCGGTGTAATAGTTGTAATAAGTATTTTTCAAAAAAAAATGATTTAACTGTACATGTTAGGACGCACACGGGCGAGAAACCATATCAATGCAATGTTTGTAATAAGTATTTTAGACGACAAGATAATTTGCCTGAACATATAAGGACTCACACGGGTGAGAAACCATATCAGTGTAATGTTTGTAATAAGTATTTTTCACTAAAAAGTAATTTATCTAGACATGTAAAGACGCACACGGGCGAGAAACCGTATCTGTGTAATTATTGTAACACATGTTTTGCACATAAATCAGGCTTATCGTTCATATAAGAGATCACCTTAAAAAGCTAGAGACCTGAAACATATTTACAGTTTTAAAATGTAAATATATAAAAAGCAGCCCTCATAGCCTCATGGCAAACGCTCCAAGTCCAATCGTTAGTGTTTGTCAATAGAACATTTGTTTCTGCCTCTGTGGTCTGTCGCTGTCGCACACCAGAGCCCTTGGTCCGGGCAGAGGGTGTCGCTCCGCAGCTGAGGCCCTCCGGCCGCGCCCCGCGCAGGCGGATGGCACTAGAGACCGCGAGCGACGCACCGAACACCGAGCGCCGAGTCGCGCGAATCGCATAAGCACAATATATATCAATGATTGGGAACCCAAGTGAGTGCACTCAAATCGATATCGAGTCAGCGTTGCTTGACGGAATGTGAACGCTCGGCTCACACGATAACTTTCAATTTTGCGTGAAAGTCGTAAGAGTGTGAACTAGTACTATTATTAGTTAAATGCCTAAATACTAAAAGGACACTTGTCACATTTTTACCCGAAATACTTTTTTCCATTTTCATTCAGGAGGGTCGGGTCTGGGTAGTTGCGTCGAATGCTTGGCTGTTTGCGACTGCTCACTACTGCCACACCGGGCGCCTGTCATTGGAGGTTAGCGGGATCCGAAGCACAGTGCCGCCGCTGGCTGACCGCAGGAAGTAGGGGGCCCAAGTAGCAGGTTAGCCACCTGTGAAAGGCTGCCCCGCCACCTCGCGAAACATCCCGGGATGTTCCACCATGCCGGTTGGCGACCGGATCGGAGGGCCAGGTGGCCATCTCCGGGGGGGTTCGGGCGTCTCCGCAGTCTCCAGGACAGTCTCCTTCTCTGTGTGTCATTAGTGAGTTTGTACTCCAGTTGGCAGAATTGATGCCTCGCTCGACTGCCGCTCTCCTGCCTATTCACTCCAACCTAAATATTCATGGCACTGAACAAAAGAAAGAAACTTTTTTCACAGCGGCTGCACTCCCTCCCACTCAAAGTGCACCTCACCAACATCCGAGGATTGCCCTCCAATCTCGTTTTAGTCCACCACCACCACGAGACAGAAACCGCAGCTGCTGTTCCTCACCGAGACCTAGATCAAATGTCCGGCAGACGCGGCATACCTCAGCTACCCCGGGTAGCTGGAACATAGGTTTCTCACGCCGGAGTCTGTTTGTATGTCCGCGATGATATTTGTTTCAATCGTCTCGAATGCTTTGAGGAGCCAAAATCTTCAGTGCTGTGGGCTTTGGTGGACACCGGAGTAGAGCTCACTCTCTACGCCTTTTTACTATGTCAGTCGGCTGATCTAGCTCTGGCTCATTATCCCTCGGCGCAGCTAGTCATTCTGGGGGACTTTAATGCCCACCATCAAGAATGGTTGTTCCCGTACCAGATGACCGACCACGCTGGTAGGGAGGCGCGTAGACTTGCATTATCGCACAATCTGTCCCAGCTTGTAAACTGCGCTACGCGCGTGCCAGATATAGACTCGCATACTGCCAATTGCGTGGACCTTCTGCTGACGACTGATCCAGACATACATTCCATATCGGTATCAGCCCCCTTGGAATCATCCGATCACAGTCTGGTGAAATCTGTATCCGTTTATTCCCCACCTGTTCAGGGCCCTAGTGGTATGGGACGGGTGTGGCGATACAAGTCGACAGGCGTTTTTCTTCAGGCGATCCGTCCAAATGCGCTGACGCTGTGACCGAGATCATACTGCGGGGTATGGAATATTACATTCCATATTCCAATGTTCCGTCGGTCAGCAAAAGTCGCCCTTGGTTTAACGCTAACTGTCGCAGTGCCGAAGCGCAGAAACAGTCGGCTTTCTTAGCCTCGGCTGATGCTCGAGCGCGCAAATCATCGGATACCCAACTATCTGGACCCTGAAGAAAACCTATAACCAAGCCGCTAAGTCCAGTAAAAGAACATTACGTAGGGCACGATTATTATTATTATTATTTAATCTTTATTGCACAAAGAAAACAAAATATACAAAAGGCGGACTTAATGCCAAGTGGCATTCTCTACCAGTCAACCTTAGGGCTAGGCAGAAAGAGTTGTAGGCGGTGCAATTCAAAATCTTGTGAATTATCAAATAAACTACACAAATCAACTTACATAGGTAAATAATTATACAATAAATAACATTACGCAATTTTAATATAAACTACATGAACTTACTTAGATTTAATAAAGATACGGTGATAGAAAACTCTTACGAGGATGATGAAGACTCTTGGAGAAGCATATCGCAGATCCTTTTCTTAAATATAATTTTGCTCGGGGCCCGTCTAACTATTTCAGGGAGAGCGTTCCATAAACGGATGGCCTGTACCGTAAAGGAATTGCCCACGAAACCTGAGTGATGAAGGGGAGTGGCAAGAAGAAGATTGTTTGATGAGCGAAGGTGCCGGGCATGAGAAGAGCTGAGAAGAGGGAAACAAGTTTTTAAATATGAGGGAGAGTGAGGATCGTTTAAAATTGAGAATAAAGTTGAGAGAATCCTGGACTTACGACGTTGCGGGATGGTCAGCCATTTCAGCTGGAGGCGATAAGATGATATGTGATCGTATTTACGTAAGCCAAAGATGAAGCGAATTGAATTATTGAGAAGGCGATCCAATTTGTTTAGAAGATCTTTATTTAAATCGGGATAGCAAATATCAGCGTAATCAATAATCGGGAGAATAAGGGTTTGTACAAGAGAAACCTTGGTTTTTAGGGGCAGAAAGTTCTTGAGCCTATAGAGAGAACGTAACGCAGCAGTCACTTTCCGGCTAACCTCAGTGACCTGAAGACACCAACTGAGTGTGCTGTCGATCTGCAGACCAAGGTCTTTCACACAGGAGCTGAAGGGGATGTTGACACCGTTAAAAGAGACTGGCGTGACAACAGAGAGGTCAAGTTTGCGGAGTTGTCGTGGACTACCAATAACAATAGCTTGGCACTTGATGGGATTAACAGACACTCCGTACTGTTTGGACCAATCATTTACATTACGAAGGTCGCCAGTGAGGGCAGCTATCGTCTCGTCAATATCCTCAACATGACAATGCCGATACAATTGCAGATCGTCAGCGTACAAATGGTGGGAACAGCGAATGTGGGGGATCAGAGTGTCGATAAACAGAGAAAAAAGAAGGGGAGATAGGATACCTCCTTGTGGAACACCAGTGTGGAGCTTACACCATTTCGATAATTTCAGGTCAGCTCTGACAGCTTGTTCGCGGTTGCGAAGATAGGACGAGAACCACTCCAACGCTATTGAAGAGACTTTTAAATGTGATAGAATGGCTAGCAGCAGGTCATGGTCAACAGTGTTGAAGGCGTTGGAAAAGTCGATAAGGACCAACACAGTAACCCTACCGTGCTCCATGCCCTCCCTCACATCCTCAGTCACTTTAAGCAGAGCAGTGCATGTACTGTGAGCAGGTCTAAAACCGGATTGAAAATCAGTTATAAGCGAGTTCTTATGCACGTGCTGGGATATTTGCTTACTTACTACAGCTTCAAGGACTTTCGAGAGAAATGGTAATATGGAGATAGGCCTAAAGTTGTTAAAAGTACTGGGGTTTGACGTTTTTGGTAAGGGTAAGACATAGGCTTTACGCCAGATAGCAGGAAAAGTTCCAGTACTTAAGGAAAAATTTACTAGGTGTAAAAGGGCAGGGGTAATCTCATCCAGGATGGTAATAATCATGGTACGGCTGATGTCATCAACGCCAGTCGCGTTCGACTTGATTGAGTGGATGAGCTTACAAAGTTCATCTGAGGACACTGAAGAGAAGACAAAATATTCTAATATGGATGAGGGCATGGAAGCTATGTGACTGAGGGTCCTTGATCTGGTGGCATGGTCGAGAGTCGTAGCAGACGAGAAATATGTGTTAAGATCATCGAGAGAGAGAGTGGGGGGCAGGAGATCGGTTGAGGCCTTACCAATGCCAAGACTTTTTAAAAATTTCCAGATATCAGATGGAGAGCAATTTGTAACGTTGTTGTGTATGTGTCTGCGTTTAGCGACCCTCACTATCTGATTGCAACGGTTTCTGGCAATCTTGTATGACTCCCAGTTGCCGTCTGAGCGCTCGCGTTTGAACTTTCGGAAAGCACGATCGCGTCTGGTCATAGCCATTTGCACAACTTTGGTAAACCAGGGTGCAGGGGGCCGTTTCAGCTTGACCTGTCTTAACGGTGCATGTACATCAAACAACGCCACGATAGCCCTATTCAAGTAGTCAAGCTTGACATCAACACTGGCAGCCTCAAACAAGGGGCACCAGTTAATAACACTAGCCCCATGCCTAAGAGCGTCATGATCAATGCGGGAAAAATTACGCATAGGTACCACGACTGGTTTCTGCTTAGTCGTATGGAGTTTATAACTGGCAAGTAAAAGGTCGTGACGTGAGAAACCAGGAGCAGGATGCTGTGCATGGGTCAGGACATTGTCTGTACAAGAGGTAATAATTAGATCAAGCCAAGTGTCAGGAGAATGTAAATTGTGATGAGTGGGACTGAGCGGAAGGACAGAAAAATTAAGGGAGGAAATCATGTTCAGGAGTTTATGCGAGGAATTGGAGTTATTAAGAAGATCAGTGTTTAGGTCTCCCATGATAATGTGGTGTGAGTAGCTAGTACTGAGAGGCTCGAGTGCAGTTTCCAAGCCGGCATGATAGTCAACACCGGGAGGGCAGTAGACTACACCGAGAACCGCCTTCTCACCCCTAATGATGATCTCAAGAAAAATGTACTCTGCTGTGGCCGAGTAAAGGGAAGGGGACATATCAAGAACCTTATACGGGATATTGCTACGTAGGTAGATGGCGACACCGCCCCCGCCCTTCCCTAGTCGGTCGTTACGTATAAGTACAAAACCAGGCAAGGGATAGACAGCAGAGACTAAATCAGGTTTAAGCCAACTTTCGGACACCAGAATGGCATGCACGCAGTCACCTGAAAATGTTGCCATGAGTTCACTATGATGTGACGGGATGCTTTGAGCATTAATATGGCAGACATTAAGGAACTTCTTAAATGCAATCAAGTCACGTTCAATCATGCTAGAAAGAGAAAGGGCATCGTGGAAAGAGTCATCATCAGAATCATAAGATATTCCGGAGTTGCAAGAATGAAAAGATAAATCCATAATATATACTTAATAAGAAATAATATCTAAAATACTTATGCACAGAAATAATTTAATACTGTATCACCGACACAGTATCTATTCTGCACCAACCCGCCGGCTCACAAACAAGATACACTAACACAAAACAAAGAATATAAAATGTACTTACAAATCAGTCATTTGTATAAAAACTAAACAAAAACATATCACAGACAAAATATTTACGTGAAATGTAACAAATAAAAAAGAAATTTGAGAGCGTTTACGCCGAGCGCGAGACCTCAAGTTTAGGTTTTTAAGTCCAAATATCACGCACACAGAAGAGAGCTGTGAGCGCGCGCGACTGTGTGTGTAGAATAGGCTAGTTCTGCTCACTGTAGTCAAACTCACTCACTTTGATCCGTTAGATCGAATTTGCTTTTTCGTAATAGGTACTTCGATTATTTTTTTTAATATGGGCGTAAGTAATGCATGAAATATGTAAGTATAATATTATATTGCATGTATTTTTATTAAACTTGCAATGTATGTGTCTTGTTCGGGTGGAATTTTGCAACTCAATTTCGACCCACTTCCCGTTTACTGATTGAGCTGAAAATTTGCATACATGTGTAAATCGCGTGACAATGCAAATTTATGATTAACATGGTGCTGATCTGATGATGGAGATGGAAGGTGACCATTGAAACTTTGCAATAAAATAGCACAACCTAATCGAGTTTGGGCTCGTTTGAATCGTCTTGACGAGTAGTTTGTCTTTCAATGGTAACCAGGGTCTGATGATGGAGTTGGATGGTGGTCATAGGAACTCTGTAATAAAGCGACGCAACCCCATCGAGTTTCGGCTTGTCTCATTCGTCTTGACGAGTCCTTTGTTTTTAAATGGTTACCAAGGTCTGATCTGATAATGGAGCTGAAAGGTGGTGATAGGAACTCATTGATGAAACGACGCAACCCCATTGAGTCGCGGCTCGTTTGATTCATCTTGACGAGTACTTTGGTGCTAGATGGTAACCAGAATCTGATGATGGAGCTGGAAGATGGCCATAGGAACTGAGTAATTAAACAACATAATAAACCCATCGAGTAAGGGCTCGTTTAATTCGTCTAGACAAGTACTTTGCTGCTAGATGGTAACCAGGGCCTGATGATGGAGTTGGAAGGTGGCCATAGGAACTCCGTAATAAAACGACGCAACCCCATCGAGTTTCGGCTCGTCTCATTCATCTTGACGAGTACTTTGGTTTTAGATGGTTACCAGGGTCTGATCTCTTGATGGAGCTGAAAGGTGGTCATAGAAACTCAGTAAAGAAACGACGCAACCCCATCGAGTCTCGGCTCGTTTGATTCGTCTTGATGAGTACTTTGGTGCTAGATAGTAACCTGGGTCTGATGATGGAGCTGGAAGATGGCCATAGGAACTCAGTAATTAAACAACATAACCCCATCGAGTAAGGGCTCGTTTAAATCGTCTAGACGAGTACTTTGCTGTTAGATGGTAACCAGGGTCTGATGATGGAGCTGGAATGTGGCCATTGGAACTTCGCAATGAAATAACACAACCTAATCGAGTTTGGGCTCGTTTAAATCGTCTTGACGAGTAGTTTGTCTTTCAATGGTAACCAGGGTCTGTTGATGGAGTTGGATGGTGGTCATAGGAACTCTGTAATAAAACGACGCAACCCCATCGAGTTTCGGCTCATCTCATTTGTCTTGACGAGTACTTTGTTTTCAGATGGTTACCAGGGCCTGGTCTGATGATGCAGCTGAAAGGTGGTCATAGGAACTCATTAAAGAAACGACGTAACCCCATCGAGTCTCGGCTTGTTTGATTCATCTTGACGAGTATTATGGTGCATAGATATGGTGTATAGATGGTAACCAGGGTCTGATGATGGAGCTAGAAGATGGCCATAGGAACTGAGTAATTAAACAACATAATAACCCCATCGAGTAAGGGCTCGTTTAATTCGTCTAGACGAGTACTTTGCTTCTACATGGTAACCAGGGTCTGCTGATGGAGCTGGAAGGTGGCCATAGGAACTCTGTAATAAAATGACGCAACCCTATCGAGTTTTGGCTCGTCTCATTCGTCTTGACGAGTACTTTGTTTTTAGATGGCTACCAGGGTCTGATCTGATGATGGAGCTGAAAGGTGGTCATAGGAACTCAGTAAAGAAACGACGCAACCCCATCGAATCTCAGCTTGTTCGATTCGTCTTGACGAGTACTTTGGTGCTAGAAAGAAAGAAATTAAAATGTATTTTCATTTCAGGTTATCGAAGATGAGGTTCCACAGACAACAAATAAGGTTAAAGGTCGAAGACTAGTAGATTTTCAATGCTTTTTGGACCAAATTAAAAAACTTAGTAACCACAATAGAGCCACAGGATGTACAATTGATAATTTACAAGTGATAAAAGAGCATAAAGTAGGCTTATTATCTACATTTGTAATGAAGTATAACATTTACCTTTAGATAAGTCTAAAAATCATGTAAAATCTTGTTTACATAAGAAAGGTCAAAGTGTTTTTAGTTGACAATACAGCCTGGTCATAATTATATTTTTACATTATAGTTTCTTAGTCAATTATTTTTATAACTAATTAATTTTACGCTGGTATGATAGCCTTTAACAGCAGTGTCTTACAGACAAAGGTACCTACTCAAAATTAATGTTGCGTTTAAAGAAAGTATTGCTCGATATAAAATAAAATAAACAACGTCTTACAGTATCTCTGAAACAAGAAAAAGTAAGACCATTAAATACTACCAGTAAAAAATAAGATTGCAAGAGCAAACCAGCCTCCACAGGCGGCACCCGTTCACGAGTATGACATGTGAATCAGCTATCGCTTCGTTTAACCATGTTTGAGGGAACGTAACGACCCGACGCACATGCCACCACGCAGAGACACTTTGAGAGAGCATGACACACTCGAGCAACTCCAAAAAAAGTAAGAGAATATTACTTTAAACGCAACATAAATTTTGAGTAGGTACCTTTGTCTGTAAGACACTGCTGTTAAAGGCTATCATACAAGCGTAAAATTAATTTGTTTTAAAAATAATTGACTAAGAAACTATAATGTGAAAATATAATTATGACCAGGCTGTATTGTCAACTAAATACACTTTGACCTTTCTTATGTAAACAAGATTTTACATGATTTTTAGACTTATCTAAAGGTAAATGTTATACTTCATTAAAAATGTAGATAATAAGCCTACTTAATGCTCTTTTATCACTTGTAAATTATCAATTGTACATCCTGTGGCTCTATTGTGGTTACTATTTTAATTTGGTCCAAAAAGTATTGAAAATCTACTAGTCTTCGACCTTCAACCTTATTTGTTGTTTGTGGAACCTCATCTTCGATAACCTGAAATGGAAATACATTTTAATTTCTTTCTTTTTAGCACCAAAGTACTAGTCAAGACGAATCAAACAAGCCGAGACTCGATGGGGTTGCGTCGTTTCTTTACTGAGTTCCTATGACCACCTTTCAGCTCCATCATCAGATCAGACCCTGGTAACCATCTAAAAACAAAGTACTCGTCAAGACGAATGAGACGAGCCGAAACTCGATGGTGTTGCATCGTTTTATTACAGAGTTCCTATGACCACCATCCAGCTCTATCATCAGACCCTGGACACTATTGAAAGACAAACTACTCGTCAAGACGATTTAAACGAGCCCAAACTCAATTAGGTTGTGTTATTTCATTGCGAAGTTCCAATGGCCACATTCCAGCTCCATCATCAGACCCTGGTTACCATCTAACAGCAAAGTACTCGTCTAGACGATTTGAACGATCCCTTACTCGATGGGGTTATGTTGTTTAATTACTCAGTTCCTATGGCCATCTTCCAGCTCCATCATCAGACCCTGGTTACCATCTAGCACCATAGTACTCGTCAAGATGAATCAAACCAGCCGAGACTCGATGGGGTTCCCTCGTTTCTTTAATGAGTTTCTATGACCACCTTTCAGCTCCATCATCAGATCAGACCCTGGTAACCATCTAAAAACAAAGTACTCGTCAAGACGAATGAGACGAGCCGAAACTCGATGGTGTTGCATCGTTTTATTACAGAGTTCCTATGACCACCATCCAGCTCTATCATCAGACCCTGGACACTATTGAAAGACAAACTACTCGTCAAGACGATTTAAACGAGCCCAAACTCGATTAGGTTGTGTTATTTCATTGCGAAGTTCCAATGGCCACATTCCAGCTCCATCATCAGACCCTGGTTACCATCTAACAGCAAAGTACTCGTCTAGACGATTTAAACGATCCCTTACTCGATGGGGTTATGTTGTTTAATTACTGAGTTCCTATGGCCATCTTCCAGCTCCATCGTCAGACCCTGGTAACCATCTAAAACCAAAGTACTCGTCAAGATGAATGAGACGAGCCGAAACTCGATGGGGTTGCGTCGTTTTATTACGGAGTTCCTATGGCCACCTTCCAGCTCCATCATCAGGCCCTGGTTACCATCTAGCAGCAAAGTACTTGTCTAGACGAATTAAACGAGCCCTTACTCGATGGGTTTATTATGTTGTTTAATTACTAAGTTCCTATGGCCATCTTCCAGCTCCATCATCAGACTCTGGTTACCATCTAGCACCAAAGTACTCGTCAAGATGAATCAAACGAGCCGCGACTCGATGGGGTTGCGTCATTTCTTTAATGAGTTCCTATGACCACCTTTCAGCTCCATCATCAGATCAGACTTTGGTAACCATTTAAAAACAAAGGACTCGTCAAGACGAATGAGACGAGCCCATAACTCGATGGTGTTGCGTCGTTTTATTACAGAGTTCCTATGACCACCATCCAGCTCCATCATCAGACCCTGGTTACCATTGAAAGACAAATTACTCGTCAAGACGATTCAAACGAGCCCAAACTCGATTAGGTTGTGCTATTTTATTGCATAGTTTCAATGGCCACCTTCCATCTCCATCATCAGATCAGCACCATGTCAATCATAAAATTGCATTGTCACGCGATTTACACATGTATGCAAATTTTCAGCTCAATCAATAAACGGGAAGTGGGTCAAAATTGAGTTGCAAAATTCCACCCGAACAAGACATACATAGATTGCAAGTTAAATAAAAGCTTGTAATAATTTACTCACCAAAGTACTAAGATTTGCAAATCAAGCTATAAATTTGCACTATCTTCGAACTTACGGAAAGGTCGACAACCGCGCCGGGCAGAGCGTCGAGCGACGTGACCACTCTCTCAGAGGCCTCGCGGCGGACTGATTTGAAGCGAGTGGAGCGCAGGGTTTTGTAGTAGTTTTAGAGTAGTTTTAAAATATTTGTAGAAAAATTATAGAGCTTATTTTGTAAAAACAATTTTGTTAAAATTTTAAATAACACTTTTTTCTATAGTATAAAGCTTTTATCTTCTAAAATATATTTAGTACATTAGAGAAAACAATCACTTTATCACCTATAATTTCTTTAAAAATTCACAATGTTTGGAATTTTATAGTTTTTGTTAGTAACCAAAATCAAAAAATGTTTTCAACAAACTATTTTGCTGAGGATCTTTTAAATTGAAAAAAAAATGTTGTTATTAGATTTGTTAGTAATTTAAACACATTTTTAAGCTTCGAAGTTGACGCGGAAAGTCAAATTATGAAAACCTCTGTTCAGTTATCGTGTTATAAATTCCAAAATATCCATAAATTTAAAAATGTTTTCAACAAACTATTTCGACTACAAGATCGCCTAATGATATAAGTATTTAACATATTTGTAAAGTAAGTATTAACAGATATTAAGAGGTTTAAAAAGTACAGTTTTTGAGCAAAACGGCGCAAAAGGACGTAAACGCTCTTAAGGCGTTTCGGAACGTAGACTGTTCTGTGTACGTTTCGGAACGCTAACTCAAATGTCAGTGTGACAGTTTGAAATTGTTTTGTTTTGTCATTGTGAGTGACGTAAAATTTACTTAAAGGATGACCGACTTGTTAAAATATAAAATTAACTGCAAAGTTGAAATCAAAATGAAGGTAACATTCAAAAACAAAATAAAAATAAAATCAAGGAAACGATAAGTAGTGAGAAACAGTGATATAAGTTATTTCTGTTTGACTACGCGCTTAAGACGCTTAGAGGGCCCGACACCGCCAAGAGCGGAGGCGGAAACAAGGCTATCACCAGCACTACCAGCACTCGCAACGGGGGCTTGAACTGGGGCTCCCTTAATGAGAGCAAGTTCCTCTTCAGAGACGAGTTTATGCCGCTTACCAGTGAGATCCTTAACATAAATGTTGCCATCAAGGGTCCAGCAATTAGTTACACCAAAGCGGTGTCGTGCCGCCATAAATAATGATTGCCTGCTACGAGTAAGGAACTCGGACATTACAACACGAGTACCTTTAAGATGGGTCTTCTTCTTCCAAACTGCAGTTTTGATGGAATGATCAGTGAATCGGATTAGAAGGGGCCGTACCCTGCCTTCCCGCCTTTCACCCAGCCGGTGGCAAGCCTTAAGAGTTGATGTTGAGGAGGTCTCCATCTTCAACTTGTCCTTAAATAGTGATTGGACAACTGTACTTGGAACTTCGTTAGGATCTTCACGCACTCCATGTAGAATAAGACATTTTCTACGGTGCCGCATGTCAATTTCATCGGTGACTCTGGCGAGCATAGATATCTCCTTTTGTAGAAGTGACAGCATCTCACAGACATACTTTTTGAAGTCACTAAACTCTTGAGCGAGGCGGTCGATGGATGCAGGTTCCTGGGATGCCTTCAGTTGCTCTTCAAAAGCAGCCATCCGCTTCATCATAGTAGAAGCCAGTGACGTGTGCATGTTCTGGTAGTCTGTAGTCATTTTGGCAGTGCAGTGTGGTCTTGAGTGCAGTGATGTGAAAGTGATGCTTAGGCGGCCGGCGGGTCAGTGCTTTATTATGAAGGCACTAGTGCATTGACAAAGTTGCAAATAATGTCAGTTGATTATTGCACTAAGTACTGTTACTTAAGGGGTAAATACTTTGTAAATAATTAGATTAATTAATTTTAAAGAATAAATATAAGCAGGAATGCAACTGTTGTGTTTTCGTAACTACCGCCGAAAAACGATTCAGTCACATCGGCCGCATCGGTGCCAAACTTGCCTCGCACTCATCTGGAAGTAGGACGTTTTGATCCCTTGCCAAAGCAGCCGAGGCGAATTTTTGTCGCCCTTTACTTCCACCGCTGATAAAGCCTGACAGCTCACTTGCCCACACTGCAGCTGAAAAGGCAAACTTGTTTGCCTCTCTTTTTGCGCAGAACTCACGTCTTGATGTCGCTAGCAAAGTTCCACCTAAGTTACCTGTAGCCGACCCCTGTATGGGAGAACTTCACTTCCGCTGCAAAGAGGTATTCAAAGCTCTCCGTACTCTAGACGTGATTAAGGCTAGTGGTCCCGACGGAATCCCAGCGGTTGTCCTACGTAACTGTGCACCTGAGTTGTCTTCCGTTCTAACACGCCTGTATCGCCTCTCACTTAAGACTGGTCTAGTTCCTAAGTCGTGAAAGGTGGCTAATGTGCAGCCTGTGCCCAAAAAAGGTAGCCGTGCCGATCCATCTAACTATAGGCCGATTTCAGTCACGTCCATACTCTGCAAGATTATGGAAGGTGTACTGAACTCTCGACTGCTGGCATACCTTGAGACTAATGATCTTCTCAGTGATCGCCAGTTCAGATTTCGCCGTGATCGGTCGACCGGAGATCTTCTCGTGTATGCCACCCATCTTTGGAGTGAAGCGATCAAGAAACACGGTGAAGCTCTCGCCGTCTCGCTAAATATCTCCAAAGCCTTTGATAAATAAATAAATAACTTTTATTTGGAACAATAATAGGTTTTGTGCTCGTAAGTGTCTGCTATAGTATTAAACTGCAGCGCAGCCACAAACGCCCACCTCTGGATTTTTTTTTAATTTATTAAATAATATTACAATGAGATTAAACTATAAAGCAAACCATAAATCACGGAGATTGGTCCGGTATGCTACAAATAAGTTGAGTTCAACATCTGCACATCAACAAAATGCAATGACAATAAAAGTAAACTTAAGCTAGGTAGGTACTTTAAATTAACACACCTAACAAGTAAAATGCGTTACAAATTAATCGCGTCAGGCCACCTGCACTACGAAAGAAAGAGATTCAAGCTAGATAGATGCTCTATAGTTATATCGTGCTATAGTGAGGTTAGCCCGACCGGGCGATAAAACATAAGATAATGGCAACGTTTTTTGCGTTGGCTACAGAATGGTCCAAAGATGCGATTTAATTTTTTTCTTTATATTATTTTTTGTTATGCTATTCAAAAATGAAGGATCAATGTCATTTAGTAGACGAGGAACTAAATAGTGTGTCGTCCGTTTTCCCATAAGTGTTTTTAGCTTTTGCTGTTATTAAACGCTCGTTAATTACTTTTCTGGTTTTAATTTTATGCCAAACTTTTTTTTGTCGGATATCTTCATTAAAAAATTGTTCTTTTAAGAGGGAATATAGAAATTTAATATGTATGGGGAAAATATTGCAATGCCTAAAAATATCATATTCATTATTTTTGTATTGTTCTTTGACTGAAGGTGATACAATTTTTTTCAAAATTCTAATTTGGAGACTTTGGATCTTATCGAGATATTTTTTAAACGTTCTGCCATAATTAATAATAGAATCGGCTAAGGAATTGTATTGCAATAAAAGTATTTAGTATGGTATTTTATTTCTTAGTATTATTATATTAGCTAGGAATGCTCTAAGCCTGTCACAGACCCCATTAATATGTGGGAGTCAATTAAATTTATTGTCGATCATCAAGCCAAGGTACCTACGTATGTTTATCTACGGTTTCAATTTCACGGCAACCACATTTGTGTTGTTTTTGATGAAAACATGTATGTTCGTGAGCTTTAAGGTTCCCTTTTATATCAACGAAGGTCTTGGTGAAAGGTGATCGGATATGTACTAGTTTTGTCTTATCAGCATTGAGGACGAGATGGTTATCATGACACCATTTGTTTCACGAGACACGTGTCGTCCGCACACTGATAAGATGTGCAGTGCTTAAGTACCTACATTGTTCATATCATTCACATAAGCAATAAAGTGGAGGGGACCAAGAACAGGTATAGGTAGGACATCACATTTCGCATCGTTTATTTTAACATAATAGAACCTGTCTTTAAGAGGCCTATCACATCTCGAATGTGATTTTTGCGTAAAATGCCTATTTTTGCATTTTGTAGTAATTTTGCAGTTGTATTTATCGAAATATCATAATAAGTTTGTGCATAATATTACAAATCTCTATTCTGTGAGCATAAGTTGAATTCGGACGGCCGGCGCATCGCATTTTGTAGTAATTTTTCATTGTATTTATCGTTTTTATCGAAATAGGATAATAAATTCATTATGTAACGCGTTGAATCTTCACCCTTCCCGTCTCCAGGTCGCTTGCGCCGGCGGCCGCCTGCGTGCGCCGCCACGCGACGCAGTCTGCCCGGAGCTTACTTACGAGGAACCCGTATCACTTTGTCGCGTACGCGCCGCTTCACGGCTTTACGTACCTATTACGTTTGTGAAATAGTTTAAGTTTTCAGTGAATAAACGTTTTCAAACACTAAATTGACGCCTAACGTTGTAGACCGAGACTCCTGTGGTTTTAGTGCGTACGTGGGTGATACGTGGTTACGTTATAAAGGTTTTAGTGCGAAAGTTCTTTCATACCTACCTACTCCTATAACGAACAAAAGGCCTCCGCGTAGGGTTCGAAATAACGAAAATGACTCCAGTTCAAACGATGAACCAGTGACCTAACCACAGCCTGTGCTTATGTCTGATAACCAACTGTCGTCGCTTCTAGCCGCCTTTTCCACGGCACAGGCCGAGGCAAACCGTAAGCTCGTCGAGTCTCTTCTGATATCGCACTTAGGAACGCCGCCGCCGAGTGAGAACTCCGGTGTCGCAGCCGCCGTCACGTCACCGTCTCTGGGGCCGTGGCCTACCCCGGGCAACTCGGTCAAATGTGCCGCACGCTTCGACGGCTCGTCTCATCATCCAGAGGCTGTCGAGACCTTCATAGACTCAGTGGAAATGTACAAAGACTGTGCATCGGTCAGTGATGCTGTCGTGACAGCCGTCACGATATACCGTATCAAGTCGGACGACCGACTTGTCTATGGTCAGTTTTTCTAAGCTGGCAACGTTATTCGGAGCGGGCAGCTTTAGTAGTGAGGGTAGTCTCAATAAATATATCGGTCGAGCCATGAGCGGGCTTATTTCGTTGTCTGAAGTGGTTCCGTGAAGTGCTCTGGAGACTGGTGTGCTGAGACGCTGCCCCACGTGTGCTGAGATGCTGCCCTACGTGTGCTGAGATGCTGCCCACGTGTCGGCATGAAAGTTAAGTGGTTTTGATCTTTCCATTCTGACGGCGTTCTATTGTATTCTCTTAATGTTACTTTTATAAACTAACCGTGCTAATAATATGAAAGTAAAGTGGTTAATCTTTCTATTCTGATGGCACTCTATTTTATACTCTTATTTGGTGCTTGTGTGAACTGAGTTAATGATCATGTGCATAACCCCTTTACTCTGCGGCGGTGGTCAGCCTAGTGGACCAGCTGACTGAGAGTATCCGCCGTAGTACTCTGCTATTAAGAGATAGGCGAAAGGGGGTTACCCGGCTGTCCTTTACTCTCCTTAGAGTAAAGTGGAATGAAGCTCCGCCTCTTGGGCTTCACGACTCCTCGCTCCACGGGAGGGTCCAAGAGTGTGTAAGTGAGTATGGAGGAGGCGCAGTCCTGTCGAGAGGTTTCGTCCTGCAGGACTGTCCGAGGGAGTCACACCGCTAGGTGCCCTCGGTGCTGGTAGTCGGAAGGAGAGGGGCTACGTGACTGTTGGATGAGAAGCGTGCAGTCTGTAAGGCCACCCAGTACTGGTTTTCAGCAGCTTCTCCTGGGCCTTGGGCACTGTATTTACAGTAGACCCGGGCCACTGTGTTGACAGTGGCCGCCGAATGGGGGTGGTCACTATGCTTATGGTGGCCACCAAGGGAAAGTGGACCGGGGTAGATGTGCGTAGGGTGATAATGATAAAACATTACAGTAATTGCACTTAAATCTCGAGAGCCTAAATAGTATACCTAATCATCTGGTCCAATTTGCCATGCTTTAAGTAATCTAAAGATGCCTCCTGATGACTGGAGAGATTGAGCCACTTATTGACAGTTGAGTCATAAACCCTTTTTACGTTATAGGCGGGAATCTGGGGTCCCGAGGGAACTCGCCACGGTCTGCTGCCGCCACTCAATCCTGCGTCGCTTCAGCCACGGGTGAGTCGCCAATGCCTCAGTCTTTGTGTGTAATTTTCGCACCTCGGAATATACAGAACTAAGCGAAGCAGATACTCTAATATTTTTTGTTTTACTCTACCAATACCATAACGAGCAATGTATATTAAATTAATATGTAATAACACAAAGATATTCCGGGGTCGCGACATGGTGGAGGTGCTGGGATATTAAGAGTCCGGCTGAGGCATTTGGTGGCTTAAATAGTCGTGGTGGCGGCGGCATAATTTCGATAGATTAATTGACGCTTTTATTAGGATTCTTATGCTGCCCGCACTACCGAATTAATTTTACGTTTAACGGAACGTATCATTCTGTGCAGTTTGATTGTCTGATGTACCCTCAGAATATGCTTTAGGTTATTATTCTGAGTACCCTACCGACCGGTCGTTAAAGAATATCACTAGCAACACCATTGAAAGGATAATATGCGAATTAGGAGTTAAAGAACCACACTTGCCTTATATGAACATTTATTCGTCATGATAATTAAAAGAACTAATTTTAAGACATAATTCATGCATCCAGAGGAAGAACAGGAATAATTAGATTACGAATTTGACTCAGATCGTACGTTATTTAAGGAAGTATTACGGACATTTACGTGAAACGGCGACTAATTATGTTATAATTTATTGATTTTCTAGAATTAAAAGACGTAATTGCAAAATACTAATACTAGTTATTAAGCTTCCTTTCAGGTTTTTAACATAGTAATAAGCAAAGTATTGTAAAAGGGTGATGTTATTGATTATGCAAGGCATTGGCACTTTAACATTCCAGAGGTTCACGAAAACCATAGAGTACTATATATTATATATGTAACGAAAACTCCATTGAGATGCTAGTGACTGTGATTCTGTTAAATTTGTGCGTTTTGCTTTCTTTCGTTCGGCTATTTTGACTCCAGTGGTCCAGCGGGAACCTACAGTCAAAAATATGCTTTATCTCATAAAATATGCAAGTTTGCTTCCAGTACCGCAGAGAAGTCGTAATTTTTTGTCGTAGTCGTTGTCGTGATAAATCCAAGCTAGATGTCGAATTTCTGATAAATTACAGCCAGCGTGCTCCGGTTAGTCGACAAATTGTTGTGAATATTGTAATGATCGAATGGTACAACGAGACAGGCTGTTATGAGCCATAGTTGATCGGCAGAAGTTTTTCACGTTTACTTTTCAGTGTACCGTTTATTATTCGTATTTAAACAGGCTCCAGACATGACTACATTCATGGCGTAGCTGACGACACACAACCCTTCGACGGTACTAAAACCGTAGAGGGTACTATTATTTATTCTGTGCTAAAACTGCTATGGCTATGTTTCTTTCCTACATTTACGCCATTAGTATACCTATCTGGGCTCAAATAAACGGCGATCGAAGGTTAATGTTGTTTGTTCTAATTAATTTATCAGTAATCAAATTATCTTTGTACGAATTAATCTCGCGCTTCCGTATGCATTTATTTCTGAAAGCGTATCAACGTGTAACTTAGTGTTCAAACAGTGCATCGTATTTAGCCACGAGGTCATTACAAATTTAAATTTCGAACTAGGTTCTTTTCTGAATTTAAATCTATTTATTCATTTAGTTGCGCCGTCTGGACGGCGCAACGGACGGCGATAGAGAGAAATCTCCTTTAATATTTCTTGTTGACTACCTACCTACATAAATGCAATTCAAATACCTCTGAAATTCTTAAAAGAATATAAGTTAGGACTGTTTAGTGTCACATTTGAAACTCATTCTTATAGAAATTTCCATAGATGGATTATTTTTATCACACTACAAAGGTTCTGTAGTGATACTTACTAGTAATTTAGCCAGTGAACTGATTATTCAAAATAATTGTGCGATGAATATTACAGTGTGGTTTCGATACTACGTACGTAAGTAACCCAAGTAACACAAGAAAGCATTTTAAGCAACGAATAGTAAATTTATGTACAACTTAAGGCCCGTATAAACTCTTATATAAGTTCACCGAGCATCTTAAGGCCTCATATTGGCATCTCAAAACCTTTATGATGCTTTACACTGTATAACGGTTGGATAATGGCATATCAAAATGCTTTTGTAATGCCTTTAGATGTAGTGCAGCACATCTAAACGCAGCTATACAGCTTTTAGCTGTGTTAAGTGCTTTTGGACATACAATAGCATTCTTAAATAATATATAAATGCTTAAGACTGTTTAATGGCATAATGTTGTACCATTATAATGCCCCGTAAATTCATTTGAGCTGTTTTTAGTGCCTTTGGTTGTATAATAGCACTTTCAAGTGGTAAGCAAAAGCCTAGTACATTAGAAAAGCATAAACGTGAACCAATGTAATTGTTTGCGCGCTTTTATTTGTTTCCTTGTGTGAGAGGGTAGTAGCACTATAAATGGTTATCGGTGTACCGTCCGCACAAGCGATTCTCGGCGCGCCCCAGCATTCCTCTGACTGTCATCGGACCAGTTGCGAATTCACCGCTGAGCTGAACGCCCGCTCCCGCTTGTTCGCTTTCGCCGCCGCCGCGAACACCGCCGCCGCCATCGCCGCTAACCGCTCTCCGCCCGCGCGAGTCCGTGCCACACACCGCCGCCGTAGCTAGCTGCCAGAATCCTGGGTGCTGAAGACGCCGATTATCAGGTTAGTGTTGCTGCTTATTTCGCTCAGGGGAACACTTGAAGGCCGTAACCGCCGCCCTTGGCTTCCTTCGTTTAAACTGCCCCTTTCTATATATTTATATATGTGATAACCGCCCCCGCTCATACAGTCCACTGCGCTTAGCATTTATTTACCCGCCCTCCAGTAAAACGGAGACACCAGTAATGCTTGCATTTTTATTGATCAACTGAGTTCTGTTGTACAGCTAACATCTCTTTAATCAACTACACGTGACTAATTGTAATGCTTATGGCTGTTTAAATACATTCGATTTACTGTATTCGTAAAGTAAAACCATTTGTTTATGGGCCATTTTGAAAACAAATAATCTGTGAAACGAATTCTTTTAACTAGCCAATTTGATTTATAATAACCATTAATAAATTACCTACGATTTTAAATGCTAATAACAAAATTACTTGAGTTGCGATTTCATTGTCGTGTATCAGCGCATGCATTTCATTCATTACAGGTAAAAATAAGTGCAGCACAAAATGTTGAAAAAAAATTTTTAACATACATAAAAAAAAACATACACGTCGAACACAGAAATTCCTCCTTTTTTGAAGTCGGTTAAAAATAAGAGTAAGAACTAGAGGAATGAGGCGAAAAATATTAAAGGAACATGTAAGAATTATGCAGGTTCCTTTGATGTCTACGAATATCTAAGTCAGACAATACACGACAACAAAATGATTCGCGCGAAGACTGCTGTGAAGCAAGTTGTAGCGATATTACAGAAGGTTCCGTAGGACGAGTAAGACCTGTCAACATCGGAAATATACACAATATGGAATCCTCGTGTGTTGAAAAATATTTTATTGTAAATAATGAAAATATTCAACTATGTCGTATTTATTCCTGTCCGCTTGATGCTGAAAGTGTAAGACCTGAGAGCTCCGGCAAAAGTGAAGATGACAGTGATATTGATAAATATGTAAAATATTCTTCATTTCGTAAAAATAGGGAACTTTTGCCCCGCCGCGCGCCACGCCTAATTTTATCGTGGCCGAATATTTTTTTTACTAGATGTAAGTACTAGCAGAATAAATTAAAATAAAATTATAACATGATTCACTTTTTTAACAAATGAAGTGTAACGTTCTTCGAAATATTTACTATTAAAACTACACTGGAAATGGCAGAACATTTGAGAATTTAATTAGGTGTAGGTAAAAAAATAAAAAATCTACTCACCTACAGTTCTATATTCACTAGTCGATTCTTTTATTTATTTATTTATTTATTAGGGAAACAAACAATTACGTAACTCATACAATTACAAAATATACATAGAACACAAATCAGCAAAGTTTCCACAAAAAAAAACAATCACATAAGTACATATCAATAACATGCGCAAGAATTCAATTCAATAGTAATAATGTATATAAATTAAATTTGATTAAATTACAATTATAAAAAAGCAATTAATTGATAAAAAAATAAAAGATTACTAATAAAAATAGAGGTACCAAATTAAAACAATGACTAATAAAATTACTACAAAAATAAATTAAAAATTTTAGAATAAATTAAAGTTACTAATTCAAACCTTAAAAAAAGGGGCTAGTAAATTTCTGAGTACAACAAATCTCTTATATGTTTCCGAAATATCGTTACATGCTTACAATTAAATAGATCAACCTCAATGAATGACTTATTATACACGGTACAGGATCTAAAAAGAAAAGTATTACTTACGTAATTGGTTATTACTTTACTCGTAGTCCTCCAGAAGTTGTTTAATTCCGTCATGCTCGAAGGTACTACGCCAGAAGCATGGCACAGGAGTGCGGTGGTGCTCTTCTTCAAGAAAGGCGATAACACCTTATTGAAGAATTATAGACCCATCTCACTCCTGAGTCATGTGTACAAGCTGTTTTCGAGAGTCATTACGAACCGTCTCGAACGCAGGTTTGACGACTTCCAGCCTCCCGAACAAGCCGGTTTCCGAAAAGGCTTTAGTACCATAGACCACATACATACGCTCCGCCAGATTATACAGAAGACTGAGGAGTATAATCGGCCCTTATGTTTAGCGTTTGTGGACTACGAGAAAGCCTTCGATTCTATCGAAACCTGGGCTGTGATGCAGTCCCTCCAGCGTTGCCATATCGACTATAGGTATATCGAAGTGTTGAAATGTTTGTATAGAAACGCTACTATGTCGATCCGATTACAAGACGAGAGTACGAAACCAATCCAATTGCAGAAAGGTGTGAGACAGGGAGACGTCATATCTCCGAAACTGTTCACAAATGCGTTGGAGGACGTTTTCAAGCTCTTGAATTGGAACGGATTCGGCATCAACATTAATGGCGAATACATCACTCACCTTCGTTTTGCCGATGATATAGTCATAATGGCGGAGTCGCTGGAGAACCTCAACACCATGCTCAGCGACCTCAATATCGTATCCCAACAGGTGGGTCTTAAAATAAACATGGACAAGACGAAGATCATGTCGAATGTCCATGTTGAACCCGTACCGGTAATTGTTGGGAGCGATACTATCGAAGTTGTCGACCACTACACCTACTTAGGACAGATTGTCCAGTTAGGTAGGTCCAACCTCGACAAAGAGGTCGCCCGGAGAATCCAACTCGGATGGGCAGCGTTCGGGAAATTACGAGATATCTTTGCATCGAAGATTCCGCAGTGCCTAAAGACAAAGGTCTTTAACCAATGTGTGTTGCCGGTGATGACATATGGCACCGAAACGTGGTCCTTAACTGTTGGCCTTTTAGAAAAGCTCAGAGTCACACAGCGAGCAATGGAGAGAGCTATGCTCGGAGTTTCTTTGCGCGATAGAATCCGAAACGAGGATATTCGCCAAAGAACCGGAGTTGCCGACATAGCTCGTAAGATTTGCAAGCTGAAGTGGCAATGGGCAGGCCACATCGCTCGACGAACCGACAACCGTTGGGGAAGAAAGGTTCTCGAGTGGAGACCACGCACTGGAAGACGCAGTGTTGGTAGGCCTCCCACTAGGTGGACCGACGACATCGTGAGAGTCGCAGGCAACCGGTGGATGCGAGTGGCGAGTTGTCGGTCAGGATGGAGGTCAAAGGGGGAGGCCTATGTTCAGCAGTGGACGTCTTCAGGCTGGTGATGATGATGAATTGGTTTTAGCCAAAGGTGTCGAAAACAATTTCAGAGAACGAGAACTTGTCCAAGGGCATCTCAAAAAGATATTCTCAAGAAGAAATGGAGAATCAGCGTTATTATTTAAGATCTTATAAAGGAAGATTTGATCCCTCTCCGTACGACGATCTTTTAGTGAATGGGAATAAGGAACTGATTGGTTAAAACGCAAAGCTTTAAAGTTAAGTTGCTTAATCATTTTATTCTGGATCTTCTCAATAGCATCTACATAAATTTGATATTGAGGATTCCATACCGTCGATGCATATTCCAAAACGGAACGCACATAGGCGTTAAACAATAGTGTAAGCGTGGAGCACTGTTTAAAATCTTTGTTAGTCCTAAGCACAAATCCAAGCATCCGGAAAGCTTTAGTTGTAATATGGTCTATATGTCTATTAAAAGATAACTTACAGTCTAGATAAACTCCTAAGTCTCTCAACTCGGTCACTCTCTCAATGGGTTCATTATTTATATGATAGTCAAATTTAATCGGATTAGGTTTACGGGTAAACGAGATAGTATTACATTTTTTTGAATTGAGCAGGAGATGATTTTTATTGCAATACACTAAGAGGTCATTAAGATCATTTTGAAGCAAAGCGCAGTCAGAGGATGAATTAATATTTCTAAAGATTTTCATATCATCGGCATAAATTAGAACTTCTGAATGCTTCAATGCAGTAAATACGTCATTAATAAATATGTTAAAGAGAAGTGGACCCAGATGAGAGCCCTGAGGAACTCCTGATGGCACAGGGGCAAACGATGAACAGAAGCCCTTAATTGTAACAGCCTGACTTCTCTCTCTTCAGTAGGACTCAAGCCAACGCAATAAGTCCCCGTGTATACCGATTCCACCAAGTTTCTGTATCAATATGTCATGTGAAATTTTATCAAATGCTTTGGAGTAATCCGTATACACTACATCGACTTGAAAACCATCATTCATTGAAGTTGCCACCCTATGGACAAACTCACAGAGATTAGTTTCAGTGGATCTCCGATCAATGAAGCCATGTTGCTGATTAATGATTAAGGGTCTTATGAAAGGAATAATATTATCGTAAATGATTTTCTCAAACATCTTTGGAATTGTGCTTATTTTAGAAATTGGTCTATAGTTTTCTATGTTATGCCTATCACCAGATTTAAATACGGGGATGACTTGACACCTGAGGCATTTTACCACTCTTTAAAGATAAATTAAACAGACAAAACAGAGGGAACGCGAGACAGCGATGACACGATTTTAAAAATACGGGAGGAACCCCATCCGGTCCGCAACCCTTAGCAATATCAAGATTTTTGAGATATTTCTCAACTAAGGCTACCGACAACTCAACGGATCCGATGGATGTTTCAAGGATCCTAGTACTTGCTGTGACCCGAGGTAAGCACGCAGAAGATGATGTAGGTGGCTCAAAAACAGACTGAAAGTAGTCATTAAACAATTTACTTATCTCCACACCATTGTTGCCAACACTACTTCTCAAAAACATGGTGTCTGGTAATTCACAGGTAGACTTTTTAGACTTAACAAATGACCAAAAATGCTTGCTATTCTTTTTTATTTTCATTTCAGCGTTAATAAATCTGTCATAGCACTCACGCTGTACTCTCTTCTGTCGATCACGTAAGAGACAAAAAACGTCGAAATCATGTCGCCGGCCATAAATTTTCCATTTTTTATGGTACTTTAACTTTTCTTTAATGATTTTAATAAGAGCGCGTGAAAACCAGGGAGGGTATCGAGTATCATATTTGAATGTCTTAACAGGTACATGCTTCGATATGACCGTGTCTATTGCATCATAAAAAATAGTGATAGCAATATCTATGTCAGTAGATTCATGAAGATCTTTCCAATCAATAGAGTTTAGTTCATTGTTTATAACTTCATAGTCAGCGGCACGGTATATTCGTACGGTTCGCGGTACAGGACGAAGTTCCCGAGGTAAAAACGAGCGCACACACACAATCAATGCAGGATGGTGGGCATCTTCATCAACTAAAGCTTTCTTACACTTGGAGACCACACATTCACATCTGCTTATTACCAGATCCAACAGTCTCTCATTGGAATTGCGAATACTGTTGTATTGTTTGAGATCTGTAAAGCTTAAGAAGCTCTGTAAAGCTTGAACGATAATGTCTCCATTGTAGCTAGAATTGCTAATATTCATTGCAGAACCGGAAGGAGACCACTGAGCCGATGATATATTAAAATCTCCCAAAATTAAGTAATGATCATCAGGATTGTTATTAACAGTGTCAGAAAGAGATTCGAAGAAGTTGCACAAACACTCAAAGTGTAAACGGCAATGGGGGAAGTAACAACAATAAACGTGAAGTAGTTCTGCCTTGGAACGTAAATCAAATTGAATCGATATCGATATTATCTCAGCAGCTGAGCCAGGCATAGTCAATATGCTAGATGAGAGGACCGAGAGGTGACGACGCACCGCTATGAGCACTCCTCCGCCGAGACGAACACCAAGCAAACCGTAGTCGCGATCGCACCTATATATATTATAGCGAGTGTCAAAGAGTTCCATATCATAAATACCTGGTAAAAGCCACGTTTCGCTTAAACAGATAATGTCGAAGTCAGCCTGCATCATGTTACGAAAGAATATATCGGTTTTCGTACGTAAACCACGGACATTTTGGTAATAGACAGATATATCACCAAATAGAGCCATTTCTATTTTATCACTAAATGAAAAGATATAACACTCAAAAAGCACATCCACGTTAGTGTCAGAAGACACGTAAAAATCATTAAAAGCACGAAATATATTCTAGCTCTGCCATATGGAATTAAGTGTGAATTAAATAACAGAAAATAATTATATAAAAGAACAATAAGCACTAAATAAAATTGCATACTACCAGATAACAAAGATAAATTATACAACGAAAACAAGCTAACATCTTTAAAATCGCAATAAGAATGGTGGGAGAGGTTACCAACAATGAAATAAAATGAGATATAATGATCATACAAAAAAAAATAGTAATCGATATAATCTCGATGAGAATAGTCGGACAAGTCTCTAACAATATTGTTATTTAGTAATACATGGGGTACAAGACTTAAATATAAACCTAATTCACAACCAGCAAGACACAAACACAAACTTATTTTATCTTGTTTAAATCCGATTCACAAGAAATATGTAACACAGGGGCCGTATCGGATCGTCGCACTTTAATGGAACAATTAAGACGTCTATCGCGATGATGGTGCATATTTTTTTACTTAAAATTTCTAAGTTGATTTAAATGATTCTCCTAAGTAAAATATCGACTTTTTATACTTTTTCTTGACTGAAACTAAATAAGGCAGAAATTTTAAATAATTAATTTAATATTCGACAAAACATAAATAATTATAGAAAATAAAACAAAACTGCTGACATGACTCTTAAATTTCCCGCCAAGAAGTCAGAAAGAAAATTATCCAACACAACGAAGCAGCCGAATATTATTTTGGCAAACGGATTCAAGTAGGTAGGTAGTTGGTACAAAAATTCTGAAATTGGTTTTATTGTTATGCTCAAGGATCCCCAAAATGGCGTTCAAGTACTGGCACTATTTCAGTCTACATCGAGTCTACTGGTATACCGGTGAATTCATATAGAACTACTTTATAGCCAATGGCACTACAGTGATACATCAAAAGTCTGCTCTCTGGCCTCTGGCTTGATAATTGTTACTAAACTACCGTGACTTCATACACTTTTTAAAGATCTAGCGATCCATTGTTACTGTGTTTAGATAATCGGTTGATACACTTTATTCTTAATCAAAGAATAAGGCTTTTTGTTCTAAATACTCCGGCTACTATTGGTTTAGAGCGTTTGACATTTTATTTTATTTTATTCGGCAAACCAACAGTATTTACAAACAATTAATATTAAGCAGTATTAACTTAAATCAAGGACAATTACAGGTTTTCCTAATGTAACAAAAAGTAAGTCGATAAGCATAATACTTAAAATAAAAAATTAGAAAAAAGTTATCGTTGAAGACTCTTTTTAATTTAACTGTGTGATGAAATTGAAATTTTGCTAAATAATTTATAAATCTTGCTAGAATAAAAAACAAGATATTTAAAAATAAAGTCATTGGGTGGGTATACTTGAACACTCAAATTGACAACAGCACAAATGCAGCTTGCAAACAATTTAATTAGTTTCAACGTTTCATTATTCAAGTTTGTTTGAGCGTTATAATCGCAAAATATCATTACGAGTAACTAATAGTATTAAGTACCTATGGATAAAAGGACATTGCAAATATGATATTAATTACGTACTAAGATTATCCACATTTATATAGTAAACAATGATAACAAAATAGGCTATTTAAGTAAAGCTATTCAGTGCAGTAAAGTTAATTTATATGTTAGTGTTTAAGTGCGTTTGAGATGTGGGGCGTCGGACAATGGAATAGCTACGAAAGTCGATTCTTGAGTGGTCCCTTTATTGGGAGAAAAACAGAGTTTTTATATTGATGTGTGGTAGGTTGTTAGTCATGATTCGGTGACCCATACAAATAGAATGTCTAGAAAAGAGTATCCAATTACAGTTATCAAAGTATCAGGTTACATGCTACACGTTTACAACAAAAGGTCAGTTTAGGTCATTTACAAAAACAATTACTTATTTAAAGGGTGAACAAGTGCAGTCAAATTGTAGTACTTATTTACACATTGTGTTTGTTACTAGTTAGCTACTGACATCTAGGAGTTTTAATGCCCACATATAATGAAAGTTTCCTTTGACATTGATCAAGTTTGATTAATTGGACATGTGAGTGAATAGACACTTTAAAGCTTTCCAATACAATGAGAGTTGTGGAACAAATATTTTATACTTTGATCTTGAACATTCATAATAAATTCTGCCTTATGTGTAAACATTCTATTCAAATCCATTTATACATAAAGAGCTGTCAGTAACTACACTGATAAAATTTTTTAAGCTGAGCGATTACTTATTTTAACTTCTCATGTAGGTACCTACATTTACCTAATCATAGTCAATAGTCAATAGTCAAAATATATTTATTCAATAAACTCAATTAACAAGTACTTTGAAACGTCCAAATATTTTTTAACCTACCACCCATTCAGGACATCATTTTTTAACTGTGGCAAAGAACGGGCGCAAGAAACCACAGCGCACAGAAGCAACGACATTTACAAAAATATATGTCGTTACCAGGTCACAAAATACAAAATATGAATTTGAATGTAAATAGTTTAATTAAATATGGTGCTCTATATAAATTAATTATAGGCAATTAGAAATAGCTGTTGGAGTAGGTGCTTGGAGCATTTCAGACCCAAGCTGTTTTGTCTTCTGTATAATCCGACACTTTATAATAAGCTTTTTTATAAAGCTTTTCTTTGATTTTGATTTTAAATTTATCAAGATCTAATTTCTGAATATCATTTGGTACTTTGTTGTATAATCGTACACACAGACCCTTAAAAGAATTATTTATTTTATGGAGCCTAGTATAAGGCACTGCTAATTTGTTCTTACTTCTAGTATTTAATTTGTGAATATCACTGTTTTTTGAAAACATTTCAATATTTTTATGAACATACACAAGATTCCCAAGTAACACATCAAAGCAGTATAACAGCCGCATTTCAGCATTTCTGTATCGTTATGGTATTTTGAGTTTGGTTGTATAGTAGCATTACACACGTGTATACGGCTACTGTAATGCTTATTTGGGCACAAATTATACGGCTTTAGACCCTATATAGGTCTGCAAATAGTTGTTTAATTGCATTACAGGGGCATTATATTAGCATTATTGTTGTCAAGGAAGGTAACAATGGCATTAAAGAAGCATTATTATGGTCAATGAAGTTGCTAATCGCATTACAAAAGCACTAAGCTAGCAATAATTTTAATACTGAAGATGTTCAATGCATTACAAAAGCATTAGACGAGCTATTTAAGTGTTCACAGTTCGAACTTAATAAACCCAGTATTTAATTTGTGAATATCACTGTTTTTTGAAAACATTTCAATATTTTTATGAACATACACAAGATTCCCAAGTAACACATCAAAGCAGTATAACAGCCGCATTTCAGCATTTCTGTATCGTTATGGCATTTTGAGTTTGGTTGTATAGTAGCATTACACACGTGTATACGGCTACTGTAATGCTTATTTGGGCACAAATTATACGGCTTTAGACTCTATATAGGTCTGCAAATAGTTGTTTAATTGCATTACAGGGGCATTATATTAGCATTATTGTTGTCAAGGAAGGTAACAATGGCATTAAAGAAGCATTATTATGGTCAATGAAGTTGCTAATCGCATTACAAAAGCACTAAGCTAGCAATAATTTTAATACTGAAGATGTTCAATGCATTACAAAAGCATTAGACGAGCTATTTAAGTGTTCACAGTTCGAACTTAATAAACCCTACATCATTGCAAAAACATCTCTAACACCACGGTACAAATGTTTATAATACATTGACGTTGTAATTATTAAACTATACTTTGTCTCGCAATATTTAATGGACGAAGACATGTCAAAACGCGTGATTGTGAAAACAACATTTTATAATAATGAGAAAGTTTTAGACTTTTTGTTATATAGGCCATCAAATATTAATGCGCAATGCAGTTTACTGTCAATGTCTATAAAAGTTTTATTGAAAATTTTTACGCGCCT
This sequence comes from Scoparia ambigualis, assembly GCA_963921215.1. Lineage (NCBI taxonomy): Eukaryota > Metazoa > Arthropoda > Insecta > Lepidoptera > Crambidae > Scoparia > Scoparia ambigualis. The sequence continues at coordinate 3,625,008 of OY992523.1, read as the reverse complement.
TCGATATTTTGTGGTGTTGGTCTAAAATGTTAATTCAAGATATGTGTGGAATAACCAAAACAATTGTGTATTTCTAGTCTGAACGTATTTTGCGTAATTAACATAACAGTATTAGTTGGACATATATTAAATTAGGTTTTATCCTTGTTTTATGGGTTTATTGCTTTTATAAATAGGTCCGAATGATAATATTTTAGGTTATAAAATATTTACAAAATGGTGTCTGTCTAAAGCAGCCCAGTGAGCCTTTATAAAAGCTATTTAATGCCCCGAGCAGTATAAATACTCACACGTGAACAATTATTAAGCCAGAGGCCAGAGAGCAGACTTTTGATGTATCACTGTAGTGCCATTGGCTTTAAAGTAGTTCTATATGAATTCACCGGTATACCAGTAAACTCGATGTAGACTGAAATAATGCCAGTACTTGAACTCTATTTTGGGGATCCTTGAGCATAACAATAAAACCAATTTCAGAATTTTTGTACTATACCTACCTACTTGAATCCGTTTGCCAAAATAATTTTCGGCTGCTTCGTTGTGTTGGATAATTTTCTTTCTGACTTTTGGCGGGATATTTAAGCAAATTTTCTATAATTTGTGTTTTATCGAACATTAATGTGAAATAATCACAGACGTGTAGTACTAAATAATGGTGGATAATTTACTGTGAAGTGTTCGTGAACATGCATGAGTGTTGGCAAATAAAACAAAACAGTGCAACATCACTTTTCAAATTCTCTCAAAAAGTCCGCGTAAGATCTCAATAAAGTCCCACACTTAGAATAATTTATTCTAAGGTCCCATAGCTATATTGAGTCTCAAGGGATTTAGGGGAATATCATTTACCATAACCGTTCATTATCACTCATTATCATTTACTTTATTCGAAGAAAATATGCAATATAACCCATTGACCGTCAACGACCGACGTTGTAAAATTAGACGACAGATTTAAAATTTCTGCCTTATTTAGTTTCTGTTAAGAAAAAGTATAAAAAGTCGATATATTACTTAGGAGAACCATTTAAATCAACATAGAAATTTTAAGTAAAAAAATATGCACCATCATCGCCATAGACGTCATAAAGAGTCGACTAGTGAATATAGAACTGTAGGTGGGTAGATTTTTTATTTTTTTACCTACACCTAATTAAATTCTCAAATGTTCTGCCATTTCCAGTGTAGTTTTAATAGTAAATATTTCTAAAAACGTTACACTTCATTTGTTAAAAAAGTGAATCATATAATTTTATTATAATTAATACTCCTAGTACCTACTTGCATCTAGTAAAAAAATATTCGGCCACTATAAAATCCCTAATAATATTTTAAATGCGAAAGTAACTCTGTCTGTCTGTTACGCTTTCATGCTTAAACCACTGAACCGATTTTGATGAAATTTGGCACAAATATAGATTAGATCATAAGAAAGGACGTCGGCTACTTTTTATTGTTTAATTTATTAGCACGTTACAATATATAACTTGTGACGTCATAAGCGGACGCCTTTACGAGTCAGTGGCGTAAGAATGTCAATGATTATTAAAAACCTAGAAATGTATAAATGAATTACCTATCGATAATAATAATTATTAATACCCACAATTTTCGAAATTTGTTTTTTAATCACAGTAATTTCTTGTACCCATGATGTTTAAGTATTTCTAATTCATTTTAAATGTCTGCGTGTGTCACCATGACTACTGAAAACTATACAGAAGCAATCGAAAACAGCCAGGAAGACGACGACGGCTCAAGTTCTCCATCTCTTTTGTATGGCAAAAAGAAGAAGAAGCAACATCAAAGCAGCCCCACCAAAAAAGACAAAAGTATACAAACCGAGAACGTTCTTGTCCAATATATTAAAACAAGTGAAGATGACTTCCATGTCCTTACGTTAAGTATGGACGATTTCCAGTTTTTTAATGAACACCCCGTGACCCAAGAAATGAGCATTTTGCTGCATTAGTAGCATTTGAATTAGAGAAGGTGCAACCCGAGGATCGTTATTTGGTATGCGTCAAAGTAATCGATTGTATACGGAAAGCTAGAGGAGATTGTGGTATTACATCAAGCTGCCCTTCACCGGAATATTATAACGTAACTCTAATTATTATTATTATTCAAATTCACCCTCGTATTTTTCTAAAAATTTTAAATTTCATAAATACATTGAACAAATATCATAATCACGATACAGATCTCACTGAAACTGAAAAACAATAAAAAAATGGGTTATGTCCGTTAATTAATTGTTATGTTAAACAATAATAAAAAGCAAAATTACGTAATAAATTCTGTTATTTACAAGTTGACCGACCTACCTTTTCAATTAGCTAATCAAATGTGTAATTAAGTTTTATTACATTAGTATATGAATTTAAAAGTAAAACAATTTCCTTTTGTGAATTAAAAGTAAAACATCATTTTGCTCTTTGAAATATCAATTATCGATTGCCCTTTGAATGCATATGGCACATCACTAGAGAATCGAGCGAAAATTATATTCGCCGCCGCTGTGGGTAAAGGTATATACTCATGTCATATACCGCGCGGGTTTCGCTCAGGTATTTAGTATAAAGTTCCGCGGCTAGATTGACCTGAGCGGTATTCGCTGCCGCTGTGGGTAGAGCGGCGAATACCGCTCAGGTTTGAATAGGCCTTAAAAATAGGCGCGGCGCTGGGGACGGTCGCAAGATTTTTGCGCGGCGCCAAAAGTCCCCTATTTTTACGAAATGAAGAACATTTTACATATTATCAATATCACTGTCATCTTCACTTTCGTCGGAGCTCTCAGGCCTTACACTTTTAGCATCAAGCGGACAGGAATAAACACGACTTAGGGTAGATTCGACCAAACTGGAATAAGACTTACTCCGAGATTAGTCTATACAAATTCGTCGTTTAATCTAGGTATAAGACGTTATTCCAGTTTAGTCGAATCCACCCTTAGTTGAATATTCTCATTATTCACTATAAAATATTTTTCAACACACGAGGGTTCCATATTGTGTATATTTCCGATGTTGACAGGTGTTACTTGTCCTACGGAACCTTCTGTAATATCGCTACAACTCGCTTCACAGCAGTCTTCGCGCGAATCATTTTGTTGTCGTGTATTGTCTGACATCGGATTCGTAGACATCAAAGGAAAAGGAAGTTTGTTATTAGCATTTAAAATCGTTATACTTACACACGTAGGTAATATATTAATGGTTATTATAAATCACATTCGCTAGTTAAAAGAGTTCGTTTCACAGATTGTTTGTTTTCAAAATGGCCCATAAACAAATTGTTTTACTTTACGAATACAGTAAATCGAATGTATTTAAACAGCCATAAGCATTACAATTAGTCACGTGTAGTTGATTAAAGAGCTGTTAGCTGTACAACAGAACTCAGTTGGTCATTGAAAATGCAAGCATTGCATTGATTCACGTTTATGCATTTCTAATGTATTAGGCTTTTGCTTACCACTTAATAGTGCTATTATACAACCAAAGGCACTAAAAACAGCTCAAAGCTGTACAATGGATTTAAGGGGCATTATAATGGTACAACTTTATGCCATTAAGCAGCCTTAAGCATTTATCTTTATTTAAGAATGCTATTGTGTATCCAAAAGCACTTAATACAGCCAAAAGCTGTATAGCTGCGTTTAGATTTGCTGCACTACAACTTAAGGCTTTACAAAAGCATTTTGATATGCCATTATCCAACCGTTATACAGTGTAAAGCATCATAAAGGTTTTGAGATGCCAATATAAGGCCTTAAGATGCTGGGTGAACTTATATAAGAGTTTATACGTGCCTTAAGTTGTACATACATTTACTATTCGTTTCTTAGAATGCTTTCTGGTGTTACTTGGGTTTTCATAAATATATTGTGATGCAACTGTCATTACTCATTATACGTGTTAGTGTTTGCGTACATGTGTTTGATGTGCCTTTATTAAGCGCAAGCGAGTGAGGCTTTGAGTTAATATTGTGTGTGTACTAGAGGTGATCGTTATATTAGATAACGAATATGTTTAAAGGATAACAATAGCGCATATTATTAATGTATAGGTAACATTTTCTGCTATTATTCCAATAAAATAATTTTAAAGTTAAACCAACGCCATCTAGTTTCGTCGGTGAGTAAACTCCACGGTAGATTAGACTCCTATTACACACAAGATGTACTAATATGAACTGCATTTAAAAGTTACAATCAAGAACCTAATTTTAGGTCTGTTTTACCGATATGTTCGTTATATCGTATGTCTTTGGTTTGAACTAGTACTATGAATTCTGTGACGCGAGACATAATGCCTAATATCCTAAATCACTAAAAATATTCAATTTGTTATTTTTACTGCTATTTATTACTAGTAATAATCATACCTTATAAATCAACGGAGTGAGTGTAACGTTCGGTGTAAGCTAACGTGCAAATCGCTTTGTAATGGGCGATTTTCTGACAGCCCAAATTAAAAAGTAAAAATTAGTTCAAAAACACTCGATAGATGTCGTTTTATGAAAGCTGGGCTACTTATAAGCTGTAATAAATTCTACACTTTTACTTGTCTACCAAAAGAATAAAAAAATGGTATTTACTTACCTATTTATATTCAGGACATTCAGAACCTATTTCTATTTTGGAATAGAATAATTATTACGCAGCCATACACGTGCTCTTCATGAACCCGCCTTTTACTAAGCGCCATACTAATCTATGCTAAGCGCCATCTATGAAGTCATTTACGAACCAATTTTTTTTTTTTTGATCTCGGAAAATCGCCCATTGTTGATAATACTTACGTTATTCTTTGAAAATTCCGCGTGTTAGAATGTGAAATAATTAATATAATAATAGAATGTGTATGTGTCCCTACACGGGGTCACCAATGTAAGGGTTAGTCAATGCCCTTAGGATACGAAATCTGAAGGATAAATAAAACGCACTTTTACCACGTAACTCCGTATTCTCGCGACTGAACTCCTTTACAAAATGCTTCCTTACTTATAGCTAAGGCTACGCGCTCAATGCAAGATGCTACGACAACTCAATGCTACTACGACGCGTTACAGATTACGATTTAACTTAACCTATTTTTGAGTATGTATGGTGTCCCTATAGAATGAACCTTTAAATACCTATCTTACCTATATTTAGATACTAGGCGTAACCAACAAATCGAATCATAATAAGTAGAATAGAGAAGAAATCGGATCACAAATAAGAATCGCAATCGATCAGCGATTGTTGGGTAAAGAATAAAAATTAGTTGGTTCTAGTGGTTGCTGTTATAGCAGTAAAAGTATCATAATGTTATAATATGGCATAGCGTCATGCTGTATTGTACGAATATGGTAGATCCGCACACCTTGTGTACCGTACGGTCATGTAAATCGGGCGGACTTATCCCTTTGAGAAATTTATCTCTTCTAACATGTGATCAAGTGAATTTAAAGTCTAAGTTAGTTTGAATAGGCCAAGCGAAGTATGGGTAAATAATGAAATTAAGTTTGTGTTTTCCCTTATGCGTGTTCGGGTTTATTTATGCGAAATTAATTTTGAATATTAACTTGGTGATTTATTTATGATGCGAATAGGGCGGTGACTTCGAAGAAACTTAGTCAGTGATATCTTAATGAAGTATAGTGATGTTTAGTTTACGGTAACTGTTGCTTAACGAGTGCACGAGCCATCATTAAGTTTAATGCGCGTTAATCTTAAACAAGTGAAATGTCATGACATCTGTCGACTTTAAATATCGTTTAACATGCGAGTGAACTCTCTTTCCATCTCATTAATAAACGTTCAAGTTGAGTAAGGCTACTCCAAGTATTAAATCGGTGTTAATAAATTCTACTAATATTGATCATGGAGTAATGACTAGTATCTACGCTAGTCAGACTTTACTCTCTCAGTGAAAGTTGAACCTCTGCGGTAGCCTTTTTGGCGAAAGAGTTAGGGTGGTATCATTACGGCCTAGATTGACACTTTGTAGCTGGCTAGTTTTCTATTGTTGCCATTGATGTGGGTTTGGTTTACTAGTTCATAGTAAATTTAATATTTCATAAAAATAATTTTATTTTATTCTAAGTAAAAATCGTAACTAACAGCTCAAGCTTAAAACTAGTAATCGTTTAAATTATCGATTTTACGTCGGACTGTCATCATGTGATGACTGATAAGAGATTTCTGTTCTAAAGCATGCAGGTCGGCCGCGAATACTAGCCATATGTTGCCATGACAATGCAGAAATATTGATAGCTATAAAAATGTCAAAATTATGTCAATTATCGTGGAGTTCATATTATTATTCTACAGCTCGGACCAAGGTCCGAGTTCTACAGAGTTCATTCAAATTTCAGTTTTTACTTTTTAGCTATAAGAGTTGCCATTGAAAACATGTTTATCCTTGCGTAAGGAATTACTTATTAGTCAAAGGTTACTACAGGTTTATTTCTAACGATGCAAATTTGAAATTGATTAACACTAGCGTTATATGGATCTAACTAGTCCAAGCGTAAGTTTGGATTGAGATATGTGTAGGCCATTTTTATTGATAAAACGGTTTGGTTTATTGCGCGGCTAGTGAAGCATTAGTGAATACTTTTTACAGTTTTCATTACAATTAAAGGATTGATTAAGATTTGAGAGTGCGATTATTTACCTATGAATATTTAATGATGATATACCTTTATAGGCGTCTTTCAGTGTTCGTATATTACAACAAAGGCGATGATATTTGTTTTCCTCTGAGTAATTCAATACAACAATAAACGGAAATACAAATAAATTTATTTACATTTTTGATTATTAGTTACTCCGATGCGTTATAAATGTAGGTATGTTTTAATCAGTACCTTATACCTAAATAACTGGTCTACCATTTACATATACATAGTATCAAGAACTATAGGTAATGCGAATATAATTGTTTAGTTGTTTCTTATTTATGCGTTATCGTGTATAGCGACGTAACATTTTAATAAAGAACGTTACTCTTTGCCACATAGTGTTAACACGGATAGTTGTTATTTTCTATTTGTTCTATTACGGATTAATGGTAGCCCTCCAACATCATGGAGCAAAAACCTAATGGATATTTTAAAAGCTAGCATAGTCAAAATAGGGAACTTATCTTATCGGTTAGTGAATTGAATGAGAGCCACACGAGTAAGACTATACTGATACATTATTATTTGAAGCAGAGATTAATTCATCTAAATTAAAAAATTGTCTTAATAAATAGAAAACAATTTGAATAATTACTTTCGTCATGCCAACGATCTAGCCATCAAAGATATCTCAGATATAACCACCGTTTAACTGAAAGCCGAAGAAGTCCTGTGCGAACTTAAGGTTAAAATCAAGCATGTCAAGCCTTCCACGTCTAGAGATAGTGCGTTGCAGGTCACCGGGAAATTACTGAAGCTGAGTCTACTTGAGTTTGATGGCGACGTACTTAACTAGACTTCGTTCTAGGTCCAGTTTGAATCACAAGTGGGTAGCAGGAGACTTAGCGATGTAGACAAACTTCTTTAGTTGAATTCGGCGCTTAAAGGCTAAGCGAAGAAATTGATCGAAGGTAAGTATCACCAACAGGAACTACGAGGTTGCAGTTACTACATTAAAGGACAGTTACGGGAAAACAGAACGAGTAAAGGACGACATCATTCTTCTCGCTAGGAAGCCAATAGGATAACCAAAGCTATGGCACTTAAAGAGAGTACTACACAGAGACGTTGCACACCATGGATAAGAACATAAGAGACCAGTTCAGAAGAGGATCCAACGTGCAACATCGTCTGGGAGGCAAAGGTCATCAGCGATTTGATAGAGATTATTCGAGGAAGAGTAATACTCAGAGCAATCAACGATACGACAACGCGAATAGGTATACTAGGTACCATACTTTACCCAAACTCGGTTTCAAGCGGAAGTATGAGGATGTAAGGAGCAGAGGACCACATCCTTCATTCAGAAGAGACCTGAGATTAAAGGAAACTGCGTCTTCTGTAACGACGGTCATCCAAGTCATACGTGTCGTAGATTCAGAACCATTGGAGAAAGGAAAGCACAACTGGAATGTTGCTGTTACTGGTGCCAACAGCGAGGCCATATGTGGCGTTCATTAAACCCGGCTGATGTACCTACCAGACCTGCCCTGCTGACGGAAGACAAAGTCAAATAGTTAAAGTGACCCGACTTTATAACTAAGGATCCCTCGGAGTGGCCTGTCACACCGAGAAAAGACGCTCTTCTTTGGCGGGGGAGGGTCTGTCTGACACGTCGGAGGCAATGCAGACAGATGTCAATTTAGATGCGAGCTGTGAAGACTCCAAAACTGAAGCAAGTCTCTGATTCAAGTACTAGGAAAGTAACGTCTGATGATAACCTGAGTATAATCTACAACCGTTATAGATATTTAGAAAGTACAAGCGGACCATATTACTGAAAAGTTAGCTGGTAAGGAAACGAGCATGAGAAAGAGCCTACACTTGTTTACAGATGGAGATGGGATATTGCGGCTTAGCTGTTCGAGCAGTTCATTTGGAAGAGGTGCGAGATTTGACTGCCGAAGAAGGCCATCTTGCTGTGCAGAGATTTGTATCCACCAGAGGAACACCTGCGGTGATTACTTCAGATAACGCTACCAACTTTAAACTGATCTCAGAAGTTTTAACAAAAATGTACTGTGTTGACAGGAAGATTAAATGGAGATTTATCCCGCAGCTAGCTACATGGTTTGGTAAATATTACGAAAGACTCGTAGGCATTGTAGAGAATTGGTTAAGGAGAACCTTACAGATGCACTTAATGACGGATAATCAGCTGAACGACACAACACAACTCATATTCTGAAGCCTTCAGACTTCATGGCCATGAGAAGAACTATATCTATGGGATCCGGAGACGGTGAACTTCCAGCTCAAGGAACACAAACAAAGATGTATCTCAAACAGCTGGAAAAGAGGCATCATTGTTCTCAACGAGTTCAAATATATGTTCACGAACCGGTATCTTCTGAGCCTAAGGGAACGGTTTTCCCATTCTCATAAATAACCTAGATGTATGTCAATATTAGTACCATCTGAAGGACAGATTGTACAGATCAAAGGAGACGGAAAGAATAGGGAAGATTGGCAAGTGGGGGAAAATTTTATCTTTAACGAAGGGAGCGGACGGTATGATAAGAGTTGCGAAAGTAAAGGTTAGTGACAAGGAGTTTACTAGATTTATCGCACAGATGATAAAGAAGACGTTAATGTAAGTTTGTTACCATTAGCTGATATTGGAGCGAATAAGGTCGATACCTCCGCAGAGATAGAGATTGATACACTGGAGAATGAAGTAAAAGACGACCGTTCTTCAGAACACAAAGAAAGGGAGAAGTTAGAAGTAATATTAGTTAGAAGAACTTCTTCCAGAAGATGATATTTTTGATAAGGGTACTCAGACCGATAGTTATTCACCAGTTAATCTTAACGCTAGCGGTAAGATGGCCGACGACCTCATGAGCATGCCTGAGGAACGAGGACAGCGGCGAGCAGCCGTGCCCAAGGCCCTGGAGAAGATAAGGAGGTGGACCAGGTGCCTGGTGTCTCTCTAGTCGCAGGCGGGTGTGTCGTGACAGCCGTCACGATGTACCGTATTAAGTCGGACGACCGACTTGTCTATGGTCAGTTTTTATAAGCTGGCAACATTATTCGGAGCGGGCAGCAATAGTAGTGAGGGTAGTCTCAATAAATATAGCGGTCGAGCCATGAGCGGGCCTATTTCGTTGTCTGAAGTGGTTTAGTGAAGTGCTCTGGAGACTGGTGTGCCGAGATGCTGCCCCACGTGTGCTGTGATGCTGCCCCACGTGTGCTGAGATGCTGCCCACGTGTCGGCATGAAAGTTAAGTGGTCGATCTCTCTACTCTGATGGAATCTATTTTATTCTCTTATTGTGTTTTGTGTAAACTGAGTTGTTATTAACTCAGTTTACACAAAACACAATAAGAGAATAAAATAGATTCCATCAGAGTAGAGAGTATTTTATTCTCTTATTGTGTTTTGTGTAAACTGAGTTAATAACAGGAAAGTTAAGTGGTTTTGATCTTTCCATTCTGACGGCGTTCTATTGTATTCTCTTGATGTTACTTTTATAACCTGACGGCTAATAATAGGAAAGTTATGTGGTTTTAGTCTTTCCAATCTGACGGCATTTAACTATTCTCTTAAATGTTACTTGGAGAAACTGAGCTAAGAATATGAAGGTTCCGTGGTTAATCTTTCTATTCTGAAAGCTCCTTTTTATTCCCATAGTGTTACTCGTATAAAAGGAGCTAATAATCACGAGCAAAGCCACGCTATAGTGGTCACTGATGCGGGTGGTGAGAAGGTAGACGCATAGCACGAGCAAAGCCACGCTGTGGTGGTCACTGATGCGGGTGGTGAGAAGGTAGACGCATAGCACGAGCAAAGCTACGCTATAGTGGTCACTGATGCGGGTGGTGAGAAGGAAGACGCATAGCATGAACAAAGCCACGCTATAGTGGTCACTGATGCGGGTGGTGAGAAGGTAGACGCATAGTAGGAATTCTGAGAGTGAAGACACTTCAGTAATTACATCTAGATCTCAAGAGCTTTAATAATTCACTTTATTCAATTTGCCACGCTTTATAAGTAGTCGAAAAGATGCCCCTGATGATTGGAGAGATTGATCCACTTATTGACAGTTGAGTCATAAACCCCTTTTACGTTATAGGCGGGAATCTGGGGTCCCGAGGGAACGCGCCACGGTCTGCTGCCGCCACCCAATCCTGCGTGGCTTCAGCCACGGGTGAGTCGCCAATGCCTCAGACTTTATGTGTGTAATTTTCGCACCTCGGAATATACAAACTAAGCGAAGCAGATACTCTAATAATTTTTGTTTTACTCTACCAATACCATAACGAGCAATGTATATTAAATTAATATGTAATAACAGAAAGATATTCCGGGGCGCGACAACACAGACATATATTATCCACTTCAACGTCCAAGCCCGTAATACAACATAGCGCTAAACGTCCAGCTGTTTCCAGAGCTGCTAGAAGAGTTTACAGAAGTCTACGAACCCTGACTGAGCTGACAAAAAAGCTTAGAACAAAACAACTACTCAGGCTATATCAAAACTTAATATACGTCCGGAATGCTTAGAAAACGCAGTATTTTAATAAATTAACAGTTAATTACGAAAAGCTATAACAAAAATTACAAAAAAAAAACATTCCAAGACAACAAAAAAATACGTAAAAATATATCGACATTAAGAAGTTATTATTACTTGGAAGTCACTGTTTGAAACTATAAAAAATCATACCATAGGGCCTAGTCAATTGGCAAACAAAGTAAACGCTACGAAATCATCGCTACGATAAACCGAATGTATGGGATTGACATAAGCAAAAGTAACTTACGACGTAAAATTTACGCTAAAATAGACCTAATTGACAGTTTGACAAGCCAAGAATCGCTAATCTAGCGATCACTCAAACATTGAAGATAAAAATTCACACAAAATGGCGATTGTTTGATCAGCTGATGAAGGAAGAGTTGTGTTGTGTTGAAAGTTTTGTTTAAAATGCTCTTTTTAGGGCTATTGTGGACTGCAATAATCAAGTGCTCAGGCGCTAAGGAAAAAATGTTTCCCTACGTTGCTTGGAGCAAATTAACGAAATCCCGAGTTTGTTGTACTTGTGAATAGTTCTCGGAGTTCTCGTTTACGAACTTTCAAATATCTAACTAAGGTCTGCCGGGAATTGCGTGCTGATATAGTTGTTGCGATGTGAGTGACCAAATAAATGTGTGTCATGCAACATTTTCCGCAACGAAGAGCAAGTCGCTGCATAACAATTTGTAGGGGCTCTCAAACCATACAAACATTTTTGCCAAATAAATCCACCTAAGTACCTTTAATCATGACAAGAAAGGTCAAGAATAAGACAACAGTAAGGGACTTTCTGTATAAATATTAAATGTAACCTATCCATAATGTCCATTTATCAATTTATAAATTAGATTGCCTATTTGTTTTACAGGTTCCAATGAAGATTTAATTTGCCAGGTAGCTTAGAGTATTAAACCAACGCTCTAAGTGTAGTAAGGTGTACCTATTGACTATACCCTATAAATCTTATACAGACAAGCATCTTTCATAATAGGAAAAGATATCAGTCCTTATATTCAAACGGTAAGTTTTAATATATAAATTATTACTTACATATTAAAGGTAAGTATTGGCCTATTATTATATTGGGATTTACCAGGAGATGTCAGTTTTGTTAAAATTGCTAGAATAAAGAGTATTGACATAGTTAAAGATAAAACTATTTTACGTGGTTTTGCAGATTTGAGACGACGATTCAAAAATCTTAAATGTTACCTCATAATTTGGAGGATGGACTTCCTCAGAATGGTGAACAAACATGGTTATTTGGTAAAAACAATATCAAGCAATTTTGTATAATACATAGGTATACCTACTAACTTTTTATCTATGACAATTTTCTATAAGTAAGTATATTGTTCTAATTTCTTAGGAGATTCTGGATACCTTCAAAAAGCATGGTTAATGATAATAACAACAATATTGAATGCTGCATCAGACTCACAAGAAAGGAGGGGTGTGTACCACATGTCATATCCAACAATGAAACTGCATTGAACATGGCTTTGGCATCGTTGAATTTAGTTATTTACATGATTTTTTTTGTGGAGCTCTAATGTTGACAACGTTTTTATTCTACAAAAAGGAGCAGTCTGTGCCATAAATATATTTAATCCATAAAATAGTAATTTGGTTTATATGATGGGGAAAAATAAGTATAAAGTTAATTTAGTTCTAAGTTTATTGTACTTTATTAAAAAGATTTACTTGGGTAGATACTTACTAAAAAAACAGTACCTTCTTATACACACAATTGGCATTTATTTTTATAGTTACATATAGTTTTAACGTCAATAAGAGAAAGTGAAGCCTCATATTTAATAAACTTTGACTTTGAGAGAGTTAGGTAAGGAAACAATATATTCTTATATATTAAGAAATACAACATTAATGTTATTTTTTACTTGATATTTAATTTTACTTGCAGTAGGTACCTATAGAAAATGTTTAAGTACTTATATCAATTTCTACTAGTGATAACATTAAGCTATTGAAGTTGTACTTGATTCATTATCAACATACAAAGGTAATTATATGTATAAACTTGCATTATTACTATCCGATTATTAAATCTGGTGGGTTCTATTGTGTTTGTTATAATATTGTTTTTTCTTTAATTAGGTGGCTTAACATAAGATGGCTTGTTATACATATAATACAAATTAAGTTCCATATCTAGCATACTCTGTAATAGTTAAGTTATTATCAATTTGACGATTGTAAAGTAATCGATTGTATTTGTTGCTTGAGTTTGTAATGATACTATCACATTTTTATTTGTGTGAATCTGTAAATGGTTTGCTGTTTCACATTTTCAGTGTTATACTTTTTATAGAACTGTCGATTCACCTGTGAATATAAAATAAATAAATAAAATTAATTGTTTTTAAATTATTTTTGGTAAATATATACTACCTACTAACTTTTTATCTATGACAATTTTCTATAAGTAAGTATATTGTTTTAATTTCTTAAGAGATTCTGGATACCTTCAAAAAGCATGGTTAATCATAATAACACCAATATTTAATGCTGCATCAGGCTCACAAGAAAGAAGGGATATGTACCACATGTCGTATCCAACAATGAAACTGCATTAAACATGGCTTTGGCATAGTTGAATTTAGTTATTTACATGATTTTATTTTGTGGAGCTTTAATGTTGACAACGTTTTTATTCTACAAAAAGGAGCAGTCTGTGCCATAAGTAATTTGGTTTATAAATATGATGGGGAAAAATTAAGTATAAAGTTAATTTGGCTCTAAGTTTATTGTGCTTTATTTAAAAGATTTACTTAGGTACAAAAAACAGTACCTACCTTAGTTGACAACATTTTTATTCCACAAAAAGGAACAGTGTGCCATAAATATATTTAACCCATAAAATAATGATTTGGTTTGTATGATGGGGAAAAATTAAGTATAAAGTTAATTTAGTTCTAAGTTTATTGTACTTTATTAAAAAGATTTACTTAGGTACCTAGGTACTCAAAAAACAGTACCTACTTTCTTGTACACACAATTGGCATTTATTTTTATGGTTACATATAGTTTTAATGTCAATAAGAGAAAGTGAAGCCTTATATGTAGTAAACTTTGACTTTGAGAGAGTTAGGTAAAGAAATAAGAATAAGTATATTAAGAAATACAACAATAATGTTATTTTTTACTTGATATTTAATTTTACTTGCAGTAGTACCTACCTATAGAAACTGTTTAAGTACCTATATTAATTATTTCTACTACTGATAACATTAAGCTATTAAAGTTGTACTTGATTCATTATCAACATACTAGGCTAAGTAATTATAGAAAATTAATGGTTTTAAAATTATTTTTGGTAAGTAAATATATAAATAATTCTATGTTTTATTTCGAAACATTATCAACCAACTCATAATTAATGGCAGTGAAATAAATAACGTAAAATAAATAAATATTTTAACTTGTCGCGTAGAGACCACGATCATGTCATTGTGTCTGTGAAGGCCTATATTTAATAAATGATTTGACTTTTATTTTTATCACTACAAACGTTTTAATCACTACCTAGTGGGTACTTGCATCTAAGATCAAACTGTTTTAATGTTCGCGCGGTTTGTAACATTTAGTGTTATCACTTATTTCATTACAGACGGACGTCAAGTTGTTAATATTTGAGAAATTCTTGACAGCAAGCGTTTGCTTGTGGTCTTCAGTCTTAGTTTATTTATATTTTATGCTGAAAAATAGGTTTGGTCTCATATCAATGTCATATTATGGTAGGTAAGTCACTCGTCATCAAAAAAGTACTATTTTACAAACTGCTTGCCTGGCGAACTTCCGGCGAAAAAAGCGATTGATTCTCTGACTTTTCAAATTGTCTCAAGGAGTCTACCCGAATTTCTTAGTAAAGTGACATTCAATTCACTTAAACTCAAAAGGATCGGTGTGGTTACTACCTATTTATTAATCTTACTTAAGCGTTAGATTATCATCAAACAAAAAAATACTAAGACAAGCCTGTCTGTTCTATATCCCTTAGCTTATCGATATCGATATATCCTAGCGAATTTGATGAGCGATTTTGACGCTGTCACCGGTCGAGCGTTTGCCAGTTGACTAGGCCCTCATGTTCGATAGCTAAAACCATAACGATTGTTTGATGTGCATATTATTAGGAAGAACAATGATTACGAAGAGAAATAACAACATTTTTAGCACAAAAAAATCAAGTCAAAATTGTCAACAATTTCATTTTTTTACTAGAGGTTATCGTACACTATTTATTTATTTATTTATTTATTAGGTACACAAAACAGATAGAAATTAAAAAAATAACAAAAAAGCATCACAATTTGTATAAGAGCTAAATTCCTATCTAAAACATGTGTACACAGCACGATTAATAATAAGCGTCCATATTAAAGTTTATCTAATCTAAAACTAACATTCAATTAAAAACTAATTATATACATAGTATGAAGAATAATAAAAATCAAACAAATCGAAAACGGATTCCAGCTGAATGTTGACATTACAATTAAGAAGCTTTCTTACTATGTGGGAGATGCCAAGCCGAGAATTTCCCGGACATTTTTTTTAAATTCATGTATTTTCATGGAAAATATGTCGATGTCGTTATTAAGCGCAACCAGTTCATTGTATAAACGGCACATTCGAACAATGGGATTGTAATATGATGTATTATTTTTATAGACATTTAGTACAAAAGTCTTTGGCGCCCGGGTTCGATACAAAGTATTTATTTGAATTAAAGAAAGCAATTCAGGGGAATCGATTATTGAGTGCAATATTTTAAACAAGTAAATTAAATCATACTGTTCTCGACGGACCGCAAGCGAAACCACACCGAACTTAATCATTCGAAGTTCGTAAGAATCACAGACATGTAATAGATACGTCTGTGGTAAGAATGAAGAGACCTGCCTAAATGAAAGCGATAACATAGATATCTTAAGCACTTTTTCTGAATGCCTTCAATACTTTCTATGTGTATTTTATAGAATGGGCTCCAAATTGTACAACCATATTCTAAAATACTACGTATTATGCTGTAATAAATACATATTATACTTTTTGGTTTCTAAAAACCTTTTGTGGATCTAAATATAAAACCTAAAAGACCATTACATCTTTTTAACACATATTCATAATGTTGACGGAATGAAAGTTTATCATCAAAAACAATGCCAAGGTCCTTTGCAGTAGTGCATCGAGACAAAGCGCAATTGTTCAATTTGTAGTTATAATTTTGTGGTATTCGTTTTCTTGTAAAAGATATGACAAAACATTTATTATTATTTAGGTACATATTATTGATGACACACCAATCTTTAACTATGTCAATGTCTTTTTGAAGAGTGCAGCAGTCATCGATGTTTTTAATATTAGTAAATATTTTGAGGTCATCTGCATAAAGTAGGCATTCACAGTTTAGTCGGTCAATTAGATCGTTAATAAAAATTGCAAATAGCAAAGGGGAAAAATGGGAACCTTGAGGAACACCTGAGGTGAGGTCACGTCGATGGCAGCAGATTTATATCCCCTAAGAGCTACTAATTGACTTCTATGTGCAAGATAGAAGCAAAGCCATCTATAAAGATTACCCTGAATACCATATTTGTATAATTTGTAAGATAAAATTGAATTTGAAACCTTATCAAATGCCTTAGAAAAATCTGTGTATATAGAGTCCACTTGGCCACCAGCTGCAAAAACGTTACATAAATAGTTCTTATATATATATATATATATATATATATATATATATATATATATATCCCACAAGATATATATATATATATATGTATACTATGCCATATGTTCTGTTGCTCTACGGTTAAATCAATATCCATACAGCCACCTCAAATTTTCCAGCACACAGACGTGCGTAAGAAATATTATGGCTCAATTGAGCCACTTCACAGACGAGAGATGAAGCTTGGTCAGAATAAAAAATTAGTTGCAATGTCACTATCTACGAATGTAAACAAACTTATCCAATATTTAACGCTAATTAGTTTGCGATTGTTTTGATGTGCTCTTATGTAAGAAATACGGTGACTAGAAGAGTACCTATTTCGACATTTTTAAAGACGCTTACGCTGCAAAATTCCGTTCTGGCGAACTGTCAATTTCATTATTTTTTTATGAGAATTCTTTTTTGCAAATAAATAGATTTCTTTTACTTTTATGACAAATTAGTAACCAGAGAACCATCTCAAATTTTTCGACAGACCTACGTATTGTGTTTTGAGCTGATACAAATTAATAAAGTTCGACATCGGGCAGGGCCGCTCTAGTCGCCCTAACGGTTAACGCAAGAAATTTTTGGGCGACTATAGTCGCCCGGACGTTTGAGTGGCACTCAAACGTCCACGGTAACTTGCGTAACCGAGTGACATATAACCCCTTACGTCCACGGTAACTAGAGTTACCAGGAATTTTGCAATTTTGCAAACTCGCATTACGACCACGGTGAGTGTAATTACTCAAAACACGTATTACGTAGGCCCATTAAAAGATTTGAGATGATTCTGTGGTTACTAATTCAGTATAAAAGTAAAAGAAATCTATTTAATGGCAAACACAATTTCACAGAAAAAAATAATGAAGTTAGCGAGAATTGACAGTTCGCCAGAACGGGATTTTGCAACGTAAGCGTTTTTAAAAATGTCGAAATACGCTTCTACTCACCGTATTTCCTAAATAAGTGCACATCAAAACAATCGCATACTAATTATCGTTAAGGATTATTAAGGTTTGTTTACATTTGTAGACAGTGACATTCCAATATATTTTTGGAAGTGTATAGAGTGCCGCTAGCGGCACTGTATCTCCATCGGTTAGAGAACCGTAAGTTTTGCGGTATAATAGTGACGCCGCCTAAGCTGCCGTAAAGTTTTTGTTAGACAACAGAAATACTAGCTGCCCTACTCCTGTAGGACACGTGATAGGTTAGAAATTTAAGACAATCGCGAAGCGCAGCGTAGCGATTGTCTTGAATTTCGAGGTTATTTTTTTTAATTAGACAACAGAAATCTAACTCCATGCAAAAATATCTTTTGAATATTATGTCGTCTGAACATTACGACAAATAAAAAATATGTTACGGTTCCCTAACCGATTGAGATAGAAGGCGCTTGTGGCACTCTATACGCTTCGTACTAGGATGCCGTCAATTTACGGCATCGTATCCGATCGTACTATGTTGCCGCTTGTGGCACTCTATTCACTGCCTACACTTTGTACTAAGATGCCGTAATGACGGCATCGTAACCGACCGTACTAGAATGCCGCTAGCGGCACTCTATCCACAGCCTATATTTTTTTTTCTGACCAAGCGCCATAATCACGGCAAGGTTCTTTGTTAAGGTTGTTGCTCACTACACCTAGTTCTATGTTCCGTAAGAAAGTTTGAGGTGGCTCTATGGATGTCAATTGATCCGTAGAGCATAGATTGAAACTATGGCATAGTGTACGAGTACCTTTAGTAAAAAAATTAAATTGTTGACATATTTGACGGTTCGCCATTTTTATTGCATAGGATTTTTTTGTGTTAATAATGTGTTATTTACTCTTCGTAATCATCGTTCTTCCTAATAATGTGCCCATCAAAACAATCGTTATGGTTTTAGCTATCGAAAATGAGATTCTTTATAGTTTGAAACAGTGACTTCCAAGTAATAACGACTTCTAAATGTCAATATAATATCTTTTTTTTTTTATGTCTTGGAATCTTCATTTTTGTTATAGCTTTTCGTAATGGGCGATTTTCCGAGATCAAAAAAAAAAGAAATTGGTTCGTAAATGACTTCATAGATGGCGCTTAGCATAGATTAGTATGGCGCATGGTAAAAGGCGGGTTCATGAAGAGCACGTGTATGGCTGCGTAATATTTATTCTATTCCAAAATAGAAATAGGTTCTGGTTGTCCTGAATATAAATAGTTAAGTAAATACTATTTTTTTATTCTTTTGGTAGACAAGTAAAAGTGTAGAATTTATAACAGCCCTTAGGTAGGTACGGCTGGTGGCCGGCTTTTATAAAACGAC
This sequence comes from Scoparia ambigualis, assembly GCA_963921215.1. NCBI lineage: Eukaryota > Metazoa > Arthropoda > Insecta > Lepidoptera > Crambidae > Scoparia > Scoparia ambigualis. The sequence goes on along the minus strand of OY992523.1, from coordinate 3,605,757 downwards.
ATCTATCGGGTGTTTTTGAACTAATTTTTACTTTTTAATTTGGGTTGTCAGAAAATCGCCCATTAACTGTTAACTTATTAAAATACTGAGTTTTCTAAGCATTTGGTACGTAGTTTAGGTTTTGATATAGCTTTAGCTATGGGTTAGTTCTAAGCTTTTTTGTCAGCTCGGGTAGTCTCGGTAAGCGTCGGCCAACTTTCGGACAGCTGTCAGAATGACTGGACGGTAGGAGCCATATTGTATATACGGTCGTAGACGGCTAAGTGGCTAAAGTTACTATACTGTTTAGTAACACTTTATGACGAAACCAACGTTTTTTTTATTTTTTTCCCTTACCATGGATACCAGTCCTTCATTCGTAATCGTAATATTAGAGTTCATTGATTAAACTGAGCTTATTACATTATCGATCGATTGTCTTAAATTATGTAATACGGATATAAATTATTTATTCTTCTGTAGAATTTTATACGGGACGTAACACAGACGTATAATTACATATGTGGGACGTAATAGGTATGTTACCCCCCAACAAGGCCATTCTATTAGGTGCGAAGAACAACTATTTGTATGGGAGCTTAGAGTATCAATATTAGGAATGGGAGCCACTCCGTAACATTGAAATCAAGTGTAATTAACAATTTCATGGGTATTGGCACCACGCTTTCCAAATACGGGCGGTTATGCATTTGTAACCGCCTGTGTGGTCTAGTGGCTAAGCCACCGGTCTCACACCCAGAGGTCCCGGGTTCCATTCCCAGCGGGGGTACATCTTTGTGTACTTGGTTTAGTTGGTGGTTTGGCTGTTATGTGCGCCTAGATAGCTACCACCATCTAAGTCTGTCGCCATAACTACGATGTCCCTAGCATTGTGTTCCGGAGATAAGATTGTCAATTCCTCAGTGGTTGAGGATTCCGAGTGAAGCGCGCTTCTATCAATTGGAATCGTCAACACTTACCATGATAAAGGCCAGAAAGGTAAAATAAAAAAAAAAAAATTTTGCGTTAAGTTCAACTTGGGGAACACCAGCCCGCCCACGCGGCTTTTTGCAGCTTACAACACTTCTACGTTGTTTATTGTTCTGTCGGTAAAACAGTAATCGATTTATGATTCCAATAGTCTTAGATAGATGGCGCTACTAGGTGTACTTTGGAAAAAAGTGAAGCACAAAACTAGTGAAGTTTTGAAACATCATACCAACCTACACGTGCTTCGGAAAAATATATGTTTTATGCACAGACGTATCTTCTATTAAACGTCTGTGGTTTTATGTGTTTTAATCAGTGTTTTTAATAGAGTTTATAGTAAGTAGCTTTTAAAATGTCTACTAAAGCAATTTGCTATATTGGTTCTAGGAAAACTAGTATACTTAATTTAATATGATGTAATTTTTTCTAAACTAAAAAACTAATAGTGGGGAAGTCCGTCCAGAGACCATCTGAGGCAAGACCGGCATAAGCCGTTCTTGCCTCAAAACAGACGTTAAAAACCTTTTCTGTTTTAGCATATTTTACCAACTTACTAAATGGCTTCACTTGATTACTGATGATTTCTCACCTTAATTGGCTATTTGACAGTAGTGACAATAAAATATGAAATATGTCGGAAATGGTAGTTAATGATTTAACGATAATTATCCAATAGTTTTTTTTTATTAAGATAATTTATAAATATTTTATTTTTACTAAATAAATTGGCGATTTTTTGTCTGTGGATTACAAGACCCGAAACACGGGCGGCAAGGGGCGGCCATGATTGAGCTTCTTAATTTGATTCGTGTAACGTCCGACTTGGTTAAAGCCTATTAAGTCTTTAAGTAGGTATGTATTTTCACAATCTTTCAATCATACATACATAATAATCACGAGTATTAACCATTTCACAAAATTATCAAAAACGAAAGTGCGCGAAGGCACTTTTTTAAACTCATTGATTGAACTACTGTTCTAAACAAGTGAAATAAAAAAAATATAATGTTATCTCTTATATAGTCGAATAGTGCGTAGCGGCCTTGGAATTTTTAGGTATCATTGATTTTATTTAGGAAAAAATCTTATTCTAAACCAAAAACCTTCGAAAATCGCTATAAGTTAACTGTGAATATCTCCTATTTACGATAATGTTATTGAGCAAAATTTATACCAGAGTAAATTGTTACTTCATGAGGAATAAAGATTTTATACTTAATTCATTATCCTATTTCGATAAAAATGATAAATACAACTGCAAAATTACTACAAAATGCGATGCGCCGGCCGTTCCAATTCAACTTATGCTCACAGAATGGAGATTTGTAATATTATGTACAAATTTATTATCCTATTACGATAAAAACGATAAATACAACTGCAAAATTACTACAAATTGCGAAAATGGGCATTTTACACAAAAATCACATTCGAGATGTAATAGGCCTCTAAGAAAAATTAAGAGTAGCAGTGCGAGCAATTCAAAGTGGAAAACTCAGTGGTTATAAAGGAGTAAGGACGATTTAGGCCCTTTCGCTTTTCGGCCCGCCTATAAAAACTTCGGCGATTCGCAACATGTCCCGTTCGCGATATGTCCCGTTCGCGGTATGTCCCGTTCGCGATATGTCCCTTGCGCGGTATGTCCCATTCGCGATATGTCCCGTTCGCGGTATGTCCCGTTCACCGTACTTACGGCTCTTACGATGGATGTACATCGACCGCGTCATCACCTGTTTATAAACAAATTCAATGTCGCCATAACAACGATGTTTATAGAATAAAAAACAACCAAAACATAATACATACTGCAGTCAAATTAAAACCCGACAATAACAAACAATACATAAATCTAATGATACCTAAAAACTTTTTTTTCGACAATTTTCTTAATTTTACGCATGAAACAATAATTCTTATAATCATAATCATAATCATTTATTTGCAAAAAACATGGTATGAAATGGTGGTTACATAAAACGAAACAAAAGTGCTCATGTCTCACTATCAAAATAGCATGCCAAAAAGTAACAATGTCAATCTATTATTATTCGAATAAGTCTAAAAAAAATTAATTATATACACTTTACAATCGTTAACAAAAGTTTACTATAAATGTCAGTATACAGAACTACTTATCAAAAAATTCTTTAACAGTGTAAAAGTTCTTTTCATATAGCCATTAAAAGCAATCTTTTTTTAAACAAAAGACTACCCAGTTCTTTCATTTCGTTAGGAATCTTATTATATATTCGGACACACATTACAAGACAACTCTTGTTATATTTAGATGTTTTGTGTTTAGTTATGACAAGCTTATGTGTGTCTCTTCGTACTCTGGAATTTTGAACATCAGATGCTTTTGCAATAAGATCTTTATGTTAATGAACAAAATTGCAAGCCTCGTATAAATAAAGCGATGGGAGAGGCAGCAGACCTAGACTTTTAAATATAGGTCTGCATGATTCATCAGGTAGAATTCCATATATGGCCCTAATGCACTTTTTTTGTGCTATGAATGCTCTGTTCCAATCTGTGCTATTACCCCATATCATCAAACCATACCGCAACACGGATTCTACATAAGCACGATATGATAAAACTGCAGTTTTTTTATTTGTGACTTTTGTGACTTGACTTAATGCATAAACAAATTTGTTTATTCTATTACAAACATTCTCTGTTTGTAATTTCCAGTTTAAAAATTGGTCTATAATAATTCCCAAAAATTTTACGTTTGTAACCTCATTGATTTTAGTGATATTTAAATTAAAATTATATTTCTTATGTTTCGATTGATTAAATTGGATATATACAGATTTATCTAGATTAATTTTTTAATTATTTGCTTCGAGCCATTCAGTTAGATTGTCAATAGTATTGTTTATGTCCATCTCATGATCAGTCAATAAATTATTCCTCTTTTCAGTCGTCACAATTATGGAAATGCCATCTGCGTATAAAACACATTTATGATTGGTAATGCTTGACATGTCATTTACATATAATAAAAATAAAAGAGGGCCTAAACTACTTCCCTGCGGGACTCCGTTTTTAATTTCACGGCAGTTGGAATGATACTGTATCATTTCATCATTTGTTATTTTATCTACAACAACATATTGTTTACGACCAGTTAAGTATGATGTTAACCACTGAAGGGTTACTCCTCTTACACCTTTAGCTTCCAACTTTTTCAATAATAGGTCATAAGAAACATAGTCAAAGGCTTTAGATAAGTCAAAAAATAATAGAAACTTTCAACAACGTTAGTAGTCCTATGTATATGTTTGGCACAGCTAAATACGGGTGCAGATAGTTTCGGATACCACTGTCTCTGATAATACACAACTGATTAATTTCACATATTTGCGGTACTTCTTTAAGAATATCAGCCCAACCTTCAGGTATATATTCAGGTGGTAACAGTGGCAACATGGCACACTTTCTAACTATTTTTCGTCCTTTTGCTCGGTCACTAGTTTTTAGCTCTTTAGCTCTTTAGTTTCTTACATGAACTTATTTGTATTGATATTCCGCAGTAAAAGTAAAAGCAAATTTTATTTTTTTAACACAAGCGCTTTTGGTTGCGGTTTGCATATTTCGCAGAATAAAAACATTGCTTTAATTTAATTACTAAGTCTGAAACTATGAATATCAATATAATTGATTTTGCTTTGTTTTTGATTTGAAGTTCATTAAGAGACTTAAGTCAGTTTTTGCAATAGCGCTGCACCCCCTTAATAACCAGATGATAGGCGTGCCATGTGGCGAAGCGTGACATTTGTACGCCAATCATCTGGTTATTAAAATTATTTTAATAACCAGAAGATAGTCGTGCAAATGTTATTCTAGTAATAAATTTATGTGCATTTATTTTTTTATTAATGAATAGTTTTAATTTTTTTTTATATTTCATGTTGAAAGTCTTGTTTTTTTATTTCCTTATTTCGTTTTAAATGCCCGAACAAGAACTTCTTAATATTTGTGTCTTGACGACGTGCTTCTGCTTTTAATTTGTATATAAAAGAAAATAGTGTTGGCCGTTTTTCTATCCTTGTATTTAAATGGTGATTCCAACTTTCAACAACGTTAGTAGTCCTATGTATATGGTTGGCACAGCTAAATACGGCTGGAGATAGTTTCGGATACCACTGTTCTGATAATACACAACTGATTAATTTCACATATTTGCGGTACTTCTTTAAGAATATCAGCCCAACCTTCAGGTATATATTCAGGTGGTAACAGTGGCAAGATGGCACACTTTCTAACTATTTTTCGTCCTTTTGCTCGGTCACTGGTTTTTAGCTCTTTAGCTTTTTTCCATAATGATTTATGAAAGTGAAAAAAAATCCACTTAAATTTCCTTCAGGAAAAACGGTAAGATAAGCATTCATAGTCGCTTGCTCATAGTCGCACTTTAAATTAGCCATTGTTATTTGCAATTTTTTTTTATTATTTCGAAGAGCCTTACGTATGTTTCCTGTCGCTTGTCCGGTAGAAGGGCATATAATACCGGAACAACATTTGTAGACATGATACTATCTGAGTATAAATCTAAATGTATGGAGTACCTAAACTTCATAAAACGGCTTGGGTGTAGTTTTGAAGGTGCCGTCTCCATAATATTTGCCGTTTTTGAATGCTTTCATTATATTTTGTGCAGAAGTAGTGACAAAAAGCAAAATTTTATCATCGTTACCGTCATCAGAAACCAAAAAATTTTTGCTTAATCCGTTAGGAACGCGTACATCAGATAATTTATTAAATATTAATGTTTTGCATTTTAAGAAATTTTTTCTAGCCCGGTATAAACAATCATTTTTTGTCACGAAATCAGGAATCTCATGTTTGCGATCTTTATATTTTACTGTTAGATGTTTCATTTGTTATCATATATTTTATTTAAGGGTCCAAAATCTTCACAAATCTTTCTTTTAATATGGTCTATAGTTAAAAATATGTCAGTTGCCATAACATCACATTCACCGGTATGGCGAGATTGTCGTAATATATTTTCTCTTTTTACATCAACAGTAATAGAAGCACTACATCTCTCTCTTTTAACACATTTCCACTGTGTTGTACCGCTTTGATTGATTCGATTTTTACTATAACGGAATCCATCCAAAATTAAGTTATCTACTCCTTTTTTAGATTTTGCAAACTCCATTTTTATTAAGCACAGAAATAATGTCAAGCAATGGAAGTGTCATCAACCATCATTTTTAACTATCAAACACTCAAAACAGTAAGTGGTTAATCTAAAGAGGAAGCAGCAAACCTACCTGAAGTTTCTATACTTATTTAAACATATTTTCATTCCTCATACACGGAAAGTAGCTCTGAAGTTGCCTGAGGAGCGGGAGTAGTACTTTTCCTCCCTAGGAAGAAAGGTTTTTCTGACATGTGTAATTGTGACTAATTATAAAAATAATAAGTACTACTAAAGGCGACTAACGGACTAAAGACTGCACATACGTCCAATAGCATAGAGCGGCGATAGGCTCTACAAAATAATACTACCAATCCCTCTCTTCCCTTCGGTAACGTAAAAGGCGACTAAGGGACTAAAGACTGCAAATACAACCAACAGCATAGAGCGGCGATGGGCTCATTAAAATAATACTACCAACCCCTTTCTTCCCTTGGGTGTTGTTGTAAAAGGCGACTAACAGACTAGAGACTGCACATACATCCAATAGCATAGAGCGGCGATAGGCTCAACAAAATAATACTACCAATTCCTCTCTTTCCGTCGGTAACGTAAAAGGCGACTAAGGGGCTAAAGACTGCAAATCCAACCAACAGCATAGAGCGGCGATGGGCTCATCAAAATAATACTATACCAACCCCACTCTTCTCTTCGGTGTCGTAAAAGGCGACTAACGGACTAAAGACATTCATGTTTTTGTTTTTACTTTCCTTATATTCGTAATGAAAAGCAGTGTTTCCCTTGGGTGAAAGACTTATTTGGTATGCCAGCATATAATTTCCTATAAAATTACTATTTATTGTTAGGTTAATGATCACAGTAGAAAGTGCGTTACCTACATGAAAGAAAGAAATTCCCTTGCGAGAAAGGGCCATATCAATAAAATGCCATACCACGAAAGGGCCGTAACACGAAGGGGCCGTACCACGAAAGGGCCTTAGCACGAAAGGGCCGTACCACGAAAGGGCCCTACTGAGTATCCGGGACATAGCGCAAAAGGGCCTAAACCGTCCTTACTCTTATAAAGCAACAAAAGTTTATAATATACCACGCATGACATTAATGGACCATGTAAATAACAGAAGAATGAAATCTTAGTATTGCCATTTATTATAAAAAGAATACAGTTTGTGTTCAGCTTATGAAAACCTTTGCCTCTGAATTACAAAGTCATAGTTACTAATAAACAGGGTTTCATTTAAAATACGGACTTTTTTATAACTATCCATGTGAAAAAATGTTTTACACCCCCTTCACCCAGTCAAGACGGAGTTGCCTTATTTTTTTTGGTTTTCCTTCGATCAACAATACAACTAGATGTCAGGTTGGCGCTAAAAATATGTATTGGTAAATAAACGCGCACTTTATTTTCGCGCAAGACAATAACAGGAAAAAGTCTTTATTTGTTGCCATTTAAGGTTGATTTCACCACAACATTTATTGACATCTTTTCATTTTTAAGTGACAGGAGTAATTTATTGCTTTGAAAAAGTATTTATTCACGTGGACAGAAATAAGCTTTGATTTTGTACGTGACGCGTTATCTAGTTGTATTGTTGATCGAAGGGTTTTTCAAATTGAAACGAATTTACACCATACATTGATAGCCGTGAACTTTTTATTGATTACCCCCTACTTCCTGCGGTCAGCCAGCGGCGGCACTGTGCTTCGGATCCCGCTAACCTCCAATGACAGGCGCCCGGTGTGGCAGTAGTGAGCAGTCGCAAACAGCCAAGCATTCGACGCAACTACCCAGACCCGACCCTCCTGAATGAAAATGGAAAAAAGTATTTCGGATACAAATGTGACTAGTGCCCTTTTAGTATTTAGGCATTCAACTAATAGTACTACCGTACAGAAGGTTCACTCTCTAACGACTACTCTCTAATAACTAGCGTTCACATTCCGTCAAGCAACGCTGACTCGATATCGATTTGAGTGCACTCACTTGGGTTCCCACTCATGGATATATATTGTGCTTATGCGATTCGCGCGACTCGGCGCTCGGTGTTCGGTGCGTCGCTCGCGGCCTCTAGTGCCATCCGCCTGCGCGGGGCGCGGCCCGAGGGCCTCAGCTGCGGAGCGACACCCCCTGCCCGGACCGAGGGCTCTGGTGTGCGACAGCGACAGACCACAGAGGCAGAGACAAATGTTCTATTGACAAACACTAACGATTGGACTTGGAGCGTTTGCCATGAGGCTATGAGGGCTGCTTTTTATATATTTACATTCTAAAACTGTAAATATATTTTAGCAGTCTTACAAATAAAAACTATATAAAATGTGTTTATTCTATAGTTTTTCTAAGAATAGTTATGTTAAGTATAAATAGGGAATAAGAAGGTTATATTTTTTACAAATAAACTTGGAATAGAGTCGGAATAACTATTCCGTAGTTATGTCGTAAGGTCAAAGCGGCAACGTCGCGATTCATAGATATTCTTACAAAAAACTAAGATTGGTCTTTGGTTTTATTTATTTTGCCGTCACTTTGACACTTCAGGGGTTCGTGTTAATGATAACGTAGGCATTGTTTTATTATGCTTAAATCATAACTGTACAAATTCATATAATTAGACGGCCGGGTGGTCGAGTGGTCCAGCCGACCCTGACTACGAAACCCACGGTCCTGGGTTTGAATCCCGGTATTTGCCCCTGCAAATGTTTGTGTGGTGAGCACAAGGTGAGTACGAGCATTAGTGACGGAGTCATGCAATGATATTAGAATAAAAAGAGGTACTGTAACATCATTGGAGTCATGTAGTTTATTAGTATTTATGTATGTTTACCCGTTATTCAGTCACCATAGTTCGGGCTATGCTTAGTTTGGGGCTGAATGATTGGTGTGACAGTTGTGAAATTTATTGTTATAATTTATTTATAACAAATCATTCTTTATCATGGATAGGTCCCTACAAATTAGAAGTTTAGGTTAAATACTTGGTTGCGACCCCAATACCTCAATGCCGTGAATATCTGCAGGGTTGAAGATGTACTTATACCCCCACGTTTTTCTTGTAGAGAGCTACCAAATAATTGGTCTAAAAACATAACATTGACGCATAACACATATAATCACGACTATTATCCCCGAAGGGTTAGTTAGAGACAAGGCAATGAGGACCGCAAAAGCAGTCCTCTAACCATAGTCTACTTTTCACCAAACAGCGACTGCACAAATGTGCTCAGCGTGACATGACAGCCCCTCGCCGCTCTATGCTGTTAGAAGTATGTGCAGTGTTTAGTCCGTTAGTCGCCTTTTACGACTCCCAAGGGAAGAGAGGGGGTGGTAATTAATATTGTTTCACCGCAACGCGACACGGTTGCCACCATCTTTAAAAACCGATGTTTTACGAAACTCTTCGTCACTATATAAATTAAACGGATTTTCACTGATTTTAAATGTCTTTATTTTTCTCACTCTTTCTATGTGGTTATTTATATTATTAACTCGCTCTATTTCTCTTACTGCAATCATAATTCAGTCTTCGTTAAATAATTGTGATATTATACTATTCAATGTACGAACACTAATGTGAGGACAAAATAGCAAAGCTACCAGGTAATTTTGGGTTATTCTGAACTTTAACTGGGGAGAGGGTAGGTATAACGCTAATATGAAAAGTTACACAGACGTTATACTAAGTATAAGTTAATCCTACGTTATTCCGAATTTATTAGTAGACATTTAAGTAAAATTTTAAACACTGAAAAAAGAGACGACAACCTCAGGCGGGAATCGAACCACGCACCTTCCGCATTCCGGGCGGCTGCCCTAACCACTTGGCTACCGAGGTCTGGCTTTCAACCGTCGAAATTTGTCAGTGCTTGATGCTTATGTTTTAAGTCAACATTGCTTCATCAAATCTTAGAAGTTTTCACCTCTGAGATCCGAAAGAAATATTTTTACAAATATTTAAACAATCGGTTAAGATGAAGCTGCGTTTATAGATTAATGTATTATATTTTAGCGTTTTATTAACGCTTAAATGCGAAAGGTGCGTGGTTCGATTCCCGCCTGAGGTTGTCATCTTTTTTCAGTGTTTAAAATTTTACTTAAATATATTTAAGCGTCATAAAACGCTAAAATATAAAACAATAATCTTTAAACGCAGCTTCATCTTAACCGAATGTTTAAATATTTGTAAAAATATTTCTTTCGGATCTCAGAGGTGAAAACTTCTAAGATTTGATGAAGCAATGTTGACTAAAAACATAAGCATCAAGCACTGACAAATTTCGACGGTTGAAAGCCAGACCTCGGTAGCCAAGTGGTTAAGGCAGCCGCCCGGAATGCGGAAGGTGCGTGGTTCGATTCCCGCCTGAGATTGTCGTCTTTTTTCAGTGTTTACAATTTTACCTAAGTATATTTAAGCGTTAATAAAACGCTAAAATATAAAACAATAGTAGACATTTAGCTTATACTTCCTCTATTCTTGATATAACATTTATTACACGTTTATTTGTAAGGCTGTAAGTCTCTAGCTTTTTAAGGTGATCTCTAATATGAAAGATAAGCCTGGATTTAAGTGCAAAATATGTGTTACAATAATTACACTGATATAGTTTCGCGCCCGTGTGCATCCTTACATGTATAGTTAAATGATTTTTTCGTGAAAAATACTTATTACAAACATTACACTGATATGGTTTCTCGCCCGTGTGCGTCCTTACATGTACAGTTAAACTACTTTTTCGTGAAAAATACTTATAACAAACATTACACTGATATGGTTTCTCGCCCGTGTGCGTCCTTACATGTATAGTTAAGTGATTTTTTTGTGAAAAATACTTATTACAAACATTACAACGATATGGTTTCTCGCCCGTGTGCGTCCTTACATGTCTTGTTAAAATATTTTTAAGTGAAAAATACTTATTACAAACATAACACTGATATGGTTTCTCGCCCGTGTGTGTCCTTAGATGTATAGTCAAATGATGTTTAAGTAAAAAATACTTTTTACAAACATTACAATGATATGGTTTCTCGCCCGTGTGCGTCCTTACATGTCTTGTTAAAATATTTTTAAGTGAAAAATACTTATTACAAACATAACACTGATATGGTTTCTCGCCCGTGTGCGTCCTTACATGTATGGTCAAATGATGTTTAAGTAAAAAATACTTTTTACAAACATTACACTTATATGGTGTCTCGCCCGTGTGCGTCATTACCAGTGGTCGGAGTAGGTATATTGATTTTAGATACTTGCGTCATGATATCATAACATGGACATGCATTTCTTCCGGAATGTACCGGAGTTTCCAAAAATTTGGTAAATAGAGTAATAAAATAAAAAACCATATGTAAGCAAACAAAATTGTTTATTGTTAATACAAATAATCATTATTACAGTTTTATTAAAAATAATTATTTTTAATCCTCATCGGTTACAAGTTCTACATTTTGATTTTTTACTTAGGCCTTACACTTTTATTTAGGCCAAAGAGCCGGCTCAACATTAGCCAACAGGTCGAAACAATAAAGCTTTGGTCACCTATCCGTTGACCGGCCTGTGTGAGAGTGACTTAACCTCTACAATCAACGACCAAATGTGCGGCCAAGTGAGTCAATGAGTTCCAAAGGGGAAATAAGCCCAACAAATCTATAAACTACATTTCCTAAACTAGTTAATCGTTACTTACCCTAAATAATTATTAAAAAGCGACAATTATTAATAATTGTACCATCGTGATGGTTGGTTAGCGTTAGACGGGGGTTTTATAAAGGGGGGACAAAATTTCGTCCATTTTAGCGTAGGACGCACCGTTTCCAAGATATTTAAAGATTAACAAAAAAAAATCACTAATAATAATTTAAGACGTGATTTCTTTTCTTTTGCGAGATTGAGACAATGGATACGGCCAACATTAGAGATGGAGACCAGCGCCACTAGCAGCATAGCGTTGAGAGTATTGATACATTTTTAACTAGTTTCATGTAATAATTTCGATGTTTCGGTATTTTTATCATAATAATCCGGAAACTCGGAGGAGTATCCATATTAACATATACGTTTGATGTCAGTGACCTTAATTCAATATACCTACTCCGACCACTGGTCATTACATGTCTAGTTAAATCAATTTTCAATGAAAAATACTTATTACAAACATTACACTGATATGGTTTCTCGCCCGTGTGAGTCCTTATATGTTTAGTCAAATAATCTTGTCGTCTAAAAGACTTACTACAAACATTACACTGATATGGTTTTTCGCCCGTGTGAGTCCTTATATGTTGAGTCAAATGCTGTTGTAGTCTAAAATACTTATTACAAACATTACACTGATATGGTTTCTCGCCCGTGTGTGTCCTTACATGTACAGTTAAGTTCTGTTTAGATGAAAAATACTTATTACAATTATTACACTGATATGGTTTCACGCCCCTGTGAGTCCTTACATGTATAGTTAAAGTCTGTTTAGATGAAAAATACTTATTACAAACATTACACTGATGTGGTTTCTCGCCCGTGTGAGTCCTAACATGTGCAAGCAAAGTACGTTTACATGAGTAACACTTATTACAAACATTGCATTGATATGGTTTCCCGCCCGTGTGAGTCCTAATATTATGTAAAGTCAAGTCACTTTTATGTATAAAAGACTTATTACAAATATTACAGACTTCTTTGCCTTTTAAGATTTGTTCATTGTTTCTAACGATGTTTACAAATTTTTTTTCATGTTTTATGTCATTATTAGAACTTAACGGTTTTTGCCTTAGTAGTGTATAATGTGAATTCACGTGACATTCTAAAATATTTTTGCAATTAAAATTAATTTTGCAAACGTCACATGTATAGGTGTTTATACGTTTCTGCTTATTTCCAATATTGTTTTTAACAATTATACATTTTTCTTGTTTGTTTTGATAGTATGCCATATTAGCATAGCTTACAGTACTATCTTCATTACTATTAGTTTTGGTAAATACAGTTTTCTGATTAGTGTTTTGTGGTGAGATTTTCTCGATATCGTCATTATTGGATTTTCCTTTTTCAGTTGCTTGAGACGTCTGATTCACTCCATTGCCAGTATCAGTACTTAGTATACGTTTTTTCTGTAGTGTAGCGCCTGCAAAAATATCATATTTAAAATTAATTTATGTAATTAAAACTTGTAGTTTAAGGATTCAATTCGAGTAGAATTTGCAAGCTCTCTTTTGTTGTTTTCACAGTTTTATTGATCAATTTCAGAATAAGCTTTGTTCATTATTATTAAAAAGGACATTGACAGGGTTTGGACCAAGTGCTGCCCAGACGTGGGAGTACTTCCAAGTGGTTGCTTACGTTAGTAGTAACTAAAAAAAATAATTTAAAAAAATCGATCCGAGGGTTGCCGGCAAATGAAATATTTTGTTTTTAAGATTTCTTATGTGATTTAGGCATTAGAAAACGATTAAATTCTATTTTTTAATGTTTAGTCAAAACCCGGGTACCCGGGGTTTTCGAGCTTTTTCGGTCTTTTTGTTATTTTTTTAAATATGAAGAAACTGTATTTTAGTATGGATTTGCTAAGTCAATACGAGGATATAAAACAAGGGTCTTTTGGTAATTATACTACTAATAATTATAATATACTGAAGACTAGTTTTGATACCTATATAGAAATATTTTGAAATTATTAAACTCTTTTATCAACATTAATAATAAATTTGTTTTAGTAGCAAACTTACTCTTATGAAGTTAGATTGGGATCAGAATAAATTTTTTAATTTAAGTCTTTCAGTAATAATAAGTTTTTCTTTTAACTAAAAATCTGCTAAATACTATTTTAATTTTAATGAATTTTTTTTTCTTAACATTAACAATAAATTCGTCTAGTGGCTAACTAACACGTAAGAAGGCAGATTTTTTTTATGTGAAACGTTATAGTGACTACATCTTGCCTGATGGTAAGCAGCCGATGCAGTCCAAAATAACGGAGCTCTCCTCACCGTGGAACAAGCACGGTGACAAGCGCACCCATTCATGACGGCCTGCATAAATGCTGTTTCACGCCCCGCTTAAAAGACCCGGGACTATAGGAGCTGGGAAACACATGCGTCTAGCCAAAAGGTCTTACAGAGGAACGACTTGCCAATTTTTTTTGTACGACTGTTGATAGTCTGCACAGTATGATGGTGGTTCCTAAGACCAGCACGTGTAGTCCGGGACAGGAGAGGGTGGGATTAGATGAAAAAGTTCTTCAGGACACTACGTAATAATTTCGGTAGAAGACACTGAGAGAAGCAATGTCTCTATGCAGCTGGTGGTCCTCAAAAGAGGCTGTAACCTCAGCATCTCTAATAATGCGTACAGCTCGCCTTTGCAGTCTATCAAGTGCATTTAGCGGGGCCGTCCCATAGATAGGAACAATACTCCATACTCCATCGCACCTGAGTCTTCTACAACAAACAGCGCTGCTCGGGAGTGAGAAACCGCCTCACCTTATTGAGAATACCTAACTCACGGGAGGCAGTTAAAATAACACTCTCGATGTAGCATTTTGTATTCAGTTCCTGGCCGATGTCCAGATTACTGAGGTCCACTGAAATGGGTAAAGGAGAGTTCTGAAGAGAGGGAGGAGGACTGACGAAACAAAATGGCAGGGGAGTCAGGCCCAGAACAGACGGTGAAACGCAACTGCAACGAAACTCTATTGAAATTATAAGTTTGAAACCAGTTTCAATCGTTCTCCACACACGCCGCTACCTCACAATCATTTAAACAGACGTCAGCAAAATGTCTAGTTCAAGTGATGAAGAAGTTGTGGTTATGTATTTGTATCTTCGACATAGAAAAACGCGTAAAAGAAGAACTACGTGGATACATCCAAAAGCCAATGAATTAAAGGAGGCGGCTTAAAGTATGTATTGATTGAAGCTCGCTTCAAGATGTGACCAATCTTGTCAGTGACGCCTTTCATGTATGGAAGTACTACAGGTTGGCGCTCGACAGATAGGTACCTCAATGGCGGTCTCTCTTTAGAGTCTATGGCAGAAACTCAAATGAAACTTTAAAGTAATCAGAGGTTGCAGTTTCGTTGCAGTCGCGTTGCGCCGTCTGTTCTGGGCCTCACTCGCACGCAGCTCACCGCTCTCGTTGCGCGTCAACAACGCGACGACGCATCTTGCCTCCATCTTTAATTCCGTTTATGTCATTTCTGATCTGAGTCAAACGCACGAATAACGTGCAACTTGCTTTATTAATTTAATCTTTTTCGCACAAATAAACTATACTTAATTAAGTCAAGCAGAAATTATTAATGCCTTGTGCAAAAAAAGTTATGAGGCAAGCGAATTTCACTAACTTGTTCGTATTTTTGATTACATACAAAGGTTTGTATGTAGTGAGATTCAATATAGTAAGGTACTTTTTGACCGTGTTCCATCAATGAGATCATTTCGAAAATGTGTTAATATACTTATGATACGAATAATTACCGACAAGAAAACGATTGTGAAAAAGCTCGAAAAACACGAAAACCCGGTTTTTAATTTCCCCAACCCGGGCTTTTTTGCGACCCAGAAAACCCGAAATACCCGGGTTTTTTCGGGTCGGCTAAAACTCGATGCCCTGGTACCTACATTGTTACCCTAGGGGTGAAAGAAGCTTTTTATAGTCCCGATACGGGGTTTAGCGCCCGAGCGTAGCGAGGGCGCCAATAGTTCCGAGGGACTAAATAAGTCTTTCACCCGAGGTAAACACTGTGCTTTTTATTTCGAATACAAGGAAAGTAAAGACTAAAGAAAATAGTCTTCTTTTACGACACCGAAGAGAAGAGAGGGGTTAGTAGTATTATATTGATGAGCCAATAACCGCTCTATGCTGTTGGTTGTATGTGCAGTCTTTAGTCCGTTACCTAGTCGCCGTTTACGACACCGAAGGGAAGAGAGGGATTGGTAGTATTATTCGATGAGCCCATCGCCGCACTATGCTGTTGGATGTATGCGCAGTCTTTAGTCGGTTAGTCGCCTTTTACGACACCAAAGGGATGGGTTGTTAGTATTATTTTAATAATAAACAACTACACATGACAGTTAAGTACTTGTCAGAAAAACGATTTTCTCTAGGGCGGAAAAGTACTACTTTCCACCCGCTTCAGACCTACTTTCCGAGTATGAGGAATGAAAAAACTATTGCTGCTCATGTTTCACGTCGGAGAACAATTGGCAGTTGTGTTGTGTTAGCCGCACGTTGTGTGCCTAGTTTGGTTTTAGGGTGGGCTATGCACGTAGGCGTGAGGCGCCCTGCATTATTCCTCGACAGTATTATCATACATGACGACGATTAAAGAAACTAGATTGTATGTACTAAATAAATGATTGTAATAATAATGTATCTTATATTTTGTTTGTAATAATTATTGTCATAATAATAATGTACCCTGTAACAATAATGTAAAACAATGTTTAAAATAATTGCTGTTACTAACAAAATATTGGAATAAGCCGTTATTATAATCATTTTTATTCTTCATAAGTAAAAATATTTTCTAC
Organism: Scoparia ambigualis; assembly: GCA_963921215.1. Classification (NCBI taxonomy): domain Eukaryota; kingdom Metazoa; phylum Arthropoda; class Insecta; order Lepidoptera; family Crambidae; genus Scoparia; species Scoparia ambigualis. The sequence goes on along the minus strand of OY992523.1, from coordinate 3,589,084 downwards.
AAGAAACTTTTCTTTTCTCAAAATCCCTTGAATAGAATTTCAAGCGCTTAGTTTTACAGACTAATGTTAGTATAAGGAACACAATACACTATGTGTTCATTCTGGGCAGCACTTGGACCAACTCCCATACAAAGACAGTCAATGTTCTTTCTAAAAATACATGATTTTAGATGAAGGTTGGTTTTTTATTGCTATTCCTACACCACAGTGCATATTAAATACAAATTATATTCACACATCGACCTATATAGCTTAAACTATAATTAATATTTTGGCATCCAAGCAGTCACGAAGTGGTTCCACAAGCTCGCCACTCTTAATCGTTACTCGTTTGAGAAAAACTCGCGCTCCATTCGCTATTCATAAAATCTGGATTGGTGAAGCCTTAATTCTGTGGTCTAGTACCTAATCTAGTGGTTTATCTCAGACGCAGAGGTCACAGCTTTGATTCCCGAACGGGGTTTTAAAATCCGCCTGGCCAGCTACCACCATGTTATCTATGTTTGTCGCCATGATAACAGCGATAACTATAGGAGTATTGCTGTTCCGGCAGTTAGAGGTAAGATTCTGGTCGAAGGTTCTTGGAGAATGATTCCGTAATGAAAGAGATAAATGAACGAAAGTCGGTCAATTATATAGGCTCACAATCTAGCCATTTCTATCCACGCAAGAGAACGTTTTATAGATAGATGGATAGACTCTCACCAAATTTCTGCGCGTATCCCGATGGGCTGTTGTAGTGTTTCAAGTTGAAGTCCAATAGACGCGCGTCCTCGCCGCCGCCGTAGAACCGCAGCTCCGTGGAACGGGGGATTTTATTAATAGTCCTAAATAAAAATATATATTTAGGATTTACACCAAAAACTATATAAAAAAAATTATAATCAATTCTGGAGCTGCCTTTACCTTATCTTTACGTACTAAGTAAGTTCGTGAGTTTAATAAAATGACTTAATATTGTTTAATAAAGTTTGCTTATAATAAATGGAGCTGTGTGGTGGCGGTTTATTAAAAGGATACTACCGCCCTCTGCCCTTGGGCGCTGGACACAGAAAGGCGTGAGACGGGGCGCGGACATATGTCTCTTCCGCGTCTCTTTCATCCAAAATGTATAGAAGCGTCGCGACGCAAGACATATAGAAAACACAGGGCGTAGACACGACGGCTCGCAGTGTGACCAGGTTCAGCAGAATTCTGCTATTTTAGCAGGATTTAGTCTCTAATTTAGAGATTAGCAGATTATTTAGCTTGTTAAAAAATTTTGGAAGTTTGAAACAGGATTAACAAAACTCAGCATTTACAATTTTACATGGTTTGACGTAAGCAAATTTCTTTAATTTTGAATTAATGTTTGATGTCACTTATTAAACTAACAACTTTTAGTACAATTTAAGAAAAGTCCCTATTTACTATTTTTTGAGTTGTTTATGAACATATTATGTTTTCTTTGCAGCTGTTCTGTGCATGTATAAAAAAAGACATAATAATGTGATATGCGATAAAAAATATAAACAATCGTTATGAGACATTTAGTTTTGTATTTCCATACAAAATAGGAGTAAAGAACTACGTTAGCATAATTCTAGCACTTTTTCGAAGTAGTATAGCAGGTTTTAGCAGCTACGCGGCGTAATATTATTGTTATCATAATATTTGCTTGTGATCTGCCCTGTGTTCTGTAGTGTAGTCGTAATATACCCGCCTGTAGTCTATCTGCCCCTGGTGCTGGGACGCCGCGAGGTTCTGCTCGCACCAGTTGGATGCCTTCGCGTCTGCTGCGTCCACCACGTGCAACCATTTGTTGTTGCCTTCGTGGATCTAAAATTAATACAGCGAATAGCCAACCACGCCAAGAGAATTATAAATAATAAATCATCATCGGTTACCTAATGAAACGCATAACCTTTTTCGCCATAAAATGACAATGCTAAGTAACAAACGGTATACTTTTTATTTGCCATAATGTTCAGAAGACATAATATTCAAAAAGCATTATGGCAATAAACATTCTGCGTTTCAATGTGTCACCAGTACATAGTTATGGAGATATATGCATTTGAAATCTCATTAAAACTAACCTTAAAATGTGTGAAATAGAAGATGAAGATTTGATGAGCATGACATGACAAGAGCTATAGAAAAATATATTTTTGTATGGAGTTAGATTTGTGTTGTTTAATAAAAAATAAATTAAAGTTTAAGACACACGTGACCTACAAACAGGAGTAGGGCAGTTAGTATTTCTTGTTTAATACAAAAAATAACCTCGATTATGCTTTATAAAACTATGAATTATGCGTTTTAAAATATGCCTATTAAAATTATGACAAACAGTAATATAGATTTTAAAGACTATGGTTCTTATTAATATGTCTTTTAACGATTCTGCGTTATTAAGTTTATGCGTAATAAAAAATTTGCTACATAGTATTATGCTTTTTGAATTGTATGCCATATGATGTATGGCAATTAAAATGATGGCTATAAACATTATGCGTTTCAATGTGTCACCATCACTATCATCATAGTCATCAGCCTATAAATGTCCCACTGGACACAGGCTTTCCCACATGGACTAAAAGCACATAGGGAGATTGGGCTGGCCCAATGCGGTGGTTGGTGGGTTTAAACGACATCCATTTTACGACAACAACCGGGACCAACGGCTTTACGTTTAAGTGCCTTTCGAAGCAATGTAATTAATAAAAAAAAAGTGTTCGTTCAAAATGAACTTATGACGGGAGGAACCGCAAGGAACTATGCAATGGCTGTGTAACGGTACAGAATGAATGGTATCCGTCCGTTAGTAAGGAATGCATGGGAGTAGCACTAAAATAAATATTAATGCGTAGCACCATTAATAATAAGCATGAAAAGGGAATAATAAACTAGTTCAGAATAATGGTCAGTGGTCTGGCGCTTTATCTTTAGTTTGAGTTTCGCGGGGACTGCTCTGTGTGCTCCTTGCGACATAGGCGCCGTCTAGCGTGAGTTATTTACTTGAGCTTCGTGTTAGGTTGGCAACGGGCTTTATCTTTATTTTGAATTTCGCGGGGACTGCTCTGTGTGGCCTTGTGACATAGGCGTAGGTTGGCAAGCCGGTAGACATACGGGCGGGCGCCACCTATGGTCGGAATACGGAACTTTTTATAATTTCACAAAATACAGGATTATTGGCTTAAGTGGATGATTATTGAGAGGGAATTGTTAATAGAAGGCTACATTTAGATATTCAAAGATGTAATATTGGCTATCTGACGAGATTTGGTTAGATTATGGAAAAATTTTAGAATTGCGCGGCGAAAGCGGCAATGAGCGAGCGAGAGGTTGAGAAAAAGACAGAAAGAGAGGTCGGATGATAGCTCCACGTGGCGCGACGCGAAGGCGGGGGGCATCGGGGAAACGGCTAGCGATTGGTGGAAGGGAAGAAAAGTGGACTCGCGCGGGCGTATGTTAGGCGCGCGTGGCGGGAAAGTTAAGATGCTTGGGAAAATTAGCGGACATTGAGTTTTGGGACGTCAACGGAGCGGTCCAACTTAAGAGTGCGGTACGACTCATACGGGAAAAATAGCGTCCGAGCTTGATAGTGCGCTAAGTGATATTCGAGCTGCGATATTAATTAAGATTTGTGAAATTGAAAGTTATTAATAAAGTAAACTATTGCGATCGCAACTCGAATCCGTTAACAGAATGAAGTATTCTGGGGTACATCGGCTGAAACGAGTCACGGTGACAACAAAACCCTATGTACCTTTCAACAGACTTCGGTCTGGATGATCTTTGATTGTATTTAATAAGATCGGCGTTTTACACTATTACGCTAAACAATACACTATCTTCGACGGAGTAATGGGGGAGAGACAGTTGTCTCCCTAGTGAAAGTTGAAGATAGGTCAGACACCATTTAGCTGGAGGTAGACCCGTATGACCCAGTCCAATCTCGAGTCTATCTCCATACATACAGTGTAGTGATAGGAAAATAACACACTGAGTATACTGGCTCGACTGATAGAACATTTAGGAGTTAGTTGCTTTCAGGGGCAATGCGACTCTCACCACACACCACGAATTTAAATTAAATGAGGCTTGGCCTAGTTTGCAAGGTACACAAGAGGGACTGTTAGTTCGACAAAATATAGGCATTTTCAAGTGAGGAAAGTTGTAGGAATCTATAGGTAGGCGGATATATATATATGGTTAGTTATTAATTCAGACTAATAAGGCAGGGATAATTAAGTTACGGCGCTAAATAAAATTATGATGAAGTGATGTGGGTCCTAGCTAGGCAAGTAATCTGTTACCGCAGGCCGGTAAGATTCTAATTGTTTTCCTAAAGTTGTTACCAATTAATTATTCATTTTAAATAATTAACAGAAGTATGATAATATCGTACCATCATTACTTTGGAGTACCTAAAAGTCTAGACTGGTTTTCTATTACAAGAAAAATACTAAAAAGTTATAGCAAATAAGCTTAGTCGTACTGTGATGTTTGATTTCTAACACTGATATGACCAAACAGGCATTTGTTAGCTTTCCCTGGGATGCAATACGATCTCACATGGCTATACTCTTCAAAGTATGGAAAATTTTACATCCGATACCTTAGCAAAAATAAGCTGATACAAACTGAACAACTAAAACCAGTTTAGAACCTAGGATAAGTCGTTGAAAGAAGACATTGCAAGCTATGAGCTTCTAATAATCTGAAACATAGAAATAATTGATTGATAACAACCAGCTAATTAGCCTGACAATGGTCTACTAATACCATTTGAATAGACCTCTTAAGATATGTAAGTACTTACTTCTAATAATATGAAACATAGAAATATTTGATGAGAACAATCTAATCAATCAGACTAATACCTAGTACAGTCTAATTTAAACTTATTAAAGTGAGTAAAAGATAACTTCTAAATGTAATTTATTTAATGATTAACAGTGATAATTAACTACCTAATTTACTACCTGCTAAAGGTATACTAACTATGATTTAGTAGTCTATCAAATTAACCACTCAGTCTGAGAGACAGAGGGTGGAAGTTAATGGGAAAATAATTAACTACATTCACTCTCTAAAAGTCAGGGATGTTGAATGAATTAAACATCTTTCAATAAACTTGAGATGTATTTATACTTTATAAGATTTGTATAATGAACACTAAGAGTAACCCAAAGTAATTTACTTCAAATGATAGTATTCTATTTCAGTTCACTTCCTAAAGTCAAGGATATTGAATGAATTAAACATCCTTTAATAAACTTAAGATGTAATAATCTGCCAATGCAGCAATCCAATGTAGTTATATTGGAACTTTACAAGACCTGTATAATAAATACTAAGAGTAAATAAAAGTAGTTTTACCTGAATTAATAGCATTCTACTTTAGCCACCGCCTGAAGTGGCGTTTGATTAAATTATCCACCCTTTACGGAACTGAATATAAGTTATTGCATTGAATAATTAAGTTCTTAATGTGAAAAGGATATTTGGATGATAGCAAGCCTTGAGATAAACTCTATTGACTTATGTGGAATAATAAGAATTTAAATTGCTAACACATAGTTCATAATGTAAAATGAAATTAGAGTTTGAGAAGAGATGTAAATTCTCAGTTTGAAAGAATTAAAGCTACAAGCTAATAATTAATGTTAAAGCCAAAGTGGACGGGGCCATAATTAAACAATGAGATGTAATGGCACGCTATGGAGCGGCGGTTGGAGCTCATAAACTTCCACAAGACTCTTATATTTCCACAAGACTTTTAAACTTCCACAAGACTCTTATATTTCCACAAGACTTTTAAACTTCCACAAGACTCTTATATTTCCACAAGACTTTTATATTTCCACAAGACTCTTATATTTCCACAAGACTTTTATATTTCCACAAGACTCTTATAATCCCACTAAACCTTTATATAAATTGCACCAGGCTTCTTATGTATCATGCTACTGATAATAAATAATAATACCTACAAGCTAAGCTATCATCTGATTACCTTTGAGTGGTTACAAATCTTCCCCGCAGCTGCAGTGAAGGATTTAGGTCACAGTTCAGACGGAGTCATTGCTAGGCTACACATATTTATGTTAGGATTTATAGACTGGTAGGTAATTAGGTCAGGAGAAAATAATTTAACACAGGGATAAGCCAATTACTAAACTTTCACGAAAGAACTTGAGTTACTTAAATGCGGTTAACAACGGAGGGTTCACTAGACGATCTGGCCAAAATAGTAGTTATTATAATATTACATTGCTTGACTGAAATTCACTGCAAATAGAATTAAGCTATGCTAAGGTTCCATCTTCATACAAACGCTACACACTCTACAAAACTCCAGACACAACCATTAGATTGTAGATAAATTAGGTTAATTAGTTTTAAGAATTAGATAATAATTTAAGTTAAGGTAAAGCGGCGAGGATGTCTGTATGTATTATAAGCTAGCTAGGCATATAGGTGTGAAAGGCATTAGATTTAGGTTTAGATTAGGTATAGAGAATTTATAGATTTAGGTGTAGCAATTTAATGTTGTGGGGAGGTTACAATTTGGTAAGCCATGACCAGGATCAGAAAGTTAAGTTATAAATTATCATTAATATAGTTGTATTGGATTTCAGTCAAGCGGTAATACTTTAATTTAGAAGTGGGATTTTTCCCACAAATTGTTGTCGTGTTGCGATGCGTGAGTTTAGAATTGGCTTAATAGGGAATAATTCAATGAAGATTAATTAATTCAGAGATATTGAAGAATTATAATTTGACACTTTTCACAATAAACGTTGTTATCTTCTAAAGTTGATTCATACACTTTGTATTACGGGCTCTTGATAATGGGTGAATTATAATTTGACACTTTTCACAATAAACGTTGTTATCTTCTAAAGTTGATTCATACACTTTGTATTACGGGCTCTTGATAATGGGTGAATTATAATTTGACACTTTTCACAATAAACGTTGTTATCTTCTAAAGTTGATTCATACACTTTGTATTACGGGCTCTTGATAATGGGTGAATTATAATTTGACACTTTTCACAATAAACGTTGTTATCTTCTAAAGTTGATTCATACACTTTGTATTACGGGTTCTTGATAATAGATTAAGACCAATATTGTAGACAGTCGCAATGAGAGCTGGAGCTAAAATTTTGTTGTACGAAATCTGTAACAAAAAGATTTTCAGGTTAGGTTAAAGGTCAAAGGAGATAAAACTACAAAACAATAATGTAATGAGTATTATTTGAAATACAATACCTTTCAGTCATTATCTTTTTCTTCTTTATTTAATGGCGGAGTTCGCCAGCATCAGGTACCGTGCGGCTGTTAGGCGTTGTTGTTTTTCCAAAGTTTAATGAGTGAACAAAGTACTTAGATATAGTCAATAACCAAACTATTCCGGGAGTATTAATTTTAAAACTGTTGAGTTATCTGTGAATACTGAAACCTTTAGTAATTGTTTCCTTGAATACTGAAACCAGGTATCCAATTTTTGTTGTTGACGTTAGGAGCTATGGTAACTGTAGTTTTGTTTCTATTCCTGGTGATAGATTTCATATAGGCATAGGCAACTGGTTCATACAGCCTTGTGTTGAGTTATTTTTAGGATCGTAAAAAGTCGATAGGGTGACATAGTTCAACATTTATTGATTTAGAAAGATTTGTAGAATAGGGGGCGGTTTAATTATTATTGCTGTCGGATGGGAAGGCTAGGGGGCGAGATTGGACAGAATTAACCAACTTAATTATTGCTGGATTCAATTTATATTATAGGATGGCGATATGCTGTACAATATTATAAAGTTATGACGCTAACAGCATAATATAAAACTAATAATAATTATATTTTGACTAATAATCGTTGAGCGATTGCGGTTTTTAGTTGATGTGCTATTCCACGTATTATAATTTATTTTGTTGGTTATGTTAGAGAAAAAAAAATTATAATAGTGTACTTGAGTCTCACATTTGAAATCCATAGAGTAGTTTAGGCTAGTCAAGGACTATAATGTTCTTTGTCTATGGTTGGACCATAGAGACAAATGATTTAGCGAGACCATAAACAATCTAGAATTAGGAATGATTATAAAACATGACGTCATAAAACCAATCGGAGAGGAAACTTCCATAACGCGTAATCATGTGATTTTGTTATAGCAAGTGGAATCACCTGTTATTTTCCATACCTGTTATTTTTAATACCTGCGATTTTTACATTGAAAGAGATTTTCCTAATACTTATCACGTAGTAGATTAGAATGCAATGACATGGGAAATGCCGCTTCATTTTGTTAGTTCGCTAAAATCCTAGGAAAAGTAACATAAAATAGTATTACGGTTCAAAATACACGCGTTGATGAGGAATCGCGATTATAAGTAATAACAAGTAGCAGGGATGTCATGTAGGGGATAGAATCATATGACTATTCATTGCTAGTAGGAATTTTGGTTTAAAAGCAACGTAGTTTGGGATGCATAATGTAAACGGATAAATACGTCTAGTAGGCGATAAAAGTCGTTACCGTCTGGAAACAACTATCTAATATCTACTCTATTGTGGGGAGGTTACTTATTAGCGAGGCTAGATGGCGTTGGGTTACCAATAAAAGATTTTATTTTGGATGATGGTAAAAGGGTGCTGTCTAATAATAATATGTATAATTGAAATACTCTTGCAGCGTTGTAATTAGTCGTTACCGGTAATCATTGCTTCTTACCGTATAGTTGAAATCGTGATAAATAGTTAATTATGAAGATTTATAAAGGATTATTATTAGCTTAAGATGAGGTCAACGTACGCAGAGGTAAAGCTCGCTGGGCACAGCTTACTATACCTACTTACCTAATATTATCAGTTGTGAGTTACCTAGAGATATCTAAGTCGGGAGAGCGGTGAAAAGAAAAGACTTTACTAGAGTGCGTTCCGTCGTTCTGGGTGTAGTTGTTTGGTTAAAGTTTAACTCGTTTGAGTTGCAACTGAGCCACGGAACGATCGAGTTGTTTTTATAACCTCTTCTGAAGTATTCCTGTCCAAAACGAGAGAAAACTCTTCTTTTGTCTACATTTTTTCCACTTTTATACAATATTTAAACCTAATTATTAAAAAGTAAAACAATACGAAACAAACAGGCCGAATTTTTCGAGACGTTTTGACATAAATTACAAAATTTGACACTTTAACAATGATATAAACGTCAAATAGCTGTCAGAGTGAAAAACAACCATCTGATTTGATGGTTGTTAGGTTGCTGCGCTCTGAGCCACAGAACGGATGAAACTACGCTCTGACAGCCGTCAGAGTAAAATTTCACCAAGCCACGGAACGCGTAGAGCGCGCGCCGGAGTGCGCTCGAGTGCACTCGAGTGAAGCCACGGAACGCAGCCCTTCATGACTAATTAGTTAGGATAGGTAGAGATAGATAAATCATTAAATTCACTGGGTTGGATTAGCCTATTAAGAAGGGTACCTTGCACAATTGTCTATCTCCGTTGAACGATTAAGATGAAATATTTCTCGAGGATACCTAAGATTGACGGATGATGGATAATTGTGGAAGGTAGATATTAATTGAGCTTGGGAGCAAAATAGGGGTCGAAAGAAAAATACAATAGTAAAGAAAGAATAATAAATTGAAAAAAAATAATAGTAGAAAAAAATATATAGTTGACTGGCTTGAAGTCGAGATTTAACTGCAAAATTAACGAGTTATAGCACTGTTATGCTATAGGGATAACAATAGCGTATGTTATCACATCAATTTTAAAGGCGAGTTGCGGACGGATGTCACGTCATAATCATTAGTTAAATCGTTTTATCATTTTAAAAGTTAACACCAGCTACTTATAAAACAGTGATCGATTTTATATACCATAATTTTAAGTTGTAGGATAAATTTAAACTCATAGTCCGCAGAAACATTCAAGCCGGAAATAAAGCGATGATATTGCTAACTGAGAATAAATTTCTTAGTGTAAACTTTATTAATAAGTAAATCCCTGATATTGCGTTATCGAGATTACAATACAAAATTAACTATCACAATTCGAATCATCCAAAGTAATTATTTAGATGTTGTCTCGCGTCGACAGGTACAAATTTTAATTTAGATGGGTAAAGACATTAGAACTGAAATGGGTTTCGGATGTGTGACGTTCTTAGGACACGTACTGTTTAGTAGCATAATTTAAATTTAGTAAAATCGGCCGTATTGGACATATTTCGTTTGGCGGATATATATATTTAATCGAGATTATTGTGGAGGTAGCCATAGTTCAAAGTTTACTAAACCCGACCTAGAGTCATAGCCTATCTTTATATGTCAGAAGAAAATAATAAATTTATAAGTAGTAGATTTTAAAGTCAATAGTAAATTTATTTTCCCGAGGTGCGACCTGAAACCTAGTTTGCACTAGGACATTCAAATACTTTAACCGGTAATGTTGATTATAATAAATAAAGATGTTCGGAACTTATAATAATATTCTAATACTGCTATATTAAAATTGTTATTATGAAATTAAATAGGGTTGCTTAACAATTGACAAATAATTATTAACTCAATAATTTGTTTTAGTACAAAGTAAATGTCTACGGGTTTAGAGATGATAGGACGAACGAAACGCGGTTTTGACTTGTGGGAAGGTCAGCGCGGACTGTCACAGCGGGATGATTTTGTTGGTTATTTATTAATATGAATTGCTAGAATTCTTAGATAATCTAGATTATTGGCATCTAATAGGTATGTACGTGATGTAATTGTAGATGATTAAAATTAGTGCTAAGGTAGGTTATTGTCGAAGTTATGACACAACCTTAAAATTGTTAGTTTTAATGTAAACTACATGTTGCATCTAGATTGTTATAAACAAACTAATTAATTGGCAGTTTTCACATAGGCATGTAGGCCGGGACATTGAGTTGATGAAATAATGTTATCAAAATCATTCATCACGGAAAGATAAAGATATTTTATTTGCAAGTGTGAATACAAAAGTTTAGTTCGGGTTAGTTCTATCCTGTTCTATTTTAGTTTTGTTGTAGCGTTTTACCTAGGGTTGTTCTAAATTATAAGTAATTAATTGTTAATTGTCTGTTGTTGTCTTCTACGTTAGAAGAAGAACGGAGAAAGATAAGGGGGACTCATTTTGTTATAGTCAGCTGTATGATAGATAATCCTTCTAGTAAATATTTCTTGTGATTGCGGTAGTAACATAGAATGTTTATAGGATGTTTTGTTCATTAACTAATTATCTTCACCGCAGCTGTGGATAGGGATGGCTAAAGTATGTGAACAAGGTGGAGAAGATTGGTCATTATAAATTAAAATAAATACTTGAATTGCATTATGCCTGACTAAATAGTGCGAAGAGGTGGAGTAACTATGTTAGAGAAATTCTCTATTGCATAATATTCGAACTTTTGACATTTTCATTTGTAACTTTAGAATTTTGATTAGAGTATTTAACTAAGCGGGTCCAACGAAGAAGGCATGCTGAAAGCGAGGTCTTTGGTCGTCTATGCACACAATAAAATTATAGATGACACAAGGGAGCATTCTTAATTGGCACTGTTAAATTAGTAAAAGTAGCTTGTTTAGGGTGTTCGAATATTTTTAGTCGCACTGGGCACAAATAGAACTTAGTTAAGCGTGTAGGGTTTATTTTGATTTACCTGGTGAAGTAATTGAATCGAAGTTTCGGAACTGTGCTGTAGAAGTGGGAATTACTCAGCACACAATAAAATTAAGTGGTTTCCATTTAGCTTCATTTCCTAAACTAGCCTTTCTTAAAGTTGCGGAAATTCTGCTGTAAGGTGGTTCCTTTGGGGGCGTCTTGTGAAGTCTAAATCAGGACAATTATACTTGACTAACCTATAGAGAGATAATGTCTTAGGCTGCAGAAACAGAGGCCATTGATGGCATTTCATTTTGGCGTGGTCAGGGGATCTCGTGTTGCTGGGGAATTTTACCATCTGGACGGAAGGCTGAAAAGTAAAGTAGAATGCATAATGAGTAACCAATTAGAGTTACAAACATTCGGGAGATTACCATCTTAATAATGTGTCTTGTGCGAGTGTAAAATTAAAATCATCTAATAAAAAATAAAAATAAAAAGAAACTAGCACTATTGAATCACGCAGTTTGGAATTCAGTAAATACGAGAAAGAACTCACGATATTAATTACCATGAATACTAAAACTAAGTGTCACCTTCAGTGGCTTATTATTTACCGATTTGATCGTTATTAGTTATATAAAAGGTAGGAAGTTAAGTAGAGTTGTGGGGGCGGATAAGATAGTTACCGGTCTGTTTATTTTAATAAGAAAATGATATTTTTCAAAGGTATAGGAAAGTAAGGGGATATTGACGTATTATATATTAGCAAATGAGACTAAATGTTGTCTTTCGTACATAATAATAACTAGGGATGAGACATAGTTACTAGATAGGTTTTAGCATAAGTATTTGCTTATACACAAGCTCAGTACTTGTCAATTAGTATACAATGTCCAACGCGTACCGGGGTATTAACAAGTACTTATCGATGACGCATACATTGACAGTTAGATATACATAGCACACAAACTTCTAATAGATCTGAACTACGGGGTAGCTAGTTCAAACTCAAGGACGTGTTTCGAGATGCGTACCCCCTTAGAGTGAATGAGTTTTTCCTAAGTATTTACGATCGACAACCTTATTGTAAGGCGTTAAGACCTCTATTTGTATGCACGGTGTCACTGCGTACCGGACGGAAGCGAGTCTAGTATTCTATCTCGGTTATTTGTAGGATTAGACATAGATGTATCTCATCTAAAATAAAGTTATAACTCTTGGGCGATGATGGTATGCCTACTGGTTTTGGTTGATATGGGGGTTTGGTTAAGATTTCTTATCCGCGGAGAGGAAAATAGGTTTCCGTTAAAAGAAGTAGCTAATTAGGGATTGTGGAGGACGCGGGTTCGATCCCTGCCTGAGGTAGACAATTGTTCCGACGTTTCGTTATCTTAGGTAATTATATAAGCTAAGATGAGATTGGTAGCGTTGAAGTATGAAGGAAAGTTTTAATTCAAATTATTAATTATTATTCATTAACCTAGTTGGAACTAAAAGACCATGACGGCGAAGTGGTTGATGCTTCACCCACGAAAGATCCCAGGTTCGATCCCTAGGTTGCAACATTTAGATGCGAAACAAGTTGTAAGAAAAGACGTAAGTTAAAAGAAGGCCATGATGACAGATGTACTTGAAATTATTCTAGGAAAATAATTTAAAGAATAGAATAATTGAATGGTTCGGAAGGTGTTATAAACTTACGTCGGAATCGTCATAGAGTTGAAGAGTTTTCGCTAGGGGGCGTTAGTAGACAGAGCAAGAGACTGTTATATTGATTTATATTATAATATGATTTGTTGTTATGATGGTAAACAAAAGGCAAATCATTATTCGGAGGTTGTGTATGATTAAAGAAATGGTAGATGTCTAAGTTATTGGGAAATATTTACCGAGACTAAGTTTACTGGGATTTCGTTTCGAACACGAGAACTGGGTATGCGATTATGATTTTGTGTCAGTTGAATAGAATGAGGGGTGTGGGCTATTTTGCAATAAGAAAGCTTATGGAGGAAGGAGTCATTAGGGATTTGGGGAGGAACTATAAATAGTAGGAATATCTTTGAGGGCTAGGATGACAATGAGGTTGGCAAGGAAGGAGGTGCTATTTTGTACTTAATTAAGTACAGGGTTTAGATATAATTCGCCGCAGATAAGAGTGGTACTTTATCTGCTTAAATTCTATCGGGGGCGGCTGTAACGGTACAGAATGAATGGTATCCGTCCGTTAGTAAGGAATGCATGGGAGTAGCACTAAAATAAATATTAATGCGTAGCACCATTAATAATAAGCATGAAAAGGGAATAATAAACTAGTTCAGAATAATGGTCAGTGGTCTGGCGCTTTATCTTTAGTTTGAGTTTCGCGGGGACTGCTCTGTGTGCTCCTTGCGACATAGGCGCCGTCTAGCGTGAGTTATTTACTTGAGCTTCGTGTTAGGTTGGCAACGGGCTTTATCTTTATTTTGAATTTCGCGGGGACTGCTCTGTGTGGCCTTGTGACATAGGCGTAGGTTGGCAAGCCGGTAGACATACGGGCGGGCGCCACCTATGGTCGGAATACGGAACTTTTTATAATTTCACAAAATACAGGATTATTGGCTTAAGTGGATGATTATTGAGAGGGAATTGTTAATAGAAGGCTACATTTAGATATTCAAAGATGTAATATTGGCTATCTGACGAGATTTGGTTAGATTATGGAAAAATTTTAGAATTGCGCGGCGAAAGCGGCAATGAGCGAGCGAGAGGTTGAGAAAAAGACAGAAAGAGAGGTCGGATGATAGCTCCACGTGGCGCGACGCGAAGGCGGGGGGCATCGGGGAAACGGCTAGCGATTGGTGGAAGGGAAGAAAAGTGGACTCGCGCGGGCGTATGTTAGGCGCGCGTGGCGGGAAAGTTAAGATGCTTGGGAAAATTAGCGGACATTGAGTTTTGGGACGTCAACGGAGCGGTCCAACTTAAGAGTGCGGTACGACTCATACGGGAAAAATAGCGTCCGAGCTTGATAGTGCGCTAAGTGATATTCGAGCTGCGATATTAATTAAGATTTGTGAAATTGAAAGTTATTAATAAAGTAAACTATTGCGATCGCAACTCGAATCCGTTAACAGAATGAAGTATTCTGGGGTACATCGGCTGAAACGAGTCACGGTGACAACAAAACCCTATGTACCTTTCAACAGACTTCGGTCTGGATGATCTTTGATTGTATTTAATAAGATCGGCGTTTTACACTATTACGCTAAACAATACACTATCTTCGACGGAGTAATGGGGGAGAGACAGTTGTCTCCCTAGTGAAAGTTGAAGATAGGTCAGACACCATTTAGCTGGAGGTAGACCCGTATGACCCAGTCCAATCTCGAGTCTATCTCCATACATACAGTGTAGTGATAGGAAAATAACACACTGAGTATACTGGCTCGACTGATAGAACATTTAGGAGTTAGTTGCTTTCAGGGGCAATGCGACTCTCACCACACACCACGAATTTAAATTAAATGAGGCTTGGCCTAGTTTGCAAGGTACACAAGAGGGACTGTTAGTTCGACAAAATATAGGCATTTTCAAGTGAGGAAAGTTGTAGGAATCTATAGGTAGGCGGATATATATATATGGTTAGTTATTAATTCAGACTAATAAGGCAGGGATAATTAAGTTACGGCGCTAAATAAAATTATGATGAAGTGATGTGGGTCCTAGCTAGGCAAGTAATCTGTTACCGCAGGCCGGTAAGATTCTAATTGTTTTCCTAAAGTTGTTACCAATTAATTATTCATTTTAAATAATTAACAGAAGTATGATAATATCGTACCATCATTACTTTGGAGTACCTAAAAGTCTAGACTGGTTTTCTATTACAAGAAAAATACTAAAAAGTTATAGCAAATAAGCTTAGTCGTACTGTGATGTTTGATTTCTAACACTGATATGACCAAACAGGCATTTGTTAGCTTTCCCTGGGATGCAATACGATCTCACATGGCTATACTCTTCAAAGTATGGAAAATTTTACATCCGATACCTTAGCAAAAATAAGCTGATACAAACTGAACAACTAAAACCAGTTTAGAACCTAGGATAAGTCGTTGAAAGAAGACATTGCAAGCTATGAGCTTCTAATAATCTGAAACATAGAAATAATTGATTGATAACAACCAGCTAATTAGCCTGACAATGGTCTACTAATACCATTTGAATAGACCTCTTAAGATATGTAAGTACTTACTTCTAATAATATGAAACATAGAAATATTTGATGAGAACAATCTAATCAATCAGACTAATACCTAGTACAGTCTAATTTAAACTTATTAAAGTGAGTAAAAGATAACTTCTAAATGTAATTTATTTAATGATTAACAGTGATAATTAACTACCTAATTTACTACCTGCTAAAGGTATACTAACTATGATTTAGTAGTCTATCAAATTAACCACTCAGTCTGAGAGACAGAGGGTGGAAGTTAATGGGAAAATAATTAACTACATTCACTCTCTAAAAGTCAGGGATGTTGAATGAATTAAACATCTTTCAATAAACTTGAGATGTATTTATACTTTATAAGATTTGTATAATGAACACTAAGAGTAACCCAAAGTAATTTACTTCAAATGATAGTATTCTATTTCAGTTCACTTCCTAAAGTCAAGGATATTGAATGAATTAAACATCCTTTAATAAACTTAAGATGTAATAATCTGCCAATGCAGCAATCCAATGTAGTTATATTGGAACTTTACAAGACCTGTATAATAAATACTAAGAGTAAATAAAAGTAGTTTTACCTGAATTAATAGCATTCTACTTTAGCCACCGCCTGAAGTGGCGTTTGATTAAATTATCCACCCTTTACGGAACTGAATATAAGTTATTGCATTGAATAATTAAGTTCTTAATGTGAAAAGGATATTTGGATGATAGCAAGCCTTGAGATAAACTCTATTGACTTATGTGGAATAATAAGAATTTAAATTGCTAACACATAGTTCATAATGTAAAATGAAATTAGAGTTTGAGAAGAGATGTAAATTCTCAGTTTGAAAGAATTAAAGCTACAAGCTAATAATTAATGTTAAAGCCAAAGTGGACGGGGCCATAATTAAACAATGAGATGTAATGGCACGCTATGGAGCGGCGGTTGGAGCTCATAAACTTCCACAAGACTCTTATATTTCCACAAGACTTTTAAACTTCCACAAGACTCTTATATTTCCACAAGACTTTTAAACTTCCACAAGACTCTTATATTTCCACAAGACTTTTATATTTCCACAAGACTCTTATATTTCCACAAGACTTTTATATTTCCACAAGACTCTTATAATCCCACTAAACCTTTATATAAATTGCACCAGGCTTCTTATGTATCATGCTACTGATAATAAATAATAATACCTACAAGCTAAGCTATCATCTGATTACCTTTGAGTGGTTACAAATCTTCCCCGCAGCTGCAGTGAAGGATTTAGGTCACAGTTCAGACGGAGTCATTGCTAGGCTACACATATTTATGTTAGGATTTATAGACTGGTAGGTAATTAGGTCAGGAGAAAATAATTTAACACAGGGATAAGCCAATTACTAAACTTTCACGAAAGAACTTGAGTTACTTAAATGCGGTTAACAACGGAGGGTTCACTAGACGATCTGGCCAAAATAGTAGTTATTATAATATTACATTGCTTGACTGAAATTCACTGCAAATAGAATTAAGCTATGCTAAGGTTCCATCTTCATACAAACGCTACACACTCTACAAAACTCCAGACACAACCATTAGATTGTAGATAAATTAGGTTAATTAGTTTTAAGAATTAGATAATAATTTAAGTTAAGGTAAAGCGGCGAGGATGTCTGTATGTATTATAAGCTAGCTAGGCATATAGGTGTGAAAGGCATTAGATTTAGGTTTAGATTAGGTATAGAGAATTTATAGATTTAGGTGTAGCAATTTAATGTTGTGGGGAGGTTACAGCTGTATCTTTCTTCGGTTTTGTGTAACTGATTTTTTTTATAACAGAAGAACAGACGAATCGCAGACGCGTCCCCGGTCTTTAAGGAAGGAATAGGCTCGTTTCTTGAAGATCCCTAAGTCGTAACGGTCCGAAAATACCGCCGCCGAGAGCTGGTTTCACAACACTGTAGTTCGACGCAAGAAATTTCGTGGAAAAACGCACAGTGGTAGTCCGCCATCCATCAAGGTGATGTGGATGGAATGACAGAAGATTGCGTGTAGTGCGGTGAAGGAAATCAGCGGCAGGGATCAAGCCGAACAATTCCTCTGATCACTCCCCATGATATATGCGGTACAGTATACAGAGAGACGCAACGTCTCTCCGAAGAGCCAGTGGATCGAGCCGACCTGAAATAACCACGTCGTCGACAATTCGAGCAGCTCTGCGTTGAATGCGGTCAAATGGAAGGAGTTGGTATTGGGGTGCTCCAGCCCCAAGATGGGAGCAGTATTCCATATGCGGCCTAACCTGTGCTTTATACGGTTGTAAGCGGTATGTATACGACGAAGGTATGTTTTTTCGCAGTAAATGCGCAAACTTGTGCTTTGGAGGGGTTAAAGTGGACTAGGTTATGTCGGCCCCAATTCGAGACATGACTCAGCATGTTCTCGGTGTCAGTCACACACAAGTTTATTCCGGTTGTAACTTCCGCGGTCCTCATAGCCTAGTCTCTGACTAACCCTTCGGGGATAATAGTCGTGCACCTGTGTGTGTGTGGCTTGTGTGCCTACTGACCTCAATGCTGGCCTCGACCAGCCCGTTGTGTGTTTGCTTCGCGTTCATTTCCTCGAACGAGTCGGCGAGGGCTTCCGCGTGGATCTCTTCGGACGAGCTGCCCTCAGGAATCTCGTCCTAAATAAAAAGCAATGAGGTTCAGTCATTTATTCTTTTTTATAGATTAAGAAATTCACCGTGCTTCGTCGCGTAGCGGCTCCTTAAACGAATACTACCACCCCCTCTCTTGATTGTCTCCTCTCTGTCTCTCCCCCCTCTCGCAATGACTATTTATTGTCAGAACGGCCTCGTATCATTTATTATCCTCGTACACTACAGTGAACTTACAACAAAACACACTAATATTACACAGATAAATTATACTTTTTAAACTTGTTTTGCAAGAGACTGAAAACATCCAAGTGACTTCGTATTAAAATTATTTTAAGTAAGTAAATTACAGATTCTAGCTAAGAGGTAATGGGATTTAGATTAGATAGATTAGCTAAGGTTGTCGCGATTGGTTTACGAGGCAATTTGCGGAAACAATCAGAATTTCATCGCAGAAAGCATGTTATCATCTTGTTCTTGTGAATTCTCAATACTACATGCATACATACATAATCACGACTATTATCCCCGAAGGGTTAGTCAGAGACTAGGCAAAGAGGACTGTAAAAGCAGTCCTCTGCCATAGTCCACTTTTCACCAAATAGCGACTGCACATATGCTCAGCGTGACAGGTGGTGAGTCCATCGCCGCTCTATGTTGTTGGATGTATGTGCAGTCTTTAGTCCGTTAGTCGCCTTTTATGACACCCAAGGGAAGAGAGGGGGTGGTAGTATTCTGTGACCGCTGCGCGACACGGTTATACACGATGACTTTTATCGGTGATCAGGACCAACTGATTCCGCTAAGTAAATGATGGCCATTGCAATACATAATAATAAATCTTACATGTCAGTTTTCCATTTTTTTAATTTTCGTTTGGGAAGTAAAGTTAATAACTACTTATGACTTACTTACTTCACCTCCTCTCTTCTTTAATAGAGCGCTACAATATATAAAAAACATTAATACTTAATAATGTTATTATTTACACAATTTAAACACAAATTTTGTTGCGAACAAATTACAAATAGAAAAAGACAATGTCGAAAAAAAATCCCTTCTGGCAATCGATGCGGGTTCGAATAAATTTGTGATCTTTAATATTCGTAAAAATATTAAGGTCGGATGTTGATAACGTAGTTCGTTGACATTAAATGGGAAATATTTAAGGATCACCAACATGACATATACCATTAATTACATAATATTAAAGTAGGTAATTAGTATCTTGCTAAGTATAGTCACAATTACAGGAGATCACAGCATGCATTCAGATAGTTATAATTAGGTACATATAAAAAAACAATAACAATAATTAAAAAATAAAAAACAATACAAAACTTCTCTTACTAAAACACACTTAACGTTAATTCTTAAAAAAAAATGTTAAATAAAACTAAACCTAGAAAAAGTGAATGAAAACGCTACTAACAATACATAATTAATAACATAACAACCTAAGGCAACAATTGACAAAAATTTGCGAACACTTTGAAAGTGGATATCCAGTTCAGGGTTCCTCTCCGTGAGCTCGTTATACAGACGAGACAATCGAACAACAGGTGAGTCGCGACCCATTTTAGACCGACAGATTTTTTTTTTGTAGTAATCCACACGGGTATCTTGGCATTCTATTTGGGACCTGAAAATTTATTTTACTTAGCAAACTGGGGTTATCTATGCGGTTATTAAGTAACTTGTATAGATATGACATATCCAGATACGTACGACGCATGGACAGCGGTCTCATATGAAAGTGCTTAGCTCTTTCAGGATAGCTCTTAACAGATCTTGGAGTTCTGAAACGATAAGCCAGACTACGAGTGAATTTTCTCTGTACACTCTCTATTCTGTTAACATGGACTTTGTAACTAGGACACCAAACTGAGCTGCAATACTCCAGTTTACTCCTTACATAGCTGTTGTATAGCAAGATGAGAGTCGACGGTTTTCTGAAATCTTTCGTACTCCTTAAAATAAACCCTAGTGATCGATTGGCTTCCTTCAATATTTTGTCAATGTGGTCCTTAAATTTTAATTGACTGTCCATCAAGACCACGGATCGTAGTAACTTCATCAAGCCTCCTATTATCAATCATATAGTCTGTTTGAAGTTTATGCCGTTTTCTTGTGTATTTTATATGGTTGCATTTGGATACGTTTAGAAACATTTTATTCCTAATACACCATTCCTGTAGACTATTAATGTCTTCCTGAAGATAGTAAGCGTCTGTTGTACTTGAAACAGTTTTGGTCAGCTTCAGATCATCAGCGAATAAATAGATCTTGCTATGCCCTATAATATTTGTGATGTCGTTTATAAAGACATTGAAGAACAATGGCGCCAAAATGAAGAACAATGGACTGAGCCACAAATGGACATGATTGCTCACCATCCACTACCACCCTTGCTACACGATTTAGATAGAAAGATAAATGATTTATTTGCACCAAAAACATGCATACATTAAAACATTATTAAATAAAATCGCAAAAAAGTAATATAAAAAGACAAAATAATAAATTAACTTGAAACAAATATTTTAACGGTTTGTGTGCCGCAGCGATGCAAATAGGCAGAAACTCAGCGAGATATTTCCTTAGAGAGTAAATCACTGATTTTCAGTTTCCACCTAAATAAAACCTGTGAGGTTCCTCAAAAAGTAGTTTATACAAAAAAAATTAATTAGTTCAATCAAAATTTATACTTACAAATTAAAATAAATAATTCATATTATAATTTATGGTACTTACAGAAAGAATTTATACAAATTATTAAAAACAAACAAATAATTGATTCACATTCAAATACTAACATAACCAAAAATACAAAAAACTGTGATAAAACAACTCAAATAATTGACAATAAAAATTTAAATAATCAATTTAAATCGTCATTACAATAATAAACAAAATAAAAATATTAATATTCAAAATAACTTGCAATTATTTATACAGTTACAATTTTTATACACAGATACAATTTATATAAAAAATTTAAACACGAACAAAACATTGATTGATATTCAAATCTTATCATCACTAATAAAAACAATTCTAGAGAAATCCACCACCGAAGCGACTATTTGCTGCAAGCATTGCTGCAGCATTTGCTGCATTTTTTGAACTTCAAGTAAAGCCGATCTTAGATGGAATTTAAAAGTTTGTCTGCTAGCAATAAGCCTTAAGGGAGGGGGTATATCATTCCAGCATTTAGTCGCCTAGTAGCGGAAACTTCCCGTGAAGCCCACAGTCCTATGACTGTAACTTGCTAGCGGAGCTCGAGTAAACCTGGGTACTCCCGACCCATAGTGATGATGAAACGTACAGTGCTTTAGTTTGTCATACAAATATTCTGGGTTTTTAAACTTTACAAGGTCGAACATAAGCATAGCTAGATGCAAACGCCTACGTGACTTCATATTTAACATGGACGCATTATTTAAAAATGGCGATACATGTGTGCGCGGGGGTATGTTAAAACAGAATCGACCACATGCATTCTGTACGCGCTGTATCATCCTCTGGGTCTTTACACAAACGCGGTCCATACACTAAATCACCGTAGTTGAGTCTCGATAGTATTAGCGATTCGCATAGTGTGATTCTTGACTTTTCAGAAAGAAAGTTACGTATCTTGTAGAGAATCTTTAGGCGATAAAAGCAAACCCTAACAAGACCCAACACATGGTTCTCAAAGCGCAATTGGCTGTCGAAAACTGCTCCCAGATTTCTTGCCTCATGAACACGTTAAATTTTTGTACCCAGAACTTCGACCACCGGATCTGATAATATTTTTTGTCTGCTTTTTTGTGCCCATAATTATGAACTTAGACTTGGACGGATTAAGTACAAGACAATTTCTTGATGACCATGAAGCTATAGCACTTAAATCATCATTGAACTTACTAATGGCCTCAGATGTCCTATCTGGTTTTTCAGCTATGTATAGCTGAACATCATCTGCATAGCAGTGATGTTTGCAGTGTTTAATTGTTGATAAAAGATCCGCACTGTATATAATGAAAAGGAGGGGTCCAAGTATTGAGCCCTGAGGGACACCACGTTTGACTGACCTAGGCTCCGATGTCAGTATGGAGCCATCCTCCCTACGAAGCGTCACCGACTGATACCGCTCACTAAGGTAGCTGTTAAACCATCTGACCGTGGAGTGTTCAAATCCGCACTGTATATAATGAAAAGGAGGGGTCCAAGTATTGAGCCCTGAGGGACACCACGTTTGACTGACCTAGGCTCCGATGTCAGTATGGAGCCATCCTCCCTACGAAGCTTCACCGACTGATACCGCTCACTAAGGTAGCTGTTAAACCATCTGACCGTGGAGTGTTCAAATCCGTAAAATGACAACTTTGAAAGAAGTAATGGTACGTTAAGGCAATCAAACGCACGAGAAAAGTCTAGTAGCGCCAGTGTAGTGATACGACCCGTATCCTGATCAGCAAGTATGTTGTCAGTCACGTCTTGACGTGACAGCAATGTCGTCACTGTACCACGGCCCTTTCGAAAACCTGACTGCAGAGATGGTAATATTCTATGACTTTCAACATATTTTATCAACTGACTGTAAATAGCTTTTTCCAAAATTTTCGACAAGATGGGTAGAATACTGATAGGTCTAAGGTGTTGAAGCTCAGTAGGATTTTCGACTTTAGGTAGAGGTCTTATTAATGCGGCCTTCCATTGATAAGGGACCACACCTGTCATTATAGACCTATTAATTATATCAGTAATAACTGATAATGTCCGCGGAAGAGTAAGCAAAACCATATCCCTGCTAAGACCATCACAGCCAACGGCATTGGATTTAATAGATAAGACAAAACCAGAGACGTCAGCTTCAGTAACAGAACGTAACACGAATGGTGGTGCCGACGTATTAAAACGGTGGTGCTCATAATAAGTCAACTGTGAAATAGGCACCGTATCAGAACCAGGTAGTTTTAAAGAGTGATCGTTTATAATATTTGGATCACTAAAACAATCCGGAAGGCTGTCACCTTTGCCAGCATTGGGCAAGATTTTCTCCTTTACGTTTCTCCTCGATCCTCGATTTGTGAGGTAAGAAGCGCATCAGTCAATTAATCCTTCTGTTATGCCGAGCATGTGTAGTTTGTTTAATAGTATTTTGTGGTTTACCTTATCGAAGGCCTTCGAGAAGTCAGTATATATGGCATCAACTTGTAAACCTAAATCGACTGTTTCCATCAAGTCAGAGACAAAAAGCGTCATATTGGTATTTGCCGAGCGTTTAGCCATAAAACCATGTTGACTCGTGGTGATGTGTCTGTGTAAATGCGTGTATAAAAAACTATAAACCAAAGACTCAAAAACCTTAGACATACCTAGATGAAAGGATTGCTATAGGCCGATAGTTCACAATACACTTCTTCATACCGTTCTTGTATATGGGCACAACCCTTGCAACTTTCCATGATTCGGGGAACATGCCTGACTCCAGCGATCTATTTTATAACATGGAAAGCTGAAGAGCTGATGTGTTTGCACAATTGACTAAAAAAAGAGGATGAATATTGTCTGGACCGGCACCCTTTGTAATATCAAGCTTCTTCAATTTTATACTGATTTCCTCTGGGTTGAACTTTAGAGAACCCAATAGATCGAGTTTTCTAGAATTCGTCCCCGTTACACAAAAAGGGTGTCACTGTCGACTTCATACGCTGATGAAAAGTGAGCTGCAAACATATCTGCTATGCTTTTAGCATCAGAAGCTGAGTTGTCATTTAGGGTCATTATGTTTGGGTATGATGAGCAATTTTTCCTCAGTTGTTTTATGTGGGACCAGAAGTACTTTGGGTTTTCCTTTATTTCGTCTTCAATCGCATTGATATATTTATTGTAACACTCTTTTATCAGCCCGTTACAGTCATCTCTCAAATATTCAAATTCCAACCCATCCAGCGGGTTACCATATTTTTTAAACTTTTTATGATACTTGTGCTTCTGATTTAGTAAATATCTTAACTGAGGTGAAAACCAAACAGGGTAAGACCCATGGCGATTTCTTGTTAAGGTCACATGCTTCTTAATTGTGTTATGCAAAATGTCATAAAATCGAGATAGGATTTCATTAACATTGTGACATATTGCCAACTCCCCTGTCCAATCTATCAATTCAAAATCTTCATTAATTGCCTTGTAATCCCCTTTATAAAAATTATAACGTTTAACGGGCACTGATCTTCTTAATGTCTCAATTTTTACATTCATTCTAATTTCGAGAGCATTTATCAACATTTCTTACCGGTTGCAGACAATCCGTGACATTTAGTACCTCGTGGTTGCATAGTATTAAATCTAACATTTTTTTACTATGATTTCTCACGGTATTAAATTGGTTCAAGTCATTAAGTGTCAAAAAATCAACGAACTGACAAAATAATTCAGAATTATCATAGTTAGTAGGCAGGAGGCTCAGTGTATCGACATTGGGGTTAGACTGCCAATTTATACCACTCATATTAAAATCCCCGGCCATAATTGTGTACTCATGGTTAGGACGTGACTGTAACATTGTATTGGCCTTATCTAAAAAGATCTTTAATAATTTTTTTGTTACTGGCGGTGGTAGATATACCGCGCAGATGTTGATTGCAGTTTCACTCGCTCTGGATTTAAAAGTAACTGTGACCCACAGATCCTCACAGTGACTTTCATATTCCGTTACTCTTCTTGACTCAAGCCGGGAAGATACCGCTATTAAGGCTAGGTGTTAGTGAAAAATTAAAATAACACGTTCTTAGAATTAATTTTTGAAGTAGTAAACAGTAAAATTAAAATCTGCGAAAATTATGAAATATTGTTGAGGCTTTATTCTGTGAAATATACCCGATGGAAACACGATTTGATAAAGTTGGCTCGATAGAATAAATTCATAAAGTTACATATTTTTGTGTCATTTTATCCTCTTTTTTAGGTTTTATTCTTAAAATAAGTGATTTGATATTATAAGTTATTTACCAAAATGAAGTTCATAGATAACTTGAGGTATTATAACCGATCATTTTTCTTTAAAACATCTATAATTTTTTTTTAAATATAATACGCGCTTTTTCGTGCCGCTTCGCTGTTATACCCGTCCCTTACAGTCGTACCGTCGGGAGAGCGAGAGAGAAGCGCTCGAAATACCTCCCCTTAATACACCACCACCTACTCTTTTAGGCGAACCCGATGTTTCGAGAGACGCCAGAAAAGTGTCTCGTGTTCTTGGGGAACCAAACTTTACGACAATAGATCTCGGTCGCTGGCTATCGTTATTAATTTTGGCTATTCTTGTGCAAAGCTGGACATCCGCCTCGTTTAATTTGCAATCGGTGATAGTTGCGATCTGCTTTACAATGGAGCTTATATTTTCTGATGTGTTCGGGAACGTTTTGTATTTCCAAATTGTTCGCACGGGAGTATTGTTCCACCCGCGAAATTCTCAAATTAAGATCAGCCACTGTATTTTTTAAGCTTGAGTTTTCAGATTGCAATAAACCGATGCTACAGGAATTAAATTGTACTCGGTTGTCCAACTCTTCCTGCCGCTTTTCACATGCTACAATCGAGTTCGACGCCTGGTTGAAACGGGCGAGGAGATCCTGGGTGTTTTGCTCGAATTGGTTCAAGATACTAATTCTAAAGCTATCCAAAACGCTTTCTAATTCTTCTTTTATGATTTGTCGAATACAATCCGCTGTCACGTCAGTATTGTTCTTCTGTGAAGATTGACCACCTCTCTTAGAGTTGACGTTTATTGATGATTCGTCCAAAAACGAATCGTTCGTCAGCTGTCCTGTTTGTGCTCTTATTGGTATACAAAAATGGAATAAAAATATCTAGTGTTAATCCCGCTAACTTACTAATTTATCAAGCTTGGATGCTGCATGCAAGCACCGCCCTCCCGCCCACAATGTATGCACATGCAAAAGGAGCGATGGATGCTAAATAAGGCATGCAAACCGAAACCCGACACGTGTTTCGCCCCTCCACGGGGCATCCTCAGGAGCTGTTGACTGGTCGACAGCTGCGCGCCGACTGAAACGGCTGCGAATCTCTCGGCCCCTTATATAGCGCCACCGTTTGGCATTTGTGACGTACTACCCGCAATAAGACGCAATAATGGGGAGGAAACTAAATTTGTTTGGTCATTCAACAGTGTGTAATTATTATTGTTATGTTTTATAATTTCTAACTGCTCCAACACACACAACAGGAAACTCTTATTACATACATGCAAAATATTATATGTGTGATTGTCGCCCAAGGAATGGCCGGTGTCAATTAAATGTTTTGCGAAATGTGACTTGTCTGGATGGCTATTCCTATGTGCGGCCACATGTTCGTTATATCTCATTTCAAAATTACGGCCTGTCTGACCTACATATACCCCATTGCATTCATTACAAATTAACTTATAAACACCGGATTTTTTGGAATTTTCTAAACGATCTTTACTGTTACATAAATGACGCACGTTTTGATTTGTCCTAAAAGTAGTAAAAATGTTGTTTTTTCTAAGAATATTCGCGATTTTATGTGAGATAGGGCCTAAATCCTAACCTATCTAGGAACATAGTATGCGAAATTACAAAGACTGATATAAGAGACATATATAGAACTCCAGGGAAAAGGGACAGCAAAAACACTACAGTAATTGTCGACTTGAACTCCACTATGCTAAAGACTGATTTCTTAAAAATGGCGAAATCGTTTAATATAAAACACAAAGAAAAACTTCGAGCGAAGCATCTAGGAATGACGACTAGCGAGGACACGCCTGTCTACGTAGCTGAGCAACTGACGCCTGAAGCTGCCAGACTATTCTTTCTGGCAAGAGACTTAGTCAAAACTAAGCACTATAAATTCTGCTGGACGTCTTTCGGCCGTGTCTATGTTAGAAAGGATGAAAACTCACATATAATTACTGTCAAGCATGAGCATCAACTACACCACCTGCAACAAGCCACATGACTAAGCTGTTATAGGAATAAAAGTAAGCTACATTCATCTATGTATGTTTTTGCTATGTTTGATACGTTTTTGCTCTATTGCCTAATAACTTTTAAGTCTAACTTAAAAATGCTTTTAGATACCATGAGCTTTACTTGTCAGATTGCCTTATATGATTTTGTATATACACTAAGATTTATATCTAAGTGTTGCTGTTTTGCTTTGCTTTTCAAATCTACTTTTAAAATACAGATTTATATAAAATTAAAATTGATATTGCACAAACACACACAAAATACTGGATTACACATACATACTACACACAACGCAATAATTTGCAAACAAAATAAACACTATAACTATCTAACATACGAGTCCACACTAAATTATATCACTCTGAAAACCTACACTAACATATTAAATTTATACGTTTACGAATCGACCAAACCTATTAAAACTTACATCTATATTAGAACTTTTGATGTTGACACAATAGAAAGTACATACCCATACTGGAAAGAATGCATTACTTTACTTGCTTTAAATGGATAATAACTCAATACATATTATGAACGAAATAGACAACACCGAGACTGCGAATTCAGTTGAATGTTCAATACAGGATCTGTCGAAATTTATTGTAATAAAATCATCGAATTTAACAATACTGACTCAAAATATTAGGAGTATTCACAAGAATATAGACGATCTACAAATAACATTATCAGAGTTAAATTTTGAAGTTGACATCTTAATCTTAACAGAATGTAGACTAAATAAAAATAAGTGTCCTCCAAATATTTCGAATTACACAGCACATGCTACAACCCGGCACATAAATCAGAATGATGGCGTGGTTGCATATATAAAAAATAATGTACAAATAACACAAGTCTGAGAAATTACGTTAACTCATGCTTCTTGCCTTCAAATTCAATAAACTGATATTATCATACTAGGTATTTATCGCTCTCCATCAAACAACAACGCAGACCAATTTATAGACTCTCTAGACATACATCTAGAAACTATTAGTACACATAAAAACATAGTTCTTACGGGCGATATAAATATTAATATTATACCAAAAGAAAAAGAAACATCTTATGAACATCACAACAGGTTTCACTATCTCAACATATTGTCCACTCATGGGATCTTACCAGGGCATCTCTTGCCAACGAGAGCAAATAACTGCCTCGATCATTTTAACTTAAAAATTGAAAAAAGTAGGCATGATGCGTTTATTGCGGTTATGAATACATCCATAACAGACCATTCTATGGTATTACTAAACATCTCTAATACCCATAGTAATATATCCAACCCCAGAAGAGCCAAAACTGTGATTGATTATGAGCAGGCTTATTTAAGTTTTACGAAGACCAATCCATTTGAACTAATGCTTATCCAGGACCCGAATATACTAGCCCACCGCTTGATTTACAACATTAAAAAATCGCTCAAAGATAATACCCAAGTCATAATCACTCATAGATCGATACGAACTCTCAAACCCTGGATTACACAAGGTGTGTTACGATGTATTAGGCTACGGAATAAAATGCAAAAGAAACTAAGGGCTGATCAATACAACGAGACATTAAAACTAATATTTAAAAGGTTCCGCAATTTCTGTAGCAATTTGATAAAAAAACATAAAAGGCAATACCAAAGGAAAAAATATGCGATGCATCTAAAAATTCAAAACAAATGTGGAATACCATTAATACTATAACCCATTTTAAAGCACATAAAACAACAAATACAAATCTTCTTCAAATTAAGTCTCTGCCTGTTGATGCAGTAAATTATGTTAATGCCTTCTTTGCCAACATTGGAAAAACTTTAGCTGAAAATATTATTGCTAACAATATATCTTTAACTGTCAGGAATACAGCAGCGTCACAAACGTCATTCTTTCTTCTTCCGACAGACGGAATCAAAGTTAGAGCGATTTTAAATGGCCTGGACTCTGGTAGTGCTCCTGGTTGGGACAATATACCTACTGTGTTTCTTAAACAATGTCAAGACATTATTGTCCCGATTATTACACACTTGGCAAATGTATGTTTCAACACTGGTACATTTCCGAGTCTTCTTAAACAAGCCATAATCACACCAGTTTACAAGGGTGGTAACAGAGACGATGTTAATAACTATCGGCCAATTTCTGTGTTGTTAGCGTTTTCTAAAATATTGGAAAAACTTGTGAATAATAGATTATTTAATTTTTTAAATAAATTTAATATTTTGTCTAATGCTCAGTATGGCTTTCGCAAAGGTTTGTCAACTGAGGATGCAGTTACAGCGACGACTTCGTTGATTATTTCCAATGTAGACCAGGGTAAAAAGTGTCTTACAGTTTTCATTGATCTGAAAAAGGCTTTTGACACCGTTTCTGTCCCCATCCTCCTACAGCGGGGGGAAGCTATTGGTATAAGAGGTAACTCGCTCGCTCTCTTCGAAAGTTATTTGTCTGGAAGGACTCAACGCGTAAAAATTGGTGAGTATATAAGTGACGAGGAACAAGTAAGCTACGGAGTTCCACAAGGGAGTGTTCTTGGCCCAACCTTGTTCCTAATTTACATGAACAGCTTGTGCAATCTCGCAATTGAAAATGGACAAGTTTTTTGTTATGCTGATGATACAGCCATTGTATTTTCTGGCAGCTCTTGGGAAGACGTGCAAAACACTGCAGAAAAAGGTCTGAGGCAAATAGCACAGTGGCTAAATCTGAACCTCCTCACTTTAAATGTAACCAAGTCCAACTACACGTGCTTTACAATAGACAAAAGAACACAACCGCAGGACAACTTCTCCCTAAAGATACATACATGTTGTCCCCAACAACCTGATTGCAATTGTCCCTCTATAAATAAAGCCAGTAGTACCAAATATTTAGGTATTATAATGGACGAAAGGTTATCGTGGCATCAACATATAGACCTAATTATAAATAGAGTACGTAAATTTATTTGGATTTATAAAAAATTGCGACACGTCACTACCAAAGAACTCTTAAATAAAATATATATCGCATTAACGCAGTCTATATTAAAATATTGTATACCGGTTTGGGGTGGTTCTACAAAAATGAAAATGTTAGAATTGGAAAGGGCTCAAAGACTATTGTTAAAAATAATGTATTTCAAACCTCGTCGATTTTCTACAGACACTCTATACCAATTTGCTGACCTACTTTCTGTTCGGAAATTATATATACTAAATGTCATACTGAAGGTTCACAGCTCAATCGGATTTGATCTCAATCTAATTAAGAAGAGGAGAAAAAATGTAATAACATCGAGACCCACAAAAACAGTCTTTGCTAGTAGACAGTACAGTAAACAATCTGCACGTTTATACAATATTATAAATACAAAATTACATATCTACCCATTAAAGATTTATGACTGTAAAAGCAAAGTTCAGGTCTGGTTAAAACAATTATCTTATGAAGATATTGAATCCCTGATGGAAATAAAATCATAAATAGTTATATTAATATTCTCTCTAAATACTAATGTAGACATTTGTTATAAATCAAACACTCTAGATAGACACGCATGCACACACACACACTCATCCACACCCCACACACACTCACACACCCCCAGACACACACACACACACACACCACACACTCACTAACTTAATTATTAGTTATAGCTTTGTATTGTTAAGTTACCCCTTATGTTAAGAAACTCAAAACTCAATCTTTTGTTAAAAACAAGAATTAGGAAGAGCGGATACTCCTTACACAAGTGTTTTCAAAATACTCAAAAGGAGTGTCCCAATAAATTGTGTGATAATGTTGATTGAGGAACTGAAATAAACTCATTTTTATTTTTTATTTTTTTTTAAATAGGTCAGACTACCCACATATTTGTTAATACGTTCGGGGGGACACGCATAAAGTAGTGAACGGACCCTTTTATTCTGTTTATTTAAAATTAAACTGTCAATAGTCAATAGTTAAGTTCTTTGACATAACTATCTGCGGACAACGGCACCGTCATTAATCTATGGACGTAGCTGCGGAAGGCAGCTAACTTCTGTTGTAATGGGTGACAAGAGAGGCTGGAATAATAGTGTCAGTATGAGTGGGTTTGCGAAAGATTTGGAAATCTAGTTTATTGTTAACTCTAGTTATGGTTAAATCTAAAAAGTTATGGGATTTGTTGGACTCTAACTCTAATTTGAAATTTATTTTAGGGTGGACAGTGTTAAGTTTATTAACAAAAGTGTCAATTTGACGATTAGTACCGGTCCAGCAGATAATTAGGTCATCAACATATCTATAATAAAACTGAATATTGGGTTCGTTATTACGTTCAAAGTGATCCATGAAGATGTCCGCCATTAGTGGACTTAAAGGTGAACCCATTGCCAAACCTTCCTTTTGACGGTAATATTGGTTATTAAACCTAAAATAATTTTGTTCCATGCATACTCTAGTAAGGTTAAGTAGATCATATGTCTCTCCAGGGTGTAACCGCTGTCTCTCAAAATGGTCCCCCAACACACTAAGACACTCCTCATAGGGGACATTAGTAAATAAACTACCAACATCTAGAGATAACAATTTAGAATAAGGGGAGATGTTGATATGTTGAACTTTTTCAATTAACTGTAAGCTATTTTTTAAACTGTACTGTGGTTTAAAAGAACACTTTGATCTTAGAAGGTTGTTTAAGTATTTAGCCAAATCGTATGTTGGGGCACCAATATAAGAGACAACGGGCCGTATAGGGATATTATCTTTATGTGTTTTAGGTAAACCGTATAAAAAAGGTGAACGCGGGTTCATAGGGACTTTGTATTTTAATCGTTCTGGAGAAACATATGATGCACTTTTAATCGCGTCCTTCACCTGTATAATGTAATTTTTTGTTGGGTCGGAACTAAGACATTCAAACTCCTCCCCCTGGATGACGTCGTTAACCTTTTGGTTGTAAGCAGCTCTATCCAAAATTACTACTGAATTACCCTTGTCAGCCTTTGTGATAATTAAATTATTTTGATTAATTTTGTTTTGTAAAGAACGAAAAATATGAATTTCAGAAGAATTTTGAGTAATTGAGGAATTAAAAGCTTTTTTAATATGAGCTGCTACCTGATGCTTAACGGCGCCATCCTGTTTACTCTTAAAACAAGCAATTTCCGAATCCACCACCAAAGTTTCGAGAGACTTCTGGGACAGCCGTGTAATTTTATTATATTTAAGTCCTTTCTATATTAATGAACTTTCAGATGATGAAAACTGGACATTGGAGTAATTTTTTACACGAGGGTAAAAAGAATGATCTGAAATTGAGTTGTTTTCAGTATGTTTTAGACTCTCACTACGGCTATCCCTAGATAATCGCTCCAACTTCCTACACTGGGTTTTGTATTTATGTGCGCTAACCTAGAAGCCAACTCCCGAGCCTTGTTATCTAAAATATCAAACTCCACATTATGTAAATTAAAACTCAACTCTGAGTACAATACCTTAAGGTGGAGCTAGATGTTATCCCGTACCGAAAACCAATACCTACATTCCTCATTCAACCATATCTGTTTAGCCTTCACCAACGCTATACTTAATACTATACTTAATTGTTATCTCTAGATGTTGATAGTTTATTTACTAATGTCCCCTATGAGGAGTGTCTTAGTGTGTTGGGGGACCATTTTGAGAGACAGCGGTTACACCCTGGAGAGATATATGATCTACTTAACCTTACTAGAGTATGCTAATTATCTGCTGGACCGGTACTAATCGTCAAATTGACACTTTTGTTAATAAACTTAACACTGTCCACCCTAAAATAAAATTAGAGTTAGAGTCCAACAAATCCCTTAACTTTTTAGATTTAACCATAACTAGAGTTAACAATAAACTAGATTTCCAAATCTTTCGCAAACCCACTCATACTGACACTATTATTCCAGCCTCCTCTTGTCACCCATTACAACAGAAGTTAGCTGCCTTCCGCAGCTACGTCCATAGATTAATGACGGTGCCGTTGTCCGCAGATAGTTATGTCAAAGAACTTAATATTCTTTATCAGATCGCGCTTTCTAACGGTTATTCTAAACAAACTATTGACAGTTTAATTTTAAATAAACAGAAAAAAAGGGTCCGTTCACTACTTTATGCGTGTCCCCCCGAACGTATTAACAAATATGTGGGTAGTCTGACCTATTTAGGCCCTATCTCAGATAAAATCGCGAATATTCTTAGAAAAAACAACATTTTTACTACTTTTAGGACAAATCAAAACGTGCGTCATTTATGTAACAGTAAAGATCGTTTAGAAAATTCCAAAAAATCCGGTGTTTATAAGTTAATTTGTAATGAATGCAATGGGGTCTATGTAGGTCAGACAGGCCGTAATTTTGAAATTAGATATAACGAACATGTGGCCGCACATAGGAATAGCCATCCAGACAAGTCACATTTCGCAAAACATTTAATTGACACCGGCCATTCCTTGGGCGACAATCACACATATAATATTTTGCATGTATGTAATAAGAGTTTCCGGTTGTGTGTGTTGGAGCAGTTAGAAATTATAAAACATAACAATAATAATTACACACTGTTGAATGACCAAACAAAGGAGATGTCCTATTTCTGCCCTAGAGACGTTTCATGTTTCGATAATGAAATAAGGCCTGCCACCGGAATACCAAATTTCAAGAAATTGCAGTCTAATTTATAATAAACATCTATATATGCAGATACCGCGTAATTAGCGGGGTTTAAAATTATCATGAAAAATAAATTATAATAGACTGAAGTCATTTCCTTTTTACATTGCCATTTTGTTAAGCTTTACAGCAATGGCTTCTAAGATTTTTGAGCCAAACTTAATAAAAAAAAAATGTGATCAATTTTTAATTTTAATCTTTGAAAATATAGAAAAAGAGTAAAGTTCGAAATTAAAGAAATAAGTTGTCACATAAATAACAGATTTTAATTGACAAATTATGCTAATGGTGCATAAATCAACAATATCTCATATGTCCGTTATCATAATACTGGCTGTATCGGATTAATGCCTTTGCTTTTTCGTTGTTTAAAAATATGAATTCAAACAAAAAATGTCGGTCGGCTCGGCTGCAATTGCAATCACAACAACACAAGGAAGGAATTTCGTTCGTGTTGCATGCGTTTGCTGCGCTTTCGTGATCTTCTTGTGTTTTCTTGGTGTTTGAGTGTTATTAATCGTTAACTGATCCTCCGCTGTTTGTTTTAAGATTGCATTTGAACATTTCGTGACGTGAATAAAACGTTAGGAGATAGTGACTGTTGTTGTAGTAAAGTGAAATGGCGTTTTCAAATCGTTGTGTTAACTGTTCTATTACTTTCAACAATCCACGTATTGTATCCCAAGGAGTGCTACAATTAGATATATCATTACGTGATCTCCTGACGTCTTGGATTTCACCAATGGAGGTACGTATCATACAGATTACACTATTACAATATTACCTCTTTCAAACGCACTTATTTAATTTGTTTTAAGGTTGAAAGGATTTTAAGAATGAAAATGTTTTTAAATTCCTACCTCAAATCTTGTGTGTTATTAGAAAGCTCATTTTTAATTTATGGTACAGTCAGTGTAAACAAAATGGAGGTTTAAGAAGCAGTATGACTAACTTTGGCATTGAGTTTCTCCCGTGTTCTTCTATCAACAACACTTGTTGTGAGACTCCATTTTATTTCTATCTACCTACCATACAATACTAAATGTACTTTAAAAATATACCACTTGAAATTGGCTTAATACTAAACGTGAAGCCACTAATTATGTTATATTAATAACTTTGCCAATCTAGCTTTAGGATTAGGTGTGACTATTTTTTTGTTTTCATTTGTGTGTCAACAATAAAGTATATTATTTATGTATCTGTATTAGACATGGGCGCCGCCGTGGCTCGCCGCCGCCGTTTAGGTATGGCGCGCCGCCGCCGCCGCCGACTGTTCAAAATTTCGCGCCGACTAGACTGTTCCAATATGTAAGCTCTTGTAACAATAATCTCAGTCTATTCTTACTCATGTGGGCCGTGCGGGCGCCGCGCAGGGCGTTAGCTCAGGTACTCGATGAGGACAAAGACGACCCTATTTCCGATCAAGAGGGAGAAGAATCAGAAGAACGCCCTTTGTTTGGGGACTTCGCGAACGTGCCTAGCGTTAAGACGTCCACACCAACGCGTTGGCATAGTATCTTAGAAATATTGGGGCGTATGGCACACTGCAGTAACTGTAACCAGAACCCCGTCAGCTTTCTTAGCCTGAGCTAATGCTCGAGCGCGCAAATCGTCGGGTATACCCAGACCCTGAGAAAGCCCCAGTTAAAGAACATTACGTAGGGCACGATTCAATCACATCGGCCCCATCGGTGTTAAATATGCTTCAAACCCACTTGGAAATACCTTTTTTTCCACGGAGAGCTTTGAGTACCTCCCCGCCGCGGACATGAAGCTCCCCCATAGAGGGGTCGGCTATAGGTAATACAAATGGGTGCAAAACATTTGGAAATACCTTTATTTAAACCGCTGATAAAGCCTGACGGCTCACTTGCCCACACTGCAGCTGAGAAGGAAATTCCACTCTTTTGCAAAGAACTCACGTCTGGAAGTCGCTAGCAAGGTTCCACCTAAGTTGCCTATAGCCGACCTCTCCATGGGAGAACCTCACATCAGCAGCAAAGAGGTACTCAAAGCTCTCCGTACTCTAACGTGAATAAGGCTAGTGGTCCTGATAAAATCCCGGCCATAGTCCCACGTAAGTGTGCACCTAACTTGTCTACTGTTCTAACACACCTGTATCGCCTCTCACTTGAGACTGGTCTAGTTCCTCAGTCGTGGAAGCTGGCTAATGTGCAGCCTGTACCCAAAAAAGGTAGCCGTGCCGATCAATCTTACTGTAAGACGATTTCAGTCAAGTCCATTCTGCAAGAATACGGAACGTGTACTGAACTCTCGACTGCTGGCATACCTTGAGACCAATGATCTCCTCAGTGACTGCCAGTTCGGATTTCGCCTATTATAGATCTGAGAAGTTGGAACTCACTGGCGCATTGGACCTAGAAATAGTGGACAACTTTATATACCTGGGTACCAACATCAGTAACGATGGTTCGTGCGAGAAGGAAGTGCGCAGGAGAATTGGCATGGCTAAGAGCGCCATGTCTCAGCTTGCAAAAATCTGGAGAGATCGTAATATTTCCGTAAAAACCAAAACCAGACTGGTACGGACTCCTGTCTTCTCGATCTTTTATACGGCGCTGAGACTTGGACACTAAAAGCTGCAGACCGCAAACGCATCGACGCTTTTGAGATGTAGTGCTGGAGAAAGATGCTCCGTATTCCTTGGACAGCATGTCTCTATATTGCGAGAACTCAAAATCTCCTCGCGGCTGTCATCCTCGGATGTCTACGCAAAATTCTCGAATACTTCGGTCATATTGCAAGGAAAGACGGTGACAAACTCGAGAAGCTCATAGCGACCGGCAAAGTAGACGGGAAACGGCATCGAGGACGCAGCCCAATACGTTGGTCTGACCAGATCCGCACCATTCTTAACTCTTCAGTTCACAGCGCCCTCCAGACCGCCAGATACAGAAACAGATGGAGGAAAACCATAAGAGAGAAAGTGATGCAGAAAGGACGTCACGACCCTCAGCATTGAGGAACACG
This sequence comes from Scoparia ambigualis, assembly GCA_963921215.1. Classification (NCBI taxonomy): domain Eukaryota; kingdom Metazoa; phylum Arthropoda; class Insecta; order Lepidoptera; family Crambidae; genus Scoparia; species Scoparia ambigualis. The sequence continues at coordinate 3,551,945 of OY992523.1, read as the reverse complement.
ACGCAAGGAAGAACTCCATTATCAATTTTAATTACTTAGTGACTTTTCGCTCTATGGCGACGATATAATGTTTTGTTGTTGAAATCTTTGTGAAGTGTTGGTTTTATGTATCACTCTTATTTCTACCTTTAACTACATAACCAAAAACGACTTCAAAAATCCCACGCCGCCGGCTTCACGCCGCCGCCGAGTATATTTTTAAGGCGCGCCGCCGCTGGATTTTTTTTACTCGGCGCCCATGTCTAATCTGTATTATGACTCACTTATTTTTAGATCTCTTATTTTTGTTACAGATTATACCAGAACACAGAGTATGTAATGAATGTGTTATAATTCTTCAGTCACAAGCTGAAGTTGATGAGCCATCTCGTGATTATGTGTCTGTTCTAAGAGCAAGAAGCATTGCCATGAATAGCAATAGACCACAATTAACAATAATTAGATCATGGGTGCCTCAGATTCAGGTACTTATAAATTATTTTTTTTGTTTTTATTCCTAACGGGTTAGCACTTAGTCTGCATCTCGCTTGATGTTAAGAGATAATGCGGCTGAAGTAGCCGGTTGAAGTGCGCTTCCACCATTTTACCACTTCCACTTCACACGGATCTTCTTCAATCTTCTACTTCTAATTAACTGGCTATCTTACCTTTTACTGACAGAACACTAAACACTAACCAAACCGAGTAGAAACTTGTACACCCCCCATTGGGAATCGAACCTGTGACCAGTGGTCTTAACAACTGGACCACAGAGGCTGTTAAATATTATTCAGTTCTTAAGGTCTGTTTTATTATTAAACATTGATTTAATAATTATTACTTTTGAATTATTTACTGCAGTAATCATCATCATCAGCTCATAAACGTCACACTGCTGGGCCTTCCCACAGTAATGTTGCGTTAAAATAAAATAAAAATTGTTTTTCAGGCAGATCTCCCAATCTTTACAAGAGTTTGTAGAATTTGCTGGAGAAGAGCTGCAAGAGTTCAAGCAACAAGTATGACAGGCCAAGCAGAACAGGAAATTGAACATAATATATTGCCTGATGTTTCCATTGAAACGGTATGTATTAGGCCATAAGTGTTAATTGTAATAACCATGTCGCGTAGCGGTGAAAGAATACTACCACCCCCACTCTTCACTTGGGTGTCGTAAAAGGCGACTAGCGGACTAAACACTGCACATACTTCCATCAGCATAGAGCGGCGATGGGCTCACCACCTGGCACGCTAAGCACATGTGCAGTTGCTATTTGGTGAAAAGTGGACTATGTAGAGGACTGCTTTTGCTGTCGTCATTGCCAAGTCTCTGACTAACCCTTCGGGGATAATAGTCGTGATTATATGTACGAGGGGCGTTCAAAATATTCTCGGTATTGATACGTTACAACCTCTTTTATATATATATTTGTTACTGGCCGCTAAGATTCATCCATTGACATTAAAAAAAAGTAAAATTGGAACCGAGATGTTCTTTTGTTTTTCTGCAATTGCCGAACAAACATGAACACCATGAGCGAATTAACAATTTTAACGAAATTAGAGCACCGATCCGTCATAAAATTCTTGACAAAACAGGGTAAAAATCAAAAAACCATAAAAGAGGAAATGGATTGTGTTTACCGTGAGTCTGCTCCTTCTTTATCTACTATTCAAAAATGGTCAAGCGAATTTAAGCGTGGAAGGGAGAGTATTGAAGATGACCCTAGACCTGGCCGGCCTGTAGTGGCTACCTCACAAGAAAATATTGATAAAGTGGAAAAACTTATATTGGAAGACGGCCGAGTGAAGGTAAAATCTATAGCTCAAGTAACCAATCTCTCTATTGGTACCGTACATGACATTATACATGACCATCTTAATATGTCAAAAGTAAGTGCAAGATGGGTTCCGCGAATGCTGACGCTTCTTCAAAAGGATATGCGTGTGGCTTGCTGTTCAGATTTTTTCGACCTGTGTGGTGAAAATCCCGATGAGGTGCTGCAAAAAATAGTTACTGGAGATGAAACCTGGGTTCATCATTATGACCCAGAGAGCAAACAGGAGTCCATGCAGTGGCACATTAAGGGTTCAGCTCATCCCAAGAAGTTCAAGGTAATCCCGTCAGCTGGCAAGGTCATGGCCACAATATTTTGGGATTGTGAAGGAGTTTTGCTTATCGATTATAAAGAAAAAGGTGTAAATATCACAGGGCAGTACTACGCTAACGTTATACGTCAATTAAGAGATGCGATCAAAGAAAAGAGGCGAGGAAAGTTAACCAAAGGTGTTCTGCTTCTGCATGACAACGCCCCTGTCCATACTGCTCATATTGCCAAGGCAGCTATTGTTGAATGTGGGTTTGAAACTGTTACTCATCCACCCTATAGTCCGGACTTAGCCCCAAGCGACTTCTTTTTGTTCCCCAATCTTAAAAAGGATCTGCGTGGAAATAAATTTTCTGACGATGAAGCGTTGAAGACGGCCGTGGAGGAGCATTTTTACACCAAAGATAAAAAATATTTTTATGAGAGATTAAAAAAAATAATTGATCGATCTTATAAGTGTATGAACATAGGGGGGGAGTATATTGAAAAATAAAAATATCAAACTTTTCGTACTTGTTTGTTTTTATCCACATACCGAGAATATTTTGAACGCCCCTCGTATGTATGTAATCAAAGTAAGTGACAAGCCTGAAGTCTTGTCATTTAGCAAATAAAAAAAATCTTAAAATCATGTGTTTGTTAGTAAGTACTATAAGATTATGATAATAATACAACATTTGATTATTGTCTCTACAGGAAGATGCTGAATGCATGCTGCATGTTAGCATTGGTGTTCAAGCCGTTGAAGACTCACTGAGACCTCCAACGCCTCCACCACTACCCGTGCCTGCACCGGAACAAGAAGAATTATCACAACCTCAAAGGCCGGCGCTGGCATTGCCAAATTATAAACGAGTGTCATCAACATCTAGAAGGTGTATATTCAGCGATTGTCTAAACATTGAAAGAATATTACGTTTAGTTCCAATGACAATAAGGCAAAGAGTTTTGTTAGATTTTAATTTGTATATTCCTCGTTATGCTCGCATAAGCTCCAATCATTTATTTAATAATAATTGGCACAATTTAGAAAATGAACAATTAGTAAACAATTTCACGAGTGATCAAATTGAAGACATGCTATATTTATCAAAAAATAATCAAAGGTCACAGTTAGATTTTGAAAATATTGAGAGTATGAATGACCATAATACGTCATTATTGGATAGGGATTACAGTACAGCAATTTTATAATATTATAAATGATACTGCTACCTTAATTAATAGAATACGTAAATATAAAACAGAGTTGGCAATGTATTTAGCCAAGTTAAGAACAGGTGATTCAGATGCAAGACTTTCAACAATTTTTGGTGTTTGTAAAAGTACTTTCAACAGAAACATTACAATTGTAAGAGAATGCCTTAAGCAGGATTATGTTAATAGACATATAGGTTTAAGTCATGTATCAGTTCAGGAAGCTAGTACACATAATCTTACAATTCCTATTGAATTATTTGGGAGACATCTCACCATTACAGGAGAACAACCCGTGATTGTTATTTGTGATGGAACTTATAGTTACACACAAAAAAGTAGTAACTATAAGTTTCAAAAAGACACCTACAGTTTACACAAATACCGGAATCTTGTAAAGCCTTTTTTGGTTGTGTGTTCTGATGGGTATATTTTAGACATTTTAGGTCCATACTCTGCTAAAGAATCGGATGCCGTTATAATGAAAAATGCTTTTCTTGATGGTGCTGGACCAATGCGAACATATTTTAGAACTGGAGATGTATTCATTCTTGACAGAGGATTCCGGGATGCTGTGCAAGATTTGCAAAGTTTTGGTTATTATGTCCACATGCCGGAATCCATTGAAGAGGGCAACTTTCAACTGAATACTTTACAAGCCAACAAAACCAGATTAGTTACGTTAGTACGGTGGGTGGTAGAAGTGGTAAATGGGCTCTTTAAAAGAGATTATAGATTATTAAGGCACGATTTTTGTAATCTTGCAGCACCCCATATTTTTATAGATTTTTCCATAGCTGGTGCAATAACGAATCACTTTCATCCACTTCTGCAGGACAGAAATAACGCAAGACAATTTGCTGAAAGAGCTTTGAGTAGGTTAAATGAGCCAAACTATTTGGGAGACTTTGTAATTTTAAATAACATGAATCGACAAAGAGCCTATTTCCGAAGTATAAATGTCCATTTACCTCACCTTTCCACTTTCCCTCAATTGACAATAAGCCAATTAGAGTTAATAGCTCTTGGAACATACCAAATAAAACAGGCTCGTGTTCCTACTATGGAGAGCATGTTAGAGATGGTGGAGTATTTTATATTGAAATCAATTCACAGTTAGAAATGCCTGAGAATTAATACATTTCAGGACCCTTGATTCGTGGTCGTATAAGTTCTCGCCATTCGAGTAAGATGTATTATACGTATATAACTTATAATTCTAATTCAGAACACACAGAAGACAGCATCACAGGATATTACTGTAACTGTAAGGCAGGTAGTAGAACAGTTGGGTGCTGTTCTTATGTAATGGTGGTATTATGGTTTCTGTCTTGGGCTAGGTATAATCCTAACAGCGTGTATCCCCCCGCTGCGTTTTTAGATAATATTTTAATTGATGATGGTGATGATGATCAATAAATATAATTATTTTGTAAAATAGCGTTTTATTTTTAAGACCATTATGATATTTTAAGCCCTACCCTACCTTATGCACCTAAATATATATTTAAATACATATGTATATATTTTATACTTATGAGAGTAAATAGATATCTTCAATATCAATAAATGAAGCAAAATATGTACAATAAGGTAGTTATCTTATAATTTTTTTCACTTTAAATGGCGTGGTGCTTTATATTTTTTATCTTTAAAACCCCGCTATTTACAACAATAATTTACTTCTGATATTATAAAAGAATAAAAAACCAATACAAAAATTCAATTTTGATCAGGTAGCATGCATTTTTTTTGTGGGGCAGACAATGTATGGGGCGTGGGCCATCTCCTTTAGTTTCCTCCCCATTATTGCGTCTTATTGCGGGTAGTACGTCACAAATGCCAAACGGTGGCGCTATATAAGGGGCCGAGAGCTTCGCAGCCGTTTCAGTCGGCGCGCAGCTGTCGACCAGTCAACAGCTCCTGAGGATGCCCCGTGGAGGGGCGAAACACGTGTCGGGTTGCGGTTTGCATGCCTTATTTAGCATCCATCGCTCCTTTTGCATGTGCATACATTGTGGGCGGGAGGGCGGTGCTTGCATGCAGCATCCAAGCTTGATAAATTAGTAAGTTAGCGGGATTAATTAATATTATTTTTATATATCATGGATTTCCGCAAAGTAACGCCTGATTCTATTAATTCTCTTATTGGTGTTATCCAACTTCGGAGCTTTACTAAGACAACTCGGACAGGCAAACTTTCATTTATAGTCCTCCGTCAAATCTTTTAGTGGCTTACTTATATTAACACAGCTCAAATGAAACTTGAACTTACACAATTGACAGCATAAAATATTTGTTGATGCCGGCAGCCTTTCGCAGCAGCCAAATTTTGTTTTGTTCTGTGACATAATATCAAACTTTGAATGATATAGTGAACGAAGCACAGCAGCAAGCACACTCGCACGTCTGAACGTAGCGCGGAGTGCAGGCGGCGAGTCACGTGGTCACTGCAGCAAGCGGGCGGTCGACGCGAAGCGGCGGGCGGCCGTTGTTATATTTTCTTGAATTTGATTTGCTTTTATTTCCTTATATTGTAAAGATTTCAGAAAACTGTTTCTTCCAATCGTTAGATTGTGGTTTTAGCTTAGTCAGTTATGCGCCTGTGTAACAAGAAACACTCAAAATACCTGACTTCTCAAAAGTTTTAATTAAATGTTGAATGAAATAAAACTTCCAAAATAATTCTTCCTCCACAGGATCGAACCGCAGACCGCACGATTTCTTTCGCGGGCTCAGGCCGTAACACGCGGCGCAACACCAATCAGTTCTTACTGGCAGCGACCAAATTAAGCGTACGGTTACGCGTGTTAACAAGGTGGTTTGAGTATAAGGAGTTGGTTCGAGTGTATTTGGAAATAAAACTTTTTCCAACTACCACTGTGACACTGAGTAAACCAAAAAAAATCGCTCATTTACCACTGTTATTCTATAATTATTCAATAATTGTTTAAATTTTTCACTGCTCACGTTATATACCGTTCTTTTTGTTATCCATGAAAACACATTCAAGATGATTTCACTTCTAAAATGTTTTGTTACACTTGCACTGGACAAACTTATTATGGATTTCCGATAGCACTGTTCGCTTTATTATTGTTTCTGACCAACACTGTCACATAGCTATTGCACTTTTATATTAATAATTTCGTTGCCAAATTATGTAAAGGTAAACAATTTATATTTTTAAAAATGTTATTTAACTAAGACGATGTTTACTGTAGTGCGCCCTCTAGCGGCGATGAATAATAAAGATCGTGTTGATTAATTTGGGCGGGCTGGATAAGTGCCACGGTAGCTCAACTGGACAGAGCACCTGGCCCGGATTGCCAGAAAGGTGCGGGTTCGAATCCTATTTGTGGACATTTTTCGACACGTCTTTTTCAATTTGTAATATGTGTTTATTTTTAGCCATTTATGCGTTTCTGCTATATGAAGTAGGTGTTTTCTTCGCTAAAGTCTTGTGATAAGATGCGTTATGCATAACAATAACCGTCATTATGGTAAATATATTTTTGCATCTTTTCAGCAGTTAGTACTTTACTGTTTACTTTGCTTTACTGTACAATGTGAAGTATATGCACACACACATTCAAAACAAATTTGTGGAGGGGCATGCCACCTTTTCGTGGTTTATCTCTACTCTCTCTCGTGGTATTCACTTCATAAAAATGTAGAAAGACCATACATTCTAATAATTTTGGTTATCTAAATAAAGATATAAAGAAAACATGGAACTAGGTACTATAATTATTGCCATGGCTATCATTAACTTAGTCAGAATCAGTAGGTCCTGATCACGGATAAAAAGTCATTGCGTATAAGTACACAAGGTATACTAAGATAACATACCCTTAAAATGAACATTTCAACCTGAATACTTGTAATGAACTCTCATAGAGCATGAAACTCACCTTACAGGCGTATGGACGCTGCTCATCCACGTCCAAAGATAGCGGCTTCTCGCAAACTTGGCAGCGGAGACCCTGCCAACAATAATAAAATATACAAATCGAATTGTAGAAAATATTTCCACGAGGCTTCGAACCCGCAGCACTTTACTGACATTTTGGGTCAGGTGCACTTCCAATTATGCTTCCGTGGCTCATATAGTGTTGATAAATTTGGGCGAGCTGGATACGAGACGAAAGTTGTGGTTCTCGAATTTTTTCAACATTTTCCAATTTGTTTGCAACATTGTTTGCTAAACGCAAATTTTGCAAGTTCTAGAAAATAATATTTAAAATACATACATATAATCACGACTATTATCACCGAAGGGTTAGTCAGAGACTAGGCAATGGGGACAGCAAAAGCAGTCCTCTACTACAGTACGTTGCCTGGAACAAGCTTCTAACAATCTAACGGCTTTCAACATCTCTTCCCTTGTCAAATAACGCCGTCGCTCCATAATAGTCCTGGGTCTTTTAAGCGGGGCGTGAAACGGCATTTATGCAGGCCGTCATGAACGTTGTTACCGTGCTTATTTCACGGAGAGGAGCGCTCTCGTTATTTTGGACTCATCGACTGCTTACCATCAGGCAGGAGCAGCAGTGACTATGTGGTGTCACAAGAAAAAAAAATATGTAGCCAATTTTTTTACGGCTACCTTTTTTTTACCTTTTACCTACGGCTTTGTAAAATTGCCATTACGCTCTTTTATAGGAATTAAGATTGACAGTTGATAGTGAAATTCACTAAAAAGAACCAGCAACAATACTTTAAAATGTACTTGATCCCAAGACTTTGGATGGCATACATTTGAATGTACAAATGTATGCTATCCAAAGTATAATGACAGTTGCATCACAAAATATTTATGAAAATCTCATGTATGTTCATAAAAATATTGATATGTTTTCAAAAAACAGTGATTTTCACAATTTAAATACTTGAAGTAAGAACAATTTAGCAGTACCTTATACTAGGCTTCATAAAATAAATGAAATAAATAGTTCGGGCTTCACAAAGGAATCCGCTGCTTTAAACTCATTATGTAATTTTGTATGATGACGTTTCTTGCATACTTGACAACAATGCTTAGATAAACATTGTGAAATACTATGTGGCCGTAAACAATTGTAACAAAGTCTTTTTTCAGTTAAATAATTTCTTATCTTTCAGTTTCTCAAACTCTAAACATTGATAGATTGCATGATCACCACTACAATAATAACAAGTTGAATTAGTTACATGTAAGGTGTGTGGATGCATGAGGAATTAATGCTTTGGGATTATTGTTTACGCATGTGAAATTAGTTGCTTCTAAAACCCTTAAATTGTGTTCTAAAAATGTTCACAAGCTACTAAAGCGCGGTATCTCATTTTGCTGTAAAGTAAACTCAAATTTAGTTCTAAGTCCAACGGTAACCTTTTAGATATTATATGATATAAAAGAAAACTCCAAGAATTGACATCAAATCCAAGAGTATTTAATGCCTGTGTGTTTTCTTTTAAGGTGTTGAGAAAACGTTTTAAATTCTTTAAGTTGGAACATGAAACTGAAAGTAACAAATCTAAATGTTTGTCGGCTATCAAATGCTTATTTTCATAACGTTCTTGTAAGAGATTATAGGCCACACCATAGTTTTCACTAGTTATGCTTAAATGTTTAATTAAGTTAAAAGGTTCTTGTTCTAAAACACTCAATAAATAATGGAATTTTTGTATTGAAGATATTTCATTGTTTTGATGAATTAAACTGTCAAAGATTGATTTAAAGTTGGGCCATTCAGTGTGAATGCCTTTGAAATGTGTTAATGTAATATTAGGTAAATGAAAACGACTTCATTCACAGCTAGACTTGGAAACTACCTCTTGTGTCACAGGAGCATTAGTTGTTTTGGAATCCAATACACCTAAGTCAGACCAAATACATTGAATTGAGTAATATTTCTCGTAAAACGTTGTAAAGCAAGATTCTATAGTTCCTCTCTGTTCTTCGGGCTGTGAAGCAGCCATTAATAACGTAAAATTTGTATCGAACTGTTCACGCATCTGATTTAGATCAACGAAACGAACACGAAATTTACTCAATTCCTGCGGTGTTGTAGGAATGGTTTTCACAAGCACTGTAGCCAGCTTATAAAGTTCGCATATGAAATCATAAGCCATGTTAAATTTAACAGTGGCTATTTTTTATATGTAGTACTTTTATTCAAATTATAGTATTTAGCCTTTCTATTTCATTCGTATTACAAAGTTACTATATACTTAATTTAGTTCTATGTAATAAATAACTTAAATATTATATAAAAAACTAATTAACTACAAAGTTACTAAAAGTAATACAAAAAAAAAAAAAAAAAAAGGGATACTTACAAGTAAAAAATATGCCCCAAATCGTTCCCGAGCGGCATTGTGCCCAGAAGGCTGGTCGCATTCCCTCGCTGGATGGTCAGGCTTATTCGCTGACCCAAGAATGCCCCAGCCCGCTGGTCACCCGAGGACTCAACCAAACGCTTGGCGAGATCCCGGAATAAACGGTGAGCGCTTGGCCCCCACGGTCCGAGGGTCTCAACTCCAAACGGCTCAAATATGCAGGTGTTGCTAATATCGACATATTTGCGCCGCTTGAGCGACTCTGCTGCTGCAGCAGCAGTTCCGGCCTCTATTGAGGTTTGGGGAAGGTGGGATGGGGCCAGGGTGTCGACGCAGGTTGCGTCCCACACCAAGGGCCGGCCCATCTTCCACGGAACCAGGGTCATGCCATCGGGTCTCTTGCCATCGCTTCGTAACAAGCCATTCGGTTCTAGAACGGCTGGTATAGAAGCGCTAGCAAGGGCCCGGCGGATGATGTCATTAAGGCCGGCGTGGCGGGGAATTCTCCCCGCACTTCTGCTGCAGGAAAGACCGTGATGGCCAAGCTCATTCACCATGTCACCGCATGGGCAGCGATGTGGGACATTACACGGTGCCCCCAAACGAAGTGAGGAAGCTAGGCGAAAGGTATTGTTGTCCAGGAGTGTGCAAAGATGAGGAGAAGGAAGGGTGTGGAGCCATAATCCAGATTCCCATTGGGCCACAGCAAGGAGACGGGCCTGATCTGCAGGACTAGCTAGCGTATTAAGAAGGTTATTCCGCGCTAGTCTGCAAAGCGGCTCATCCCACTGCCTTTGCGATGACGGGTTACTGGGCACGTCATCGCCACACTGGCTCTTCCACACATCTAAGGCTTCAGACACGTGGGCTGTTGGATGGTATCGCGGGGATTTCGATAGAATGCTTGTGATCAGCCCCTCCGTCTTGTGTACTGAAGCCAAAAAAGCTGGAAGAGCTACACTCGAAATTTTACGTATTCCCAGGCCTCCAAAACGGATAGGTAGGGAAGCCTGGGTCCATGCTTGACTGTCCAAAGGGATGTTTAGTACCAGAGATAATATGTTTTGAATCGAATCATCTAATTTTGATGTCAAGCTTGGGTGATTCCAAAAGGGCGAGGATCGAACGCTATATATGAATTTGGGTGCAAATAAGCAAAATTTTATTATGGTGAAAGCCATGTGAGCGTTAATTTTGATTATGCGGTCCGAAACAAAATTTAAACTGGCTAATTTATCATCAACGAAAGGGGCGAACGATTCTTCTAGGATGGGGGACCCTAGGAGGCGTAAAGATTCTTTTTTAATGATTTTGATACTTGGAGCTATGGAGTTAAACTGTTGCTTAATATTGTCACTGTCATTACATGTCTCTGGTATAAAGAGCTCGCATTTAGAAAAATTTAGTTCTAAACCGGCTTTTTGAAAATTTTGAGTTAAAGATATTAGGTCAGCCAATACGGTGTTAGCGTCGCCTCCGAGGGTTCCATCATCTAAGTACCACACATTAAATTTAGAATCTAGTTGTTTTATATACGGATGAATTGAAAGTCCAAAAATTGCTGGGCCTAGAGGATCACCTTGCTGACACCCAACTGCGGACGTGATCAAGTTATCTTTGTATAGCAGATTGCTAGGTGTTCCGTAACATTGCCAAAGAAACTTAAAGGCGTCCGGGATTTGTTCCTTAACCTGTGTCAGCAAGGTACCTCTATCCACAGAGTTGAATGCATTTTTGACATCCACCTTCAGCAGAATGTCGTCAGGGTTGTTTTGTATAAAGCTCCTTACCGAGTGAATGGCGGCTTCGCATCCACCGCTCAGGCCGAAGCCTAATTGGACTGGCTGAAAGTATTCCGCTAGCTTATCGGACATATTTCTGCAGCATACCTTGGCAGCCAGTCGTCGAAGGGTGGTGCCTACGGCTATTGGGCGAATGCCGCCATCCTTTTTTTTAAGGGCACATAGATTGGCACCGTATAATATGTCAATAATTTCTTGGTTGACTTTTCCTGAAAGCATTAAATTAATAAGGGCCGTCAATTCCTTCAAAAGAGCGCCGCCGGCATCACTACATCTACCGCCAACAAGGTCTTTTAAATGTTGTGCAGTGAGTCCATCTAGGCCACCGGCGGTGCCACTTCGGAAGGAATTGACGGCTTTAAGTATGCATTCCGGTGTAGTCTGTAAGCAGGGGTCTGAAAAATCGGGAGGGTCGGGAAATGGAATATTGGGGGCTGGAGGTGGATGTTTGCTATGCAGGGCCGAAAGGGTATCTGGAGAGTCAGGGGCGATCGAATCGTCGGAGAAAAGCAGACGTGCTGCGCCTTGTATATCTCCGTCACTGATTTTATTTTCTACTAAAAGATGGATATTTTTATCTTTTTTGCCAAGTCTTGATGAATGGACTGAAGGTCGAAAATTGGGGAAAGGACAGGACGGAGAGCAGTTTTCTTTAATTTTTTGTGTCAAAGATGTATGATTTTGATCTTGTTTAACACTAAGAATTTTGTATGGGAAGACGAATAGATGCTCCCAGGCCCGGACGGAGTTTTCTTGGACAACTTTAGAAATTATATGAGAGAGAGTCTGGGCTACAGTTACGCGGGCTCCTCGTGGTATACGTTTTATTATTGGCAATGATTGTTTAAATTTGGCGAGTGTTTTCCAAAAGGGAGAGGAAATAGAGGATGGAGAAGGTGGCGAAGGAGAAGTGTTTGCGGAGGGTTGATTATCCACGTTTCTATGAACTCTACTTACGTGGATTTTCAACCCTCTTTGGCCTTTGAAAAAACGGGGCTGGGAACATCTTGGGCACTGCACTACGTTTTCCGACGATTCGTGGACGCTTGGTGGCACCGTGTTTGCACTTACATGTATGTTCATAGTAAAAATAAATAGCTAAAAAAATACATCCAAAAAGCATAACTTTGTACATTAAAATAAATAATTGTTGTAAGGTTGCTTGTTGACCGGTGACTTTTTGTTGACGTCAGTCGTGTGACGGCTGCCGCAGAGTTTTTATTGGCTGAATTAAACAAATATTGACAGGCGATGGTTTGTCATTGGCGCATATTGCGCAACTCTTTCGGTGGTTGCCTTGGTGACCGATGGCAAGATGTCAACAGTATGGTAAAATAACTGGCAGGATTCCTCGTCAAAACTTGTGTTCTGCAAGGCACAGGCGTAGGCCTTCAATGCTGCGAGTTGGCTCTCCAACAAGGAATCGCACAAGGGCTTATTTAGGGTGCCATTCCGACGGAAACCAAATTAATTAATTAAATAAAAGCACCTCTTGTAACTTGACGTTATCTGTCTTTTTTTCTTTTTTTAACACATTATTGGTGGCTATTTTTAATTCATTTGCCATTATTGTTAAGTTTTTTTTTTTTTACAATTAAAAACAAGCAAAACAAACAATCACTCGAGCGAGGTTTAGTAATATTGTCAGTTGACAGATGACTGACACTTGACAGATTACAGCTTCATTTTTTTTATAAATTTGTTCCGTGAAGGAACAGGCTAAGGTCTGAGACCATACTGCCTAGTCATTAGTTTCTTTATTTCTTTTTTTCCCTTGATGATAATGAGTGGCGATTATGATGATGAATGATAAATGATGTTCCCGAAACCCCTTGAGTCCTCAGTAAAGATGTGAGACTTTACTGAGGTCTCACGCGGACTTCTTGAGAGAATTTGAAAAGTGATGTTGCACTGTTTTGTTTTATTTGCCAACACTTATGCACGTTCACAAACACTTAGCGGTTAATAATTCACTATTATTTCACACTAATGTTCGGAAAAACACAAATTTTAGAAAATAAAACAAAACTGCAGACATGACACAGACATATACGTCCAAGCCCGTAATACAACATAGCGCTAAACGTCCAGCTATTTCCAGAGCTGCTAGAAGAGTGTACAGAAGTCTACGAACCCTCACTGAGCTGACAAAAAAGCTTAGAACTAAACAACTACTCAGGCTATATCAAAACTTAATATACGTACGGAATGCTTAGAAAACGCAGTATTTTAATAAATTACGAAAAGCTATAACAAAAATAAACAAAAAAAAACATTCCAAGACAAAAAAAAAATACGTAAAAATATATCGACATGAAGAAGTTATTATTACTTGGAAGTCACTGTTTGAAACTATAAAAAATCATACCATGTTCGATAGCTAAAACCATCGATTGTTTGATGTGCATATTATTAGGAAGAACAATGATTACGAAGAGAAATAACAACATTTTTAGCACAAAAAAATCAAGTCAAAATTGTCAACAATTTCATTTTTTTACTAAAGGTTATCGTACACTATGCCATATGTTCTGTTGCTCTACGATTAAATCAATATTCATACAGCCACCTCAAATTTTCCAGCACACAGACGTGCGTAAGAAATATTATGGCTCAATTGAGCCACTTCACAGACTAGAGATGAAGCTTGGTCAGAAAAAAAAATTAGTTGCAATGTCACTGTCTCCGAATGTAAACAAACATAACCAATATTTAACGCTAATTAGTTTGCGATTGTTTTGATGTGCACTTCTGTAAGAAATACGGTGACTAGAAGAGTATTTCGACATTTTTAAAGACGCTTACGCTGCAAAATTCCGTTCTGGCAAACTGTCAATTTCATTATTTTTTTCTGAGAATTCTTTTTTGCAAATAAATAGATTTCTTTTACTTTTAAGACAAATTAGTAACCAGAGAACTATCTACAATTTTTCGACAGACCTACATATTGTGTTTTGAGCTGATATAAATTAATAAAGTTTGACATCGGGCAGGGCCGCTCTAGTCGCCCTAACGGTTAACGCAAGAAATTTTTGGGCGACTATAGTCGCCCGGACGTTTGAGTGGCACTCAAACGTCCACGGTAACTTGCGTAACCGAGTGACATATAACCCCTTACGTCCACGGTAACTAGAGTTACCAGGAATTTTGCAATTTTGCAAACTCGCATTACGACCACGGTGAGTGTAATTACTCAAAACACGTATTACGTAGGCCCATTAAAAGATTTGAGATGATTCTGTGGTTACTAATTCAGTATAAAAGTAAAAGAAATCTATTTAATGGCAAACACAATTTCACAGAAAAAAATAATGAAATTGGCGAGAATTGACAGTTCGCCAAAACGGGATTTTGCAACGTAAGCGTTTTTAAAAATGTCGAAATACGCTTCTACTCACCGTATTTCCTAAATAAGTGCACATCATAACAATCGCATACTAATTATCGTTAAGGATTATTCTTCTTCTTCTTCTTCTTTTTGTGCAGTGGCGTTTCCCTTTGGATTTCGCCAATATCCAGTTTTGGCACAGTTGTTTATTTCTACAGACTCATTGCTTGTATCGGTTTCTCGTAAGAGCACAAGTTAAGGATTATTATGGTTTGTTTACATTTGTAGACAGTGACATTCCAATATATTTTTTTTTCTGACCAAGCGCCATAAACACGGCAACGTTCTGTGTTAAGGTTGTTGCTCACTACACCTAGTTCTATGTTCCGTAAGAAAATTTGAGGTGGCTCTATGGATATCAATTGATCCGTAGAGCAATGGGCGATTTTCCGAGATCAAAAAAAAAAGAAATTGGTTCGTAAATGACTTCATAGATGGCGCTTAGCATAGATTAGTATGGCGCTTAGTAAAAGGCGGGTTCATGAAGAGCACGTGTATGGCTGCGTAATATTTATTCTATTCCTAAATAGAAATAGGTTCTGGATGTCCTGAATATAAATAGGTAAGTAAATACTATTTTTTTATTCTTTTGGTAGACAAGTAAAAGTGTAGAATTTATTACAGCCCATAAGTAGCCCAGCTTTCATAAAACGACATCTATCGAGTGTTTTTGAACTAATTTTTACTTTTTAATTCGGGCTGTCAGAAAATCGCCCATTGAAACTATGGCATAGTGTACAAGTACCTTTAGTAAAAAAATTAAATTGTTGACAATTTTGACGGTTCGCCATTTTTTTTGCATAGGATTTTTTGTGCTAATAATGTGTTAATTACTCTTCGTAATCATCGTTCTTCCTAATAATGTGCACATCAAAACAATCGTTATGGTTTTAGCTATCGAAAATGAGATTCTTTATAGTTTGGAACAGTGACTTCCAAGTAATAACGACTTCTAAATGTCGATATAATTTTTTTTTTTTATCTTGGAATCTTCATTTTTGTTATAGCTTTTCGTAATTAACTGTTAACTTATTAAAATACTGAGTTTTCTAAGCATTTGGTACGTAGTTTACGTATATAGCTTTAGCAATGGGTTAGTTCTAAGCTGTTTTGTCAGCTCGGGTAGTCTCGGTCAGCGTCGGCCAACTTTCGGACAGCTGTCAGAATGACTGGACGGTAGGAGCCATATTGTATATACGGTCGTAGACGGTTATGTGGCTAAAGTTATTATACTGCTAAGTAACTTTAGGACGAAACCAACTTTTTTTTATTTTTTGCCTTACCAATGGATACCAGTCCTTCATTCGTAATCGTAATATTGAAGTTCATTGATTAAACTGAGCTTTTTACATAATCGATCGATTGTCTTAAATTATGTAATACGGATATAAATTATTTATTCTTCTGTAGAATTTTATACGGGACGTAACACAGACGTATAATTACATCTGTGGGACGTAATAGGTATGTAACCGCCCAACAAGGCCATTCTATTAGGTGCGAAGAACAACTATTTGTATGGGAGCTTAGAATATCAATATTAGGAATGGGAGCCACTCCGTAACATTGAAATCAAGTGTAATTAACAATTTCATGGGTATTGGCACCACGCTTTCCAAATACGGGCGGTTATGCATTTGTAACCGCCTGTGTGGTCTAGTGGCTAAGCCACCGGTCTCACACCCAGAGGTCCCGGGTTCGATTCCCAGCGGGGGTACATCTTTGTGTACTTGGTTTAGTTGGTGGTTTGGCTGTTATGTGCGCCTAGATAGCTACCACCATCTAAGTCTGTCGCCATAACTACGATGTCCCTAGCATTGTGTTCCGGAGATAAGATTGTCAATTCCTCAGTGGTTGAGGATTCCGAGTGAAGCGCGCTTCTATCAATTGGCCTCGTCAACACTTACCATGATAAAGGCCAGAAAGGTACAAATAAAAAATTTTTTTTTTGCGTTAAGTTCAACTTGGGGAAAACCAGAGCCCGCCCACGCGGCTTTTTGCAGCTTACAACACTTCTACGTTGTATAATGTTCTGTCGGTAAAACAGTAATCGATTTATGATTCCAATAGTCTTAGATAGATGGCGCTACTAGGTGTACTTTGGAAAAAAGTGAAGCACAAAACTAGTGAAGTTTTGAAACATCATACCAACCTACACGTGCTTCGGAAAAATATATATTTTATGCACAGACGTATCTTCTATTAAACGTCTGTGGTTTTATGTGATTTAATCAGTGTTTTTAATAGAGTTTATAGTAAGTAGCTTTTAAAATGTCTACTAAAGCAATTTGCTATATTGGTTCTAAGAAAACTAGTATACTTAATTTAATATGATGTAATTTTTTCTAAACTAAAAAACGAATAGTGGGGAAGTCCGTCCAGAGACCATTTGAGGCAAGACCGGCATAAGCCGTTCTTGCCTTAAAACAGACGGTAAAAACTTTTTCTGTTTTAGCATATTTTACCAACTTACTAAATGGCTTCACTTGATTACTGATGATTTATCTACCTTAATTGGCTATTTGACAGTAGTGACAAAATATGAAATATGTCGGAAATGGTAGTTAATGATTTAACGATAATTATCCAATAGTTTTTTTTATTAAGATAATTTATAAATATTTTATTTTTACTAAATAAATTGGCGATTTTTTGTCTGTGGATTACAAGACCCGAAACACGGGCGGCAAGGGGCGGCCATGATTGAGCTTCTTAATTTGATTCGTGTAACGTCCGACTTGGCTAAAGCCTATTAAGTCTTTAAGTAGGTATGTATTTTCACAATCTTTCAATCATACATACATAATAATCACGAGTATTAACCATTTCACAAAATTATCAAAAACGAAAGTTAAACTCATTGATTGAACTACTGTTCTCTAAACAAGTGAAATAAAAAAATTATAATGTTATCTCTTATATAGTCTAATAGTGCGTAGCGGCCTCGGAATTTTTAGATATCATTGATTTTATTTAGGAAAAAATCTTATTCTAAACCAAAAACCTTCGAAAATCGCTATAAGTTAACTGTGAATATCTCCTATTTACGATAATGTTATTGAGCAAAATTTATACCAGAGTAAATTGTTACTTCATGAGGAATAAAAGATTTTATAATTAATTCATTATCCTATTTCGATAAAAATGATAAATACAACTGCAAAATTACTACAAAATGCGATGCGCCGGCCGTTCCAATTCAACTTATGCTCACAGAATGGAGATTTGTAATATTATGTACAAATTTATTATCCTATTACGATAAAAACGATAAATACAACTGCAAAATTACTACAAATTGCGAAAATGGGCATTTTACACAAAAATCACATTCGAGATGTAATAGGCCTCTAAGAAAAATTAAGAGTAGCAGTGCGAGCAATTCAAAGTGGAAAACTCAGTGGTTATAAAGCAACAAAAGTTTATAATATACCACGCATGACATTAATGGACCATGTAAATAACAGAAGAATGAAATCTTAGTATTGCCATTTATTATAAAAAGAATACAGTTTTTGTTCAGCTTATGAAAACCTTTGCCTCTGAATTACAAAGTCATAGTTACTAATAAACAGGGTTTCATTTAAAATACGGACTTTTTTATAACTATCCATGTGAAAAAATGTTTTACACCCCCTTCACCCAGTCAAGACGGAGTTGCCTTATTTTTTTTGGTTTTTCCTTCGATCAACAATACAACTAGATGTCAGGTTGGCGCTAAAAATATGTATTGGTAAATAAACGCGCACTTTATTTTCTCGCAAGACAATAACAGGAAAAAGTCTTTATTTGTTGCCACTTAAGGTTGATTTCACCACTACATTTATTGACATCTTTTCATTTTTAAGTGACAGGAGTAATTTATTGCTTTGAAAAAGTATTTATTCACGTGGACAGAAATAAGCTTTGATTTTGTACGTGACGCGTTATCTAGTTGTATTGTTGATCGAAGGGTTTTTCAAATTGAAACGAATTTACACCATACATTGATAGCCGTGAACTTTTTATTGATTACCCCCTACTTCCTGCGGTCAGCCAGCGGCGGCACTGTGCTTCGGATCCCGCTAACCTCCAATGACAGGCGCCCGGTGTGGCAGTAGTGAGCAGTCGCAAACAGCCAAGCATTCAAATGTGACTAGTGCCCTTTTAGTATTTAGGCATTCAACTAATAGTACTACCGTACAGAAGGTTCACTCTCTGACGACTTTCACGCAAAATTGAAAGTAATCGTGTGAGCCGAGCGTTCACATTCCGTCAAGCAACGCTGACTCGATATCGATTTGAGTGCACTCACTTGGGTTCCCACTCATGGATATATAATATTGTGCTTATGCGATTCGCGCGACTCGGCGCTCGGTGTTCGGTGCGTCGCTCGCGGCCTCTAGTGCCATCCGCCTGCGCGGGGCGCGGCCCGAGGGCCTCAGCTGCGGAGCGACACCCCCTGCCCGGACCGAGGGCTCTGGTGTGCGACAGCGACAGACCACAGAGGCAGAGACAAATGTTCTATTGACAAACACTAACGATTGGACTTGGAGCGTTTGCCATGAGGCTATGAGGGCTGCTTTTTATATATTTACATTCTAAAACTGTAAATATATTTTAGCAGTCTTACAAATAAAAACTATATAAAATGTGTTTATTCTATAGTTTTTCTAAGAATAGTTATGTTAAGTATAAATAGGGAATAAGAAGGTTATATTTTTTACAAATAAACTTGGAATAGAGTCGGAATAACTATTCCGTAGTTATGTCGTAAGCTCAAAGCGGCAACGTCGCCATTCATAGATATTCTTACAAAAAACTAAGATTGGTCTTTGGTTTTATTTATTTTACCGTCACTTTGACACTTCAGGGGTTCGTGTTAATGATAACGTAGGCATTGTTTTATTATGCTTAAATCATAACTGTACAAATTCATATAATTAGACGGCCGGGTGGTCGAGTGGTCCAGCCGACCCTGACTACGAAACCCACGGTCCTGGGTTTGAATCCCGGTATTTGCCCCTGCAAATGTTTGTGTGGTGAGCACAAGGTGAGTACGAGCATTAGTGACGGAGTCATGCAATGATATTAGAATAAAAAGAGGTACTGTAACATCATTGGAGTCATGTAGTTTATTAGTATTTATGTATGTTTACCCGTTATTCAGTCACCATAGTTCGGGCTATGCTTAGTTTGGGGCTGAATGATTGGTGTGACAGTTGTGAAATTTATTGTTATAATTTATTTATAACAAATCATTCTTTATCATGGATAGGTCCCTACAAATTAGTAAAGTTTAGGTTAAATACTTGGTTGCGACCCCAATACCTCAATGCCGTGAATATCTGCAGGGTTGAAGATGTACTTTTACCCCCACGTTTTTCTTGTAGAGAGCTACCAAATAATTGGTCTAAAAACATAACATTGACGCATAACACATATAATCACGACTATTATCCCCGAAGGGTTAGTTAGAGACAAGGCAAGGAGGACCGCAAAAGCAGTCCTCTAACCATAGTCTACTTTTCACCAAACAGCGACTGCACAAATGTGCTCAGCGTGACATGACAGCCCCTCGCCGCTCTATGCTGTTAGAAGTATGTGCAGTGTTTAGTCCGTTAGTCGCCTTTTACGACTCCCAAGGGAAGAGAGGGGGTGGTAATTAATATTGTTTCACCGCAACGCGACACGGTTGCCACCATCTTTAAAAACCGATGTTTTACGAAACTCTTCGTCACTATATAAATTAAACGGATTTTCACTGATTTTAAATGTCTTTATTTTTCTCACTCTTTCTATGTGGTTATTTATATTATTAACTCGCTCTATTTCTCTTACTGCAATCATAATTCAGTCTTCGTTAAATAATTGTGATATTATACTATTCAATGTACGAACACTAATGTGAGGACAAAATAGCAAAGCTACCAGGTAATTTTGGGTTATTAAGCGAAAGGATGTAGTTTCCCTTTCTATTGAACGCGTTATTGAGCTGTCATGTGTCGAGTTAGAGAAATTTATAATTGTTTGTGTATATCGACCTCCTTCTGGTAATTTTAGTGTCTTTGAAGCCACTATGGAAGATGTAATTATGAAGATTTGTAAATCTAAAAAGAAAATAGTAATTTGTGGGGATTTCAATGTAAATTTATTAGACAGTCATTCAACTAGTGTAAGATTAATCTCGTTGTTTAAATCATTTGATTTGGATTACCAATTTAGAGAACCGACTAGAATTACAGCAACCACTGCAACCTGCTTAGACAATTTTTTTTGTAACTTTGCTCCTGAGTCTAAGTTCATACTAACTAATTTATCTTCAGATCACTGTGGGCAAAAAATAGCTTTTACTGAATATGGACACCCTAACTCAGAAGAAATATCTTGTAGGCCAGTGACAGAGAAACGGGTTAAAATTTTCAAGCATAACATAACTGCTAAACTTGCATGTTTACCATTTATACAGGAAAATCCAGATGCTCTTTACAAGCATTTTTTTGATCTTATAAACGGTGAATTTAATAAAACTTTCTCTATTAAAAAGTTTAAAACTAATATTTCAATGAAATTTAGGGATTGGGCTACAGCTGGTTTGCATAAAAGTAGGGCTAAGTTGTATGACTTATATGAGCAGAAAAAATATAATAATAGTCCAAGTTTTCTAGAGTATATCAAAAAGTATTCGAAAACTTTTAGGAAGGCTTGTGCATGTGCCAAGTCATTAATTATGAGTGAAAAAATTAAAAAGTCTGACAACAAAATAAAGGCAACATGGAACTGCATAAACCGCGAAACTGGTAAAATAAAGCCACGTGATACTAAGTTTTCTTTAAGAATAGGCAATAGCTTTTTAAGTGAAGACAATAAAGTTGCTGATGCTTTTGAACAGCTTTTTACAAATATACCAATTGCCACAACTATGTTACTCAACTCTTCACCAAGTAATGCAGAAATTCTGCTAAAAAAGTATGTACCTATGTGTAATGAAGTGTTCAAATTTAAACACGTAAACTGTAAAGACGTACTTAAATCTTTTAAATCTTTAAAAATAAAAAACACTTGTGATTTGTGGGATATTTCAACAAAAATTATTAATATTATAGAGTCCATTGCGCCTTTTCTTGTAGTCATATTCAATAGCTGTGTTGACGAAGGAGTTTTCCCAGATCTCATGAAGCATAGCAAAGTTCTGCCACTTTTCAAATCGGGTTGTAAAGATGACCCGAGCAATTTCAGGCCTATTTCGATTTTACCTACTCTTAGTAAAGTTTTTGAAAAACTTATTTTAGATCAACTCGGCTCCCACTTCGCTATAAACCACCTTTTTCACAGTAAACAGTATGGTTTTACCAAGGGAAGGTCTACTACTGATGCTGGTGTAGCTCTGCTAAAACACATATTTGAGGCTTGGGAGGGATTGCAGAATGCTTTTGGAGTGTTTTGTGATCTCTCCAAGGCTTTTGATTGCGTTGAATACAACACCCTTTTAATAAAGCTAAAACACTATGGAGTGCACTCTGATGCCTTGAAATTGATTCAATCATATCTTAGCGGCAGAATCCAAAAAGTTAGCGTGAACGGATTCATATCATCCGGATCTTCTGTGCTAATGGGGGTCCCACAAGGGTCAATACTAGGTCCATTTTTATTCTTAATCTATATTAATGATTTACCATTTTATGCGGAAAACTTTTGTAATATTGTTTTGTTTGCTGACGATACATCTTTGATATTTAAGACTGATCGAAATAAAAATAGTTTTGATGACATCAACAGTGCCATAACAGATGTGTTGAATTGGTTTACTACTAATAATCTTCAATTAAACGCGAAGAAAACCAAATGTATAAATTTTACTCTACCTAACGTAAAGAATATTATAGGAAATAAAATTAAACTGAATGGTGAACTGTTGGACCTTGTTGATTCAACAGTTTTCTTAGGTATTACCTTAGATTCAAAAATACAGTGGTACCCTCATATTAGCACCCTTGCGGGGAGACTTAGTTCAGCTGCTTATGCTGTTAGGAAAATTAGGCATTTTACAGACGTGGAAACTGCTCGATTAGTCTATTTTAGTTACTTTCACAGTGTTATGTCCTATGGTATACTACTTTGGGGTAAAGCAGCAGATATAGAAACCATTTTCATTTTACAAAAAAGAGCAATAAGGTCCATATATAACCTAGGATCACGTGACTCCCTTAAGGAGCTGTTTAAAGAAATAAATATTCTTACAGTTGCATCACAATTTATTTATAACTGTATTGTTTACGTGCGTCAAAACATTACTCATTTCAAAAAAAATTGCGATATACACAAACTAAATACTAGAAATAAGTATAAACTTGTAATTCCTAAATTTCGACTTCAGAAAGTTTATGGATCATTTATGGGACAAAGTGTCATAATTTACAATAAAATCCCGAACGATGTTATAATTTTGCCCTTTGACAAATTTAAGACACATGTTAAGGACAGACTTTTAGAAAAGGGCTATTACACTGTAAGCGATTACATCAATGACAAAATGTGTGCCTATCCGTCCATCCATATAAAAAAAAAAATTTGACGATTCAAAACGCTTAATTCAAGCTTACTGAATAAAGTTATTTTGATTTTGATTTTGATTTTGATTCTGAACTTAAACTGGGGTGAGGGTAGGTATAACGCTAATATGAAAAGTTACACAGACGTTATACTAAGTATAAGTTAATCCTACGTTATTCCGAATTTATTAGTAGACATTTAAGTAAAATTTTAAACACTGAAAAAAGAGACGACAACCTCAGGCGGGAATCGAACCACGCACCTTCCGCATTCCGGGCGGCTGCCCTAACCACTTGGCTACCGAGGTCTGGCTTTCAACCGTCGAAATTTGTCAGTGCTTGATACTTATGTTTTAAGTCAACATTGCTTCATCAAATCTTAGAAGTTTTCACCTCTGAGATCCGAAAGAAATATTTTTACAAATATTTAAACAATCGGTTAAGATGAAGCTGCGTTTATAGATTAATGTATTATATTTTAGCGTTTTATTAACGCTTAAATGCGGAAGGTGCGTGGTTCGATTCCCGCCTGAGGTTGTCATCTTTTTTCAGTGTTTAAAAATTTACTTAAATATATTTAAGCGTCATAAAACGCTAAAATATAAAACAATAATCTTTAAACGCAGCTTCATCTTAACCGAATGTTTAAATATTTGTAAAAATATTTCTTTCGGATCTCAGAGGTGAAAGCTTCTAAGATTTGATGAAGCAATGTTGACTAAAAACATAAGCATCAAGCACTGACAAATTTTGACGGGTGAAAGCCAGACCTCGGTAGCCAAGTGGTTAAGGCAGCCGCCCGGAATGCGGAAGGTGCGTGGTTCGATTCCCGCCTGAGATTGTCGTCTTTTTTCAGTGTTTAAAATTTTACTTAAGTATATTTAAGCGTTAATAAAACGCTAAAATATAAAACAATAGTAGACATTTAGCTTATACTTCCTCTATTCTTGATATAACATTTATTACACGTTTATTTGTAAGGCTGTAAGTCTCTAGCTTTTTAAGGTGATCTCTAATATGAAAGATAAGCCTGGATTTAAGTGCAAAATATGTGTTACAATAATTACACTGATATGGTTTCGCGCCCGTGTGCATCCTTACATGTATAGTTAAATGATTTTTTCGTGAAAAATACTTATTACAAACATTACACTGATATGGTTTCTCGCCCGTGTGCGTCCTTACATGTACAGTTAAACTACTTTTTCGTGAAAAATACTTATAACAAACATTACACTGATATGGTTTCTCGCCCGTGTGCGTCCTTACATGTATAGTTAAGTGGTTTTTTTGTGAAAAATACTTATTACAAACATTACAATGATATGGTTTCTCGCCCGTGTGCGTCCTTACATGTCTTGTTAAAATATTTTTAAGTGAAAAATACTTATTACAAACATAACACTGATATGGTTTCTCGCCCGTGTGCGTCCTTACATGTATAGTCAAATGATCTTGTCGTCTAAAATACTTATTACAAACATTACACTGATATGGTTTCTCGCCCGTGTGTGTCCTTACATGTACAGTTAAGTTCTGTTTAGATGAAAAATACTTATTACAATTATTACACTGATATGGTTTCACGCCCCTGTGAGTCCTTACATGTCTAGTTAACGTTTGTTTAGATGTAAAATACTTATTACAAACATTACACTGATGTGGTTTCTCGCCCGTGTGAGTCCTAACATGTGCAAGCAAAGTACGTTTACATGAGTAACACTTATTACAAACATTGCATTGATATGGTTTCCCGCCCGTGTGAGTCCTAATATTATGTAAAGTCAAGTCACTTTTATGTTTAAAAGACTTATTACAAATTTTACAGACTTCTTTGCCTTTTAAGATTTGTTCATTGTTTCTAACGATGTTTGCAAATTTTTTTTCATGTTTTATGTCATTATTAGAACTTAACGGTTTTTGCCTTAGTAGTGTATAATGTGAATTCACATGACATTCTAAAATATTTTTGCAATTAAAATTTATTTTGCAAACGTCACATGTATAGGTGTTTATACGTTTCTGCTTATTTCCAATATTGTTATTAACAATTATACATTTTTCTTGTTTGTTTTGATAGTATGCCATATTAGCATAGCTTACAGTACTATCTTCATTACTATTAGTTTTGGTAAATACAGTTTTCTGATTAGTGTTTTGTGGTGAGATTTTCTCGATATCGTCATTATTGGATTTTCCTTTTTCAGTTGCTTGAGACGTCTGATTCACTCCATTGCCAGTATCAGTACTTAGTATACGTTTTTTCTGTAGTGTAGCGCCTGCAAAAATATCATATTTAAAGTTAATTTATGTAATTAAAACTTGTAGTTTAAGGATTCAATTCGAGTAGAATTTGCAAACTCTCTTTTGTTGTTTTCACAGTTTTATTGATCAATTTCAGAATAAGCTTTGTTCATTATTATTAAAAAGGACATTGACAGGGTTTGGACGAAGTGCTGCCCAGACGTGGGAGTACTTCCAAGTGGTTGCTTACGTTAGTAGTAAATAAAAAAAATAATTTAAAAAAATCGATCCGAGGGTTGCCGGCAAATGAAATATTTTGTTTTTAAGATTTCTTATGTGATTTAGGCATTAGAAAACGATTAAATTCTATTTTTTTAATGTTTAGTCAAAACCCGGGTACCCGGGGTTTTCGAGCTTTTTCGGTCTTTTTGTTATTTTTTTTAAATATGAAGAAACTGTATTTTAGTATGGATTTGCTAAGTCAATACGAGGATATAAAACAAGGGTCTTTTGGTAATTATACTACTAATAATTATAATATACTGAAGACTAGTTTTGATACCTATATAGAAATATTTTGAAATTATTAAACTCTTTTATCAACATTAATAATAAATTTGTTTTAGTAGCAAACTTACTCTTATGAAGTTAGATTGGGATCAGAATAAAAATTTTAATTTAAGTCTTTCAGTAATAATAAGTTTTTCTCTTAACTAAAAATCTGCTAAAGACTATTTTAATTTTAATGAAACTTTTTTTCTTAACATTAACAATAAATTCGTCTAGTGGCTAACTAACGCGTAAGAAGGCAGATTTTTTTTATGTGAAACGTTATAGTGACTACATCTTGCCTGATGGTAAGCAGCCGATGCAGTCCAAAATAACGGAGCTCTCCTCACCGTGGAACAAGCACGGTGACAAGCGCACCCATTCATGACGGCCTGCATAAATGCTGTTTCACGCCCCGCTTAAAAGACCCGGGACTATAGGAGCTGGGAAACACATGCGTCTAGCCAAAAGGTCTTACAGAGGAACGACTTGCCAATTTTTTTTGTACGACTGTTGATAGTCTGCACAGTATGATGGTGGTTCCTAAGACCAGCACGTGTAGTCCGGGACAGGAGAGGGTGGGATTAGATGAAAAAGTTCTTCAGGACACTACGTAATAATTTCGGTAGAAGACACTGAGAGAAGCAATGTCTCTATGCAGCTGGTGGTCCTCAAAAGAGGCTGTAACCTCAGCATCTCTAATAATGCGTACAGCTCGCCTTTGCAGTCTATCAAGTGCATTTAGCGGGGCCGTCCCATAGATAGGAACAATACTCCATACTCCATCGCACCTGAGTCTTGTACAGCAAACAGCGCTGCTCGTGAGTGAGAAACCGCCTCACCTTATTGAGAATACCTAACTCACGGGAGGCAGTTAAAATAACACTCTCGATGTAGCATTTTGGATTCAGTTCCTGGCCGATGTCCATGAAAAGAATGCTGAGGTCCACTGAAATGGGTAAAGGAGAGTTCTGAAGAGAGGGAGGAGGACTGACGAAACAAAATGGCAGGGGAGTCAGGCCCAGAACAGACGGTGAAACGCAACTGCAACGAAACTCTATTGAAATTATAAGTTTGAAACCAGTTTCAATCGTTCTCCACACACGCCGCTACCTCACAATCATTTAAACAGACGTCAGCAAAATGTCTAGTTCAAGTGATGAAGAAGTTGTGGTTATGTCTCGTATTTGTATCTTCGACATAGAAAAACGCGTAAAAGAAGAACTACGTAGATACATCCAAAAGCCAATGAATTAAAGGAGGTGGCTTAAAGTATGTATTGATTGAAGCTCGCTTCAAGATGTGACCAATCTTGTCAGTGACGCCTTTCATGTATGGAAGTACTGCAGGTTGGCGCTCGACAGATAGGTACCTCAATGGCGGTCTCTCTTTAGAGTCTATGGCAGAAACTCAAATGAAACTTTAAAGTAACCAGAGGTGCAGTTTCGTTGCAGTCGCGTTGCGCCGTCTGTTCTGGGCCTCACTCGCACGCAGCTCACCGCTCTCGTTGCGCGTCAACAACGCGACGACGCATCTTGCCTCCATCTTTAATTCCGTTTATGTCATTTCTGATCTGAGTCAAACGCACGAATAACGTGCAACTTGCTTTATTAATTTAATCTTATTCGCACAAATAAACTATACTTAATTAAGTCAAGCAGAAATTATTAATGCCTTGTGCAAAAAAAGTTATGAGGCAAGTGAATTTCACTAACTTGTTCCTATCTTTGATTACATACAAAGGTTTGTATGTAGTGAGATTCAATATAGTAAGGTACTTTTTGACCGTGTTCAATCAAAGAGATCATTTCGAAAAGGCGTAAATATACTTATGATACGAATAATTACCGACAAGAAAACGATTGTAAAAAAGCTCGAAAAACCCGAAAACCCGGTTTTTTTATTTCCCAAACCCGGGCTTTCTTGCGACCCAGAAAACCGGAAATACCCGGGTTTTTTCGGGTCGGGTAAACCCGGGCTCGATGCCCTGGTACCTACATTGTTACCCTAGGGGTGAAAGAAGCTTTTTCTATATCTATATACTATAATTAATTGTTTGGCATCGAAGCAGTCACGAATTGGTTCCACAAGCTCGATAGTCGATACTCTTAATCGTTACTCGTTTGAGAAAAACTCGCGCTCCATTCGCAATTTATGAAATCGGGATTGGTCTAGTGGTTCATCTCAGACGCAGAGGTCACAGCTTTGATTCCCGAACGAGGTTTTCAAATCCGCCTGGTCAGCTACCACCAAGTTATCTATGTTTGTCGCCATGATAACAGCGATAACTATAGGAGTATCGCTGTGTTCCGGCAGTTAGAGGTAAGATTCTGGTCGAAGGTTCTTGGAGAATGATTCCGTAATGAAAGAGATAAATGAACAAAAAACGGTCAATTATATAGGCTCACAATCTAGCCATTTCTATCCACGCGAGAGCATGTTTTATAGATATATGGAGACTCTCACCAAATTTCTGCGCGGATCCCGATGGGCTGTTGTAGTGTTTCAAGTTGAAGTCCAATAGACGCGCGTACTCGCCGCCGCCGTAGAGCCGCAGCTCCGTGGAACGGGGGATTTTTTTACTAGTCCTAAATAAAAATGTATATTTAGAATTTACACTAAAAATTATATAAAAAATTAATAATCCAATTCTGGAGCTGCCTTTACCTTATCTTCTTACCTACTAAGTAAGATCCTAAGTTTCATTAAAATGGCTTATTATTCTTGAATAAAGTTTACTTATAATAAATGGAGCTGTGTGTTGGTGTTTATTACAAGAATACTACCGCCCTCTGCCCTTGGGCGCTGGACACAGAAAGGCGTGAGACGGGGCGCGGACATATGTCTCTTCCGCGTCTCTTTCATACAAAATGTATAGAAGCGTCGCGACGCAAGTCATATAGAAAAGACATGGCGTAGACACGACGCTAACTCGTCTGCGCCCTACTGTAAAACATACAGAAAGGACGGGGCACGGGCGCGAGCGGACGAGAGACGACGCGACGGCTCGCAGTGTGACCAGGTTTAACAGAATTTAGCAGTATTTAGACTCTAAGTTAGAGCTTAGCATATTATTTAGCTTGTTAAAAAGTTTTGGCAGTTTTAAACAGGATTAACAAAAAAAAATACCAAAACTAAGCATTTACAATGGGCGATTTTCAGACAGCCCATATTAAAAAGTAAAAATTAGTTCAAAAACACTCGATAGATGTCGTTTTATGAAAGCCGTACCTACCTAAGGGCTGTAATAAATTCTACACTTTTACTTGTCTACCAAAAGAATAAAAAAAATAGTATTTACTTTCTATTTATATTCAGGGCATCGAGAACCTATTTCTATTTTGGAATAGAATAAATATTACGCAGCCATACACGTGCTCTTCATGAACCCGCCTTTTACTAAGCGCCATACTAATCTATGCTAAGCGCCATCTATGAAGTCATTTACGAACCAATTTCTTTTTTTTAGATCTCGGAAAATCGCCCATTTTACATGCTTTGACGTAAGTAAGCAAATTTCTACCATTTTTGAATCAACGTTTTATGTTACTTATTAAACTAACAACTTTTAGTACAATTTGAGAAAAAATCCCTATTTACTATCTCTTGAGTTGTTTATGAACATATTATGTTTTCTTTGCAGCCGTTCTATGCATGTATAAAATATAGACCGATAACACATAATAATGTGATATGCGATAAAAACTATAAACGATTGTTAACCTTTTGAGCGCCAAAGTCGTCTATATATGACCAGCACTTGCGGGCCCTGTGCGCCAACGACATCTATAGTTGACAAAAAACCCGGCTTACAAAAATATTAAATAAATGTGTTGAAAAACTATTACTGGTATTTCTTTTTCTACATTCGACAATAAAGAATATCCCTGCAACATATGAGTATAAAAACAAGTCTCTTAGAGCCATAAGAACTGAGAAATATTGAACTATAAAACATGGATTTTGTCTAAGCAAATACTATGTCCAACACGCCAAAGTCGTCTACTCTTGACCGCTAGTGCTGTACTGCGGAAGGTAGTTATATCGTAAATTACCTATTCAAAATTCAACTAAAACGTGTTATTTTATTTTATTATTATTGCTATTTTAATAAAATGAAATGTAAGAACACTAACACTACCATAGCGTACCGTAGCTCAGCTACATGAATAAAGAATCGTCAAATCAACTTCACCTAATAAATCCAATATGGCAACTCTGGCGCATCCCTAGCGCGTCATCAATAATCAGTTCTCTGGGCGCCGTGGTCACGGATAGACGATAGCCTGATGACGTCATAAGCGCATAGTAAGGAAAGTAGTGCAGTGCAACATGAGCGATTCAATTGAACTTCTTCGCATTTTGGAAGGCGTCGATGATGACGACGAATTTTCGGAATCTGATTCAATTATTGAAATTAAGAGGTAAGTAAGTGTATGCAAATTCTTAATAAATTAAACTTTATTTCTGTTATTATACTTATAATATACTAGACTTTAAATATATTATTATTTATGTTAACAATTGTTTTATTAGATTTTGTTTAATTGTATGTAATGTAACTAAAATTAATATTCGAAACAAAATAACTCCTTGCAACTCTTGTAAGCCTAGGTTATTTCGCTAATTAGAGTGTAATACGTAATATCGACGCACGAAATCGCGACACAACATAGGAATTTCGTTTGTAATCGTTTTATGCGAATAAATGGAAGATGCTTATACAATTTTTATCTATTTTTACACTATACATCACTCGTAGGTACTCGACTCGAAATCTCGAGTTTTCGATCT
Source organism: Scoparia ambigualis (assembly GCA_963921215.1). Lineage (NCBI taxonomy): Eukaryota > Metazoa > Arthropoda > Insecta > Lepidoptera > Crambidae > Scoparia > Scoparia ambigualis. Next base: position 3,521,032 of record OY992523.1, on the reverse strand, counting down.
TGAAAGTTAAGTAATGTTCGCCGAGGTCGCCAAGAGGATGGGTGACCGTAGGTTCATAAAATCACGAGGTTTTCGATCGCGAAAGTTAAGCAATGTTCGCCGAGGTCGTCAAGGGGATGGGTGACCGTAAGTTCATAAAATCTCGAGGTTTTCAATCGCGAAAGTTAAGCAATGTTCGCCGAGGTCGCCAAAGGGATGGGTGACCGTAGGTTCATAAAATCTCGAGGTTTTCGATCGCGAAAGTTAAGCAATATTCGCCGAGGTCGCTGACTGGTCACCCATCAATTACTCGACCTGCGCAAATTTGCTTAACTTTTGTGAATGTAAACAGAACGTCATCCACTGCGTCATCGAGTCTCTTTATGGCATTAGCTATTTTGCGGCAACATAACTATTGCGGGTAGATTAATTTTATTTTTACTTAGGGTAGCCGTAGGTACCGTCATCTACTATGGATCGTATGCATACAACACGTGTGCACGGTGATATAATAATAAAAATAATAAATAAAAAATGAATCACAATAATATTATATTAATATATTATATTATATTGTTTACTAAAATATGTTTGTTTTTATTTATAAAATATTCTTGTACTGTTTTGCACCGGTTAAAATTGACACTTTCTATGTATGTTTTTTTATATCCCATGGTTAATACCAAGTAGGTACCTTCTCAGTTTTGTTTATATAAATAGATATCATCATGTTTAGATAGATGGCATCGAAATTTGGTTTGTCGCGATTTCGTGCATCGAGATTTGGTTTGTCGCACTTTGTCGCGCTAATGTGCATCTAGATAGTGTGTTTCTAAATTACGTATTACACTCCGCTAATTACCTACATTTTTAAAGTTTTTGTTTTTGAGTTTAAAATAACCAGTATCAACTTAAAAATCATGACAAAGGTTTTTCTAAGGCTAGCCGCAATTTTAGTTCGTAACGGTTGCGTAAAAAAGGACGAAATCACTATAAAGAGGTATCATCTCGAGATCACGCAAGCGGATAATTCTCAATGTGTTTGGTATATTTTTATAATTCAACGATAGTTAAAGTACATAATAATATAGCTTATAATATAATAGCGTAATATTCTTTACAGAAATAAATCTCTAAAACCATAGTTCAACATAATCAATTATTCAAAAAAAATAGGTAAGTAACCGTGAGTAAACATTAAGGTCTAAAACAGCGGGTAAGTAGGTATATCGACTTGCTATCTTTCGGCATTACGCTCAAAACGATATATTGATAAGGATTTAAGATCTAAAATAGCGTATCAGCAGGCCCGTGTCACTACGTAATTCGGTCGATTTATATACCTACACTCTCGGTCCGCGCGCGGAGACAATTTAGTCGAGTGTCACGCACGCAGTCGCAGAAAGCGACCGACGCGGCAGTTTGTTTCACGTTAACTTTATTTTCGCAAGTGGATAGTTCACAGAATGGTGAAAAAAAAGCTTTACTGTTCTGCATTCGGATGCACTAACACGAAATTAAAAGATAAGGATTTAACCTTTCACAAAATCTGTTGCCGTCTGCAATTACTTAATATAAACAAAGCACATAGTAAGACATAGTAACTAACATAAGTAAATACAACAGAGTATTAATACGGATAGTTGGGCGGTGAAAAGGTTAATCGATGTCTTTCTAGGTATCGATTTCGAAATTGATACATTACGTGCGACTCGGGTACATCTCTATGGAAGAGGCATTATAGGATGGCCAGCTGCGCCGTTGTCGTCCAGTCGTGACAATGAAGACATCACTATAGAGAATAGTGCTGTGATTTACCACCATTTTATTTTCAATGCTATGCTTTTATTTATGTACTAAGTACATATATACAAAGAGTGGAAGATGGCACAAGAATAAATTAAACATCCCAGATTATAAGTAGTCATTTATTGCATATACAAACAACAAAAACAGGTCGCCGTGTGTTACCAATTTATCGACTCTTGGCAGCACTATATTTTTCGTAGGTATTTTTGTCTATTTTATGCTCTGGCGTGCAGGACACAGGAATGCGTTTATGGCGTGGCGCCCAAAAGGTTAAAAGACAGCTTTGTATTTGCATACAAAATAGGAGTAAAGAACTATGTTAGCGTAATTTTAGCACTTTTTCGAAATAGTATAGCAGGTTTTAACAGCGGCGCGGCGTCCAGCGTCACGTCTCCGTGCCTCGTCTTTTGTATGTTTTAAAATGTCGCTCGGGCGGCGGCGCCCCCCTCGTGTCACGTGTTTTCTGTCTTTTCTGTGTGGCCAGCGCCTTGGGTGATTGGGTGCCGTTGCAGGCGACCAACGGACCTGTGACTGCACATACATCCAACAGCACTGTGCGGCGATGGGCTCACCGCCTATCACGCTGAGCACATGTGCAGTTGTTACTTGGTGAAAGGTGCACAGGGTGCACTGCTTCTGCGGTCCTCATTGCCTGCTCTCTGACTAACCCAAGGGGATAATACTCGTGAATATGGATGTATGTTTACTATATCTGCCATGTGTCAGAGGGAGTATAGTAGTTATCATAATATTTGCTTGTGATCTGCCCTGTGTTCTGTAGTGTAGTCGTAATATACCCGCCTGTAGTCTATCTGCCCCTGGTGCTGGGACGCCGCGAGGTTCTGCTCGCACCAGTTGGATGCGTTCGCGTCTGCTGCGTCCACCACGTGCGACCATTTGTTGTTGCCTTCGTGGATCTAAAATGAATATAGCGAATAGCCAACCACGCCAGGAGAATAATAAATAATAAATCATCATCGGTTACCTCATGAAACGCATAACGTTTTCCGCCATAAACTGGCAATGCATCATGATAATGGCCATAATCGTCACTTGCTATAATTCTTAATAGCATAACTTCATAACGCATAACATAAATGGCCGAATTTAAAATGCATAACCATAGAAAGGCATAACGTCGATAAGCATAAGTAACAAACGGCATATTTTTTATTTGCCATAATGTTGAGAAAACATAATATTCAAAAAGCATTATGGCAATAAACATTCTGCGTTTCAATGTGTCACCAATACATAGTTATGGAGACATATGCATTTGAAATCTCATTAAAACTAACCTTAAAATGTGTAAAATAGAAGATGAAGATTTGATGAGCATGACATGACAAGAGCTATAAAAAGAGATATTTTTGTATGGAGTTAGATTTGTGTTGTTTTATAAAAAAAACATTGAAATTTAAGAAACACGTGACCTACAGGAGTAGGGCAGTTAGTATTTGTTGTTTTATAAAAAAAAACCTCTATTATGCTTTATAAAAAAAATACCTAATTGAATTATTCGTTTTAAACTATGCTTATTAAAAGTATGACAAACAGTAATATAGATTTTAACGAATATGGTTCTTATTAAAATGTTTTTAACGATTCTGCGTTATTAAGTTTATGCGTAATAAAAAAATTGCTACAAGGTAACTATTATGCTTTTTGAATTGTATGCCATATGATGTATGTCAATTAAAATTATGGCAATAAACATTATGCGTTTCAATGTATCACCATCATCATAGTCATCAGCCTATAAATGTCCCACTGGACATAGGCTTTCCACATGGACTAAAAAGAACATAGGGAGATTGAGCTGGCCCAATGCGGTGGTTGGTGGGTTTAAACGACATCCATTTTAACAACAACCGGGACCAACGGCTTTACGTTTAAGTGCCTTCCGAAGCCATGTAAATAATAAAATAAAAAAGTGTTCGTTCAAAATTAACTTGTGACGGGAGCAACCGCATGGAACTCGGCAATGGCTGTATCTTTCTCCGGGTTTGTGTAACTAATTTTTTTTTACAACTGAAGGAGGCAAATTAGCAAGCGGGTCACCATGGACCCGCAAAACCAGAGGAATCGCAGACGCGTCGCCGGTCTTTAAGGAGGGAATAGGCTCGTTTCTTGAAGATCCCTAAGTCGTAACGGTCCGGAAATACCGCCGCCGGCCGCCGAGAGCTGGTTCCACAACACTTTAGTTCGACGCAAGACATTTCGTGGAAAAACGCACAGTGGTAGACCGCCATCCATCAAGGTGATGTGGATGAAATGACAGAAGATTGCGTGTAGTGCGGTGAAGGAAATCAGCGGCAGGGCCCAAGCCGAAAAATTACTCAGAACACTCTCCATGATATATGCGGTACAATATACAGAGAGACGCAACGTCTCTCCGAAGAGCTAGTGGATCGAGCCGACCCTAAATAACCACGTCGTCGACAACTCAAGCAGCTCTGCGTTGAATGCCGTCAAATGGAAGGAGTTGGTATTGGGGTGCTTCAGTCCAAAGATGGGAGCAGTATTCCATATGCGGCCAAACCTGTGCTTTATACGGTTGTAAGCGATGGGCCGGCGTGAAATACTGACCCGCTCAGCTTTTTCGTAGCTAATTTAGCTTTACCTTCCAAATGACCTGGAAACTGAACGTCACTCGAAATATCGACGCCAAGGATTCCAATAGTCTGCTTGGTATCAAGGGAAGCTCCCTCAAAGTTCAGAGGTACGACGAAGGTATGTTTTTTCGTAGTAAATGCGCAAATTTGTGTTTTGGAGAGGTTAAAGTGGACTACGTTATGTCGGCCCCAATTCGAGACATGACTTGGCATGTTCTCGGTGTCAGTCACACACAAGTTTATTCCAAATCTCGATGACGCTTTCCAGAGAAATATTACCTCGTCGCATGTAGAGCGTATCCCCAGTACTGTCGTCCGCATAGCAATGCAATGCAGATATGCAGAAGAAACAGAGTAGGGGATAACACACACCCCTGCGGGACTCCAGCATTCACGTGCTTCATGTCAGAGCACGAACCGTCGACTACGACTCTGATGCTACGCCCAGTAAGAAAGCTGGCAACCCACGATCACAATTTCTCAGGAAACCCGTATGATGGAAGTTTAGAGAGAAGAGCCCTGTGCCATACCCTGTCAAAGGCTTTCGCTACGCCCTAGCTAACTGCCAGTGCCTCCCCTTTACTCTCGACTGCCTCCGCCCAACGGTGAGTAAGGTACACTAAAAGATCAACATTTAATGATTGATTTATTTAGTTTAGGTTAGGGTTCAAACAAAGAAAGAGACAAATAACTCACTTCTTATATTAAACTATAGACATCATATTGCTAACAATAATTTCCACAAATAGTCCAGTAAAATTAAATAAGTAGTAATCCATAACAGCAATCCTCCTCAGTGGTTGCGCGTGATCCGAGCGATTGTAGACCTCGCGGCTGCAAATCAATGTCCATGGATTTCCCCGCGCGGGGGAGGGGGGGGGGGGGCATATAGATAATAATATAATAATAATCGTGAACCTATGTATGTATGACTTGTGTACCTACTTTTATCCAAGGTTTTCGATTGTGTTCTACAATGAAACATTGGTCAGGAAGCTTCACCACTATGGAATTAGATATACTTCTTTGAATCTTCTAATCTCATACTTGAGTAACACGATTCAGAAGGTCGACATTAACGGTAAAAGATCTCCGGGATCAGTGGTTACAATGGGAGTTCCGCAGGGTTCAATACTTGGTCCATCTTTGTTTTTGGTTTATATTTTATACCTTAGCTATGGCTTTATAGAAAAGCTTATTATAAAGTGTCCGATAACACAAAAGACAAAACAGATTGGGTCTGAAATGCTCCAAGTACTCGAACAGCTATTTGTAATTGTCTATAATTAATTTAAATAGAGCACCATATTTAAATAAACAATTTATATTCAAATTCATATTTTGTATTTTAAGACCTGGTAGCAACATTTTTTTTTGTAAATGTCGTTGCTTCTTGCGCCCGTTCTTTGTACAGTAAAAAAATATGTCTTGAATGGGCGGAAAGTTAAAAAAGACTTTGACGATTCAAAGTACTTATTAATTGAATTTATTGAATAAACATATTTTGACTTTGACTTACTGACCTCAATGCTGGCCTCGACCAGCCCGTTATGTTTGTGCTTCGCGTTTATTTCTTGGGACGAGTCGGCGAGGGCTTCCGCGTCGATCTCTTCGGACGAGCTGCCCTCAGGAATCTCATCCTAAACAAAAAGCAATGAGGTTCAGTCATTTATTATTTTTTATAGATTAAGAAATTCACCGTGCTGAGCTTCGTCGCGTCTGCTACGTCATTAAACGAATACTACCACCCCCTCTTGACACCTCTCTGTCTCTCCCCCCTCTCGTAATGACTATTGTCAGAACGGCCGCGTATCATTTATTATCCTCGTACACTACAGTGAACTTACAACAAAACACACTAATATTACACAGATAAATTATACTTTTTAAACTTGTTTTGCGAGAGACTGAAAACATCCAAGTGACTTCGTGTTAAAATTATTTTAAGTAAGTAAATTACAGATTCTAGCTAAGAGGTAATGGAATTTAGATTAGATAGATTAACTAAGGTTGTTGTGATTGGTTTACGAGGCAATTCGCGGAAACAATAAGAATTTCATGGCAGAAAGCATGTTATCATCTTGTTATTGTGAATTCTCAATATTACATGCACACATACATGACCAAGACTATTATCGCCGAAGGGTTAGTCAGAGACTAAGGCAAAGAGGACTATAAAAGCAGTTCTCTGCCATAGTCCACTATTCACTAAATAGTGACTGCACATGTGCTCAGCGTGACAGGTGGGGAGCCCATCACCGCTCTACGTTGATGGTGTACGAGCCTACACACGTACATTTTAATAACTATTGCATATTGTTAATTTCACAATGACCTCAATGCGTTTGCATACGCATCACTTTTAAAGACAATTGTAGAATTAATTACTTTCAATAAATTAGTGTTTTTCTAGCATTCAATCGGGTTGGTTTATTTAGCACTCTCCGGAGTAACCTATCCATAACAAGCATACGAGTGTGGGATTCAACCCCCACATTTTGGTCCTTCGTTAGCCCGTTGCTGGGACGAATTCGGTATCGTTTTCTTCGACTTTCGCGCGGTGGTAGTCGAAGATCGTAACGTAGTCGCGTTGTCAGTTCAGTGTTCAAGTAAGTGAATCTGTGTGCTTCGCGAAAGTTCCCGCAAAGGATTGATCAGCAGCAGCCTGACACATAGCATTAGCGTGCAGGCAACCAACAACCAACAAGCATCAACGTCGTCGTTCTCGCTCAGACGAGATCACACGTGGCAGCAAGCGAGCCATACCACCAGTTTTGGGAGTATCCAGCATCTATCAGCTACAACTACGTGCCTTTAAGTAAGATTGTTCCTTTTATTTTTACTTAATCATGGAATCTCTTATCCAGCGTCAAGCCGCTATCCTCGAGACATTGAAGCAGATCAATAGTAACTTTAATAAGGACTCGGCTAGTCGTAAAACGTCAGAGTATCTTAGGAAGCGTTTAGAGACGATAGATAATCTTTGGGGAGAGTTTAATATGAACAATGAGCGGTTACAGTCATATGAGGATAGAGAGCAACAATATTTTAAGGAGGATATTTTTCAACAAGCAAAAGACTTTTACATAGCATTACGTACTAACATTTCGACTTATAAAATGGATGAAAAGCAGACTGTAGACGTCGCAGTTCAAGATGGAAGGGTGAATGAACTGTTAACTCAGCAGCGCACTAACTTTCGAGCATTTAATAGGCTCATACTAAGTATTATTCCGAGCGAAATATCCGAAAAATGGGAATTAGAGAATGAATTGCGTAATATGCAGATGAAATGGAATATGATTGATAGCATGCACTTACAAATAGATAATATTTTACAGGGATCAGATATGAGTTATGATGAGGAATTTAGTAGATATGAAAGATCTTTTAAGCAGATGAAACGTGACCTAAATAAAAAGTTGTCATCATCAGCTCACGTTCAGCAAGCTACTCCAACTATCGATATACCGATCTTTGCGGGCAAATACACACACTGGCCCACATTTTATGACTTATTTACTGAAGCTATACATAATAGTCGTATATTATCTAAGTCTCAAAAAATGCAACATCTTAAGTGCAAGGTCAAAGGAGAAGCTGAACGGATAATTCAACATCTTAACGTGACCTCAGAAAACTATGATACTGCCTGGGAATTGTTGACACATAGATACAACAACCCACAGATTTTATTTACAATGCAAATTGAAACCTTTTTGAATCAGCCCAATATCTATAAACAAACATCATACGAATTGAAAAAACTTTATGATACAAGTACTGAGTGCATCCACGCAATACACAACTTAGGTATTAATACGAACACTTGGGATCCTCTGTTAGTACATCTGTTAGCAAAGAAATTGGATCCGGTTACTTACAGCGACTATAAGGAATCACGTAAGTCGCCGCGAGATTTACCAACATTAGAAGAATTAATGACATTTTTAGAAGGAAAGTTTATGGCGTTAGAGCCGCTACAAAGAGAAAGGAAGAGTAAGGATATAACTCCACCTTCAACATCCTTTAGATATAATCAAAACTATCAAAAGTCTAACTCGTTTAACAATAAACCTATAAAACATTTTACATCGTTTAAAGCAGCTCCGACTTTTACATCAAATATTAAATGTCCATTATGCACTTTGGACCATCAGTTGTTTAGGTGTCATAAGTTCCTTAACCTTCCAGCGGAAACTAAAATGAGAACGGTTGTGAAATGTCGAGTTTGCCAAAACTGCCTTTTCATGCATAATGAAAAATGTCGCTCGACAAAACGCTGCAAGGAATGCAATGGCGAGCATAATACTCTATTGCACGATGCGTTCAAACAGCTAATAAATAATGTACCGATGTCCGTTACGTCATCTACTCCATCTACGTCATCAATGCCGTCAACATCAAAACAACATAATGTCAACCATGTTGCAGCAAACAATGAAGAAGTCTTACTAACAACATTGCTTTTAAAGATAAAGGCAGCCGACGGAAGTTTTATTACTATGAGAGCTTTGTTAGACCAGGGTTCCCAAATTACTTTAATATCCGAAAATGCAGCTCAAATGCTTGGATTACAGCGGCAACGTTATCATGCATCTGTGTCCGGAATAGGTACTGGTGAGAAACTTAGCAAAGGAATTTTAACAATAGAATGTCAGTCTATTTATAATGATTTTAACTTAACAACGGAAGCATTAATTATCAATCATTTAGTTAACAATTTACCGAATAGCACTTTCAACAAGCAATCATGGATGCATTTGCAAAACGTCAATCTAGCTGATCCACAGTACAACATCTCAAGACCTATAGATTTGCTCCTAGGCGCCGCGGTTTACTCAGACATAATTATGAATGGTTTGATAAAGGGTCCGAATCAAGCACCCATCGCCCAACAAACAAAATTCGGATGGGTACTATCTGGCAATGTGAAGAAGTTCCAATGTCATGTAGTTATCAACAGCTTAGATGAAATCTGCAAGTTCTGGGAAATGGAAGACATCAGCATTAATTCTAACACCTTAACACGAGAAGAGCAATCTTGCGAGGACTTCTACCAAGCAACAACTAGAAGACTGAATAATGGAAGGTACGAGGTTGCACTTCCTATGAAGCAAGGGTTTGAGGAGAAATTAGGTATATCTAAGCAAAAAGCGATTGCTCAATTTAAACAATTAGAGAATAAGATGACGAAACAGCCTAAATTTTCAGAACAATATAAGTTATTTTTAAAAGAATATCAACAATTAGGTCATATGATTCCATCAAGGTCAAACATTGAACCCAGTTTTTTCTTACCACATCATGGTGTTTTGAAACTGGACTCCAGCACGACTAAGTTACGCGTCGTATTTAACGGATCATCAAAAACATCGTCTGGTCACAGTCTCAATGATCTAATGGAGTGTGGCCCAAATCTACAAGTTGACTTGCAAGAGCTTATTTTAAGATGGAGACAGCATAAGTACGTCATCACAGCTGATATCGAGAAGATGTTCAGACAGGTACTTATAAGAGCATCAGATCAGCCACTGCAATCAATAGTTTGGCGGAACACTCCTGATGAGCCACTACGTGAATATCAACTCGCGACCGTAACATATGGCACAAAAGCAGCACCGTTTCTAGCAATACGAACATTACGTCAACTAGCAAAAGATGACGCATCAAAATACCCAATGGCAGCAGAAGCGCTGGAAAATTCATTTTTCACCGATGACCTGTTGAGTGGAAATGATACGATAGAGTCGACCAAAGAGTTACAGCGTCAATTAATTGAGATTCTAAAAGGAGCAGGTATGAACCTACGAAAGTGATCAGCAAACAACCACGAATTAATCACGGGGTTAGAGTCGAATCAAGTCGATACTCCTTTCCACTTTAAATGTTCCAACTCACGCAATACACTCGGATTACAGTGGCAGCCAGGCACCGATTCATTTACATTTCAGAACAAATTAGATAACAATAAGCAATGTGACACTAAGAGACAGTTGTTATCTGGTATATCTAAGGTGTTCGACCCCTTAGGCTGGATCTCACCTGTCACGGTTCGAACAAAACTTCTATTCCAAAAGGTATGGTCGTTAGGTATATCATGGGACAGCAAATTACCATCAGAAATACAGATTGAGTGGAAACAAATCCGAGATGATTATAAAAACATTAAACATCTATCAATTCCCAGATATATAGGAAACACACGCAACGGATATCAAATACATGGCTTTTGCGATGCGTCTGAAAAGGCGTTTGCCTGTGTTGTTTACATTATAACGCCTAATGATAAGGGCGAGTGCACACCTACCTTAGTAACAGCAAAAACCAGATTGGCCCCACTAAACAAGCAAGTATCACTTCCTAGGTTAGAGTTATGTGGAGCCTTACTTTTGGCCCAGTTAATCGAAAAGGTTCGAAAGAGTTTGAAGTTAGAGCATAATTTAGATAATATATTTGCATGGACCGACTCCATGGTGGTGCTAGGTTGGATTCATGGCGACATCTCTCGATGGAAACAATTCGTTGCCAACCGAATAAATCAGATCAGAGAAATCATACCAGCATCTCATTGGCGACATGTTAAGTCGGAAGAAAACCCAGCAGACAGCGCCACCAGAGGTCTCTCAGTAACAGCAATTTTAGAGCATAGTTTGTGGTGGAAGGGACCCAAATGGATCATCAAAAATAAAAGGAGCAAAAATCAAATAGAGTATCAACAACCTACTATTGAAATAAAAGATGTGAAAGTAAAACGTGTACATGCAGCCTTATGTGAACAACAACCTTTGTTAATTGATAAATTGTTAAAAGAAAATAGCTCTATTATTTCAACCGTCCGACAGATAGCATGGCTATCACGTTTCACAACTTGGTTCCGCCAACGCTCGAGCGAATTCAGCAAGTATCTATTGTCGTCAGAATTAAACAATGCATATAACATCATAATAAAACATACTCAAGCGCAACAATTTGAGATAGATTTATTTAATTTGAAAACCAAGGGTCATGTTAATCGTAACAGTAAGATTGCAGCCCTACATCCTTATCTGGACGAGCATGAGGTTATGAGAGTCGGTGGACGACTAAAGCACTCTTCTATCAGTAACTCAGAAAAACATCCGATCATTTTGTCTAAAGATGGTCGTTTTACTGAACTTATCATCAGTCAAGCACACTTAACAACCTTGCATGGTGGCCCAAAATTAACCTTAGGGTACATAAGAAACCGCTACTGGATAATAAGCGGAGTCCACACAGTCAAAAAACATTTACGTAAATGTGTCACCTGCAGCAGATTCACCAAGTCAAATCAACAGCAAATCATGGCGGATTTGCCCCCCGCCCGAGTCAACCCTTCACGCCCATTCACTAATTCTGGAGTTGACTTCTCTGGATACATCGAGTTAAAGTGTAACAAAGGCCGTGGCATCCGTACATCAAAGGGATACATAGCAGTATTCGTTTGTATGGCGACTAAGGCTGTCCATTTGGAAATTGTGTCAGACCTCAGCACTCAAGCATTTTTGGCAGCATTTCGCCGATTCTGTGCTCGACGGGGCACCCCCAAGCATATGTATAGCGATAATGGGAGTAACTTCGTCGGTGCCAATCGCTTATTAAAAAGAGAATACGAAGTGATTCTTAATAGTATTAATAAGGAGTTTATGGATAACCTCAGCGAAATGGAGGTTATTTGGCATTTTAATGCCCCAGCCTGGCCTTCTGCTGGTGGACTCTGGGAAGCAGCAGTGAAGAGCTTAAAGCACCATCTGAAGCGCGTGATAGGCGAGCAAAAACTCACCTACGAGGAGTTCAGCACGTTACTACAGCAAATTGAGGCCTGTCTGAACTCCAGGCCCCTATGTAGGTTGACAGAGGACCCTGATGACGAGAGTCTGACCCCAGGGCACTTCTTAGTAGGAGGACCACTGCTCTCCAGACCACAAACAGAGTCAGAGAATATGCATTTATCTCAGAGGTGGCAATTGGTACAAGCAATGAATAAAAGATTTTGGAAATGGTGGTCATCCGAATATCTTCAACATTTACAAGCAAGATCTAAGTGGAGAACACCAAGGGAGAACTTAAAAGTAGATGACGTGGTTTTAATCAAAGAAGACAATATGCCTCCGGGAAAATGGGCTATGGGGCGCATCATTCAGCTTCACCCAGGCTCGGATGGGTACGTTAGAGTCGTGAGCATAAAAGCTAAGAACAGCATTATGAAAAGGCCAATTAACAAACTTGTATTGTTACCTATAATGGAGCAACAGGAACCCTCATCAGAGAATCCCTGTCCAACGTCTAACAATGACACACATCAAGTGTCACAGCAGCAAACATCCAGTGTTTCATCTCCAGCACCTCAGCAGAATCACCCACGAACAAGAAAAGGATTAAAAAATATATTACTAAATACACTATTTATGTTAATGATGATAACAACGGTTAGCACTCAACAAAATCAACCTTATAACATCACTGAACTACCATCCAAACAAGGTTTATTTTTTGATAAAATCCTTCAATTTCAATTTATCCGAGATGACTGGAAACTAGTGGTTTATTATAACCTAACTAATTATTACAGGAGCATGGCTGATATCAAAACATATATTGATCATTTGAATAGCATGTGTATTGGAGATACGACACAATATCAAATTATTACACAACAATTAGAGCATGATTATAAAGAAATACAACATTACAATAAAATTCTGACTAATCAGCATAAACGGCAGAAGAGAGGTCTCGTTAATGGTGTAGGCTATGTAGCAAATTCTTTATTCGGAATTCTCGACGATAGATTTGCAGAGCAGTATTCGCAAGATATTGAAAAAATAGCAAAAAATGAGAATCATTTGCAGCATCTCATTCGAAATCAGACGATTGTACTCGAAGCGGAGTCCAATATTATTCGCCGCAACGAAAAAATCATGAACTCACAATTTCAATTTATTAATGAACATCTACGTAATATTTCTGTTGAGATAGGTCAAGTTCGTTTAGACGTTAGAAATGGACTCCATATAGTCTCTTCAGCATTTACCGCTAATAATGTGTTAAGTAATATAAGACGCATCCAGGAAACAATCATAAATACCTTGACTGACATCAGACACGGGCGCATAGATAGTCACTTGCTATCGCCTGAACAATTGCAACTACAACTTGCTACTATAACAAGTCAGCTACAGGGTGATTTAGCAATACCTACAGAAAGGACACAGCTTAGTGAGTTGTATAAAATTTTAAAGGTCGTGACAGCAATACATAAAGATTATTTAATTATTGAAATTAAGATTCCAATAGTCACCAAAGAAACATTCGAACTGGACAAAATTATAACTATCCCTGTGCATAGAGGATTGCAGTCAGTTATCACAATACCTCAACATAATTACATCGCCTTTAATTTAAGAAGAGATACAGCAACATTCTTGTCCCAATATGATGTAAATGAATGCATAGTTTTAGCAAATAATAAAATGCTATGTTCATTTAATAGTCCTATTTACGACTTAAAACTAAGAGTCCATCTGTCAATTAAAAATAAACCATGCCATTACTAATAAAACACTCTGTGCATATTCACAATCGCCATTCGCCAATGCGTGGGTCAAGTTACATCTACAGAATGACTGGATTTATTCATGTTGCCAGGAATGCAACGTTCGCTTTTACTGCACAGGTGGAATATCAATTAGGTCATTGACAGGCAACGGCCTTATCACTCTAGGTCAAGGTTGCGTATTGAAGTCCAATGACCTATCTATTTACGCTCATAATAATTATATGAAACATATGACTGTAGGAACTAACATTGAAGTCCCACAGGTTTCTATCCTTAATACAATTTTAAACACATCGGTATCAGATAAATACGAATATGAAGATCACACTGATATCTGGAACTCATTGAAAGATCAGATTCAATCAATAAAGGAACAATCTAAAACTGAACTTAGTATTCACGACATTCATCATTACACTGCAATGTATGTGACAATAGCAGTGGTCGTCACTATTGGAGTAGCACTTCTGTGGTTACATTTGAGGAAGAGGTGTAACCGAACACTTCCAGCATCAGCTTCAGCGGAGGAGCTGCCGCCGCCGTCGCCGGCGCCGCCAGTGCCGCAGGCGCGCAATGCGCCGAGCAGTGTACAAGCAAGTGGTGGTGAAACGGTGAATACGTCACCCATTTATAGTGAGTGCGGTCGACACAGCAAATCATTAAGTGATATCAGTGCCAATAAGGGAACATCACCTATCATGTCCCGAGCAGTGTCGTTCCAAGTACCGAGTGTAGTGTAAAAATAGTAAAATAGTACGCGAGTGAATATTTAAAAATAATAAGACATTTTTATTTTAGACTATTACAGACTTATCTTATTATTAACTTTTTATTTTATTATTGGTTTTTTTTAACTATCAATCATTGTACTAACATAATATACTTACCATATAATAATATATTACATAATAATATACAATTGTCAGTACTAACATAAATAATAAGAAAAATTGTTACTAACACATGCAATATTTAGGTTATTATGTTTTCTCTCGTTTGGGTGGCCAAGATGTACGAGCCTACACACGTACATTTTAATAACTATTGCATATTGTTAATTTCACAATGACCTCAATGCGTTTGCATACGCATCACTTTTAAAGACAATTGTAGAATTAATTACTTTCAATAAATTAGTGTTTTTCTAGCATTCAATCGGGTTGGTTTATTTAGCACTCTCCGGAGTAACCTATCCATAACAAGCATACGAGTGTGGGATTCAACCCCCACAGATGGATGTATGTGCAGTCTTTAGTCCGTTAGTCGACTTTTAACTATATTAAAGCGTTAATAAAACCCTAAAATATAAAACATTAATACTTAATAATGTAATTGTTTACACAATTTAAACACAAATTTTGTTGCAAATAAATTACAAATAGGGAAAGACAATGTCGAAAAAATTTCCACGAGCAGGATTCGAACACGCACCCTTCTGGCAATCGGTGCGGGTTCGAATCAATTTGTGATCTTTAAGACCGGATGTTGATAACGTAGTTTGTTGACATTGAATGGGTGCCTTTGGCTTACAAAGTAAAAATAAAATAAAGATGGTGTTGATTAATTTGGGCGGGCTGGATAAGTGCCACGGTAGCTCAGCTGGACAGAGCACAAGAGGGCCTACTCTCTTTTCTCGAAACGAAATTCCGGCCAATTTTCGTTTTCTATTTACAGCAGATTCCATTCCTTCCGAAATTTCGTTCATACAAAGTAGGTTTGGCATTTAGATTTTTTTTTTAAAAAAACAGCAACGGCGGCCGAAATTTCGATTCGGGCAAAGAGAGTAGGCCCTCTGGCCCGGATTGCCAGAAGGGTGCGGGTTCAAATCCTATTCGTGGACATTTTTTCGACACGTCGTAACACGTAATGTGTTTATTTTTAGCCATTTATGCGTTTTTGCTATATGAAGTAGGTGTTTTCTTCGCTAAAGTCTTGTGATAAGATGCGTCATCCATAACAATAACCGTCTTTTTGGTAAATATATTGTTGCATCTTTTCAGCAGTTAGTACTTTACTGTTTACTTTGCTTTACTGTACAATGTGAAGTATATGCACACACATATTCAAAACAAATTGTGGAGGGGCATGCCATCTTTTCGTGGTTTATCTCTACAGGTATTCACTTCATAAAATTGTAGAAAGACCATACATTCTAATAATTTTGGTTATCTAATTAAAGATATAAAGAGAACATAGAACTAGGTACTATAATTATTGCCATGGCTATCATTTACTTAGTCAGAATCAGTAGGTCCTGATCACCGATAAAAAGTCATTGTGTATAAGTACACATAGTATACTAAGATAACATACCCTTAAAATAAACATTTCAACCTGAATACTTGTAATGAACTCTCATAGAGCATGAAACTCACCTTACAGGCGTATGGACGCTGCTCATCCACATCCAAAGATAGCGGCTTCTCGCAAACTTGGCAGCGGAGACCCTGCCAACAATAATAATTTTTTTTACTCCCAGTGCAGAAATTGTAGGTACCTAGGGCTTTGTAAAATTGCCATTACACTCTTTTATAGGAATTCAGATTGACAGTTGATTTTCCATAATTTAAACAATGTAAAAAAATATTCTTTTCATTCATATAGTGAAATTCACTAAAAAGAACCAGCAACAACACTTTAAAATGTACTTGATTCCAAGACTTTGAATGGCATACATTTGAATGTACAAATGTATGCTATCCAAAGAATAATGACAGTTGCTTCACAATATATTTATGAAAATCTCATGTACTTATGTTCATAAACATATTGATATGTTTTCAAAAAACAGTGATATTCACAATTTAAATACTAGAAGTAAGAACAAATTAGTAGTATGTTATACTAGAGTCAATAAAATAAATAAAATAAATAGTTCGGGCTTCACAAAGGAATCCGCTGCTTTAAACTCATTATGTAATTTTGTATGATGATGTTTCTTGCATACTTGACAACAATACTTAGATAAACATTGTGCAATACTATGTGGCATTAAACAATTGTAACAAAGTCTTTTTTCAGTTAAAGAAATTTCTTATCTTTCAGTTTCTCAAACTCTAAACATTGATAGATTGCATGTATGCTACTACTACTACAATAATAACAAGTTGAATTAGTTACATGTAAGGTGGATGCATGAGGAATTAACGCTTTGGGATTATTGTTTACGCATGTGAAATTAGTTGCTTCTAAAACCCTTAAATTGTGTTCTAAAAATGTCAACAAGTTACTAAAGCGCGGTATCTCATTTTGCTGTAAAGTAAACTCAAATTTAGTTCTTAAGTCTAACGGTAACCTTTTAGATATTATATATAAAAGAAAACTCCAAGAATTGACATCAAATCCAAGAGTATTTAATGCCTGTGTGTTCTCTTTTAAAGTGTTGAGAAAACGTTTTAAATTCTTTAAGTTGGAACATGACACTGAAAGTAACAAATCTAAATGTTTGTGGGCTATCAAGTGCTTATTTTCATAATGTTCTTGTAAGAGATTACAGGCCACACCATAGTTTTCACTAGTTATGCTTAAATGTTTAATTAAGTTAAGAGGTTCTTGTTCTAAAACACTCAATAAATAATGGAATTTTTGTATTTAAGATATTTCATTGTTTTGATGAATAAAACTGTCAAATATTGATTTAAAGTTGGGCCATTCAGTGTAAATGCCTTTGAAATATGTTAATGTAATATTAGGTAAATGAAAAAGACTTGATTCACAGCTAGACTTGGAAAGTACCTCTTGTGTCACAGGAGCATTAGTTGTTTTGGAATCCAATACACTTAGGTCAGACCAAATACTTTGAATTGAGTAATATTTCTCGTAAAACGTTGTAAAGCAAGATTCTATAGTTCCTCTTTGTTCTTCGGGCTGTGAAGCAGCAATTAATAAAGTATAATTAGTATCGAACTGTTCACGCATCTGATTTAGATCAACGAAACGAACACGAAATTTACTCAATTCCTGCGGTGTTGTAGGAATGGTTTGCACAAGCACTGTAGCCAGCTTATAAAGTTCGCATACGAAATCATAAGCCATGTTAAATTTAACAGTAGCTATTTTCAATTCATTCGCCATAATTGTTATTTTATTTTTACAAGTAAAAACAAGCAAAACAAACAATCACTCGAGGTTATTTTAGCGTCAGTTGAGTTGACTTGACACACAGTGACGTCAGTGACAGATGACTGACACTTAACAGTTTTTTTTATTTGTTCCGAGAAGGAACAGGCTAAGATTAAAGAACATACTGCCTAGTCATCAGTTTTTTTAAATAATATAATATATAATTATTAATGATTAAATGAACTTGCCTTAGTGAAGTTCGATCATAATTATACGAAGTGCTTCGTCCGAAAAGATTAGTATACATACCTGTTTTACCTATTCTACTAATTAACTATGTAGTAACGCGTAAGTGTTGCCACAATCAGCACTATTTTATAAAGAAGATACCTCATTTCCGGTCTAAGTACAATAATTAGACCGAAAATGACAATTTTTTTACACATTTCCGGTTAAAATTGACAGATATCCATTTCCCGCCAACATCCACCCCACCTCCGAGTTCACAGTGGCGCTCTCGTCATTAAGTTTAGAGTAGATTACAAGCTCAAGAGAATCTTCACCAGCTGCGTCACCTTATTCGCTTCATCTGAAAGAGGTAGTTCACTGCAAATTTTTATTTTTTTGTACTCCCACAGTGTAAAATAAAAATTTACGCCAGTCCTTTTTAAAAAAAAGACTGATGCGAGGTCTTTTTAACCTCAAGGAATGCATTGAAACCTATTATGTGTCTGCATTCGGCATCCATGATGCCATAAACCGGGTCCTTAATAAGGGCGAAGGTTATTTATAACCGTTGAAGAATGCACTCCGGAATAATGTTCTAGAAGATATTCACTGCATTCGGCATCCGTGGTGCCAAACTAATAATTCTAAACGCGGCACTAACCCGCACTTTTGAACACCCATGGTGTGACTTTTTAAACCCAATATTTAACCATCACTTCTGTGGTTATTTTATTCGAGATATCTCGATGACAACCAGTTCCTTTGTCCTAAAGACAGAGATGAACAGTCGCCGATTTGAGTGACGACGGAACAAACACCTGTCTTACCGTTAATTTCGTTAGAGGCGTTGAATCCTGGCCCGTTGACGTCGTTGGTGGGCCTGGCCAACGAAGGTCAGGATGCTGCGAAAACCAATGGCCCCCTCACAGATTGAGGAATTTGGTCCCAATAACGATGACCTGGCAAGTCAACTTACTTCCTTGCCACTCATGGCCTTGATAAAGAAAATCGCAAAGATTTATTAAAAAGGTTCCTTAAACCGTCCAATTGTAAAAACATATTAGCGCCCCAAATGAACCCTAACATCAAGTCTGCAACTCCAGAGCATGTCCATAAGCGTGATAAGTCAATTGAAGTCAACCAAAAACAGATTTCCGCAGCTATTACATGCGTTGGTCGCATTACCTATAAGTGATCAAATTAAGAACGCTGACAGAGTTAACGATTTATTAAAAAGCTTTATGGATGTCAGTCGTATGTTGTGACGTACAGTATCTTCAATCAAATGCTCGACGAAACTATGCTCTTCATAAAAAGATTTTTCGGAGAAAACTTAACAGAAACCTTAAAAACGGCTAACGCAGTTCTAAATGGTCTTCTGACCTTAAGGCAGAAGAACAAAGCAGGAATTTCAACCGGAAGCTGGTTCCCGGGAACCGACGGGCGGTGCCGGGCCCTCGTCGTCATCAACCGGCCTCATCAGCCGGAGCAATGATGAACTATTAGCTGCCACCACCACCGCTACCGCCACAACCGACAACGTCGAGTCTGCGCGGTCGCTCCTCGACAACGTCTGCCTATCGGCCCAGAGGGCCTAGTCAACTGGCAAACGCTCGACCGGTGAGAGCGTCAAAATCGCTCATCAAATTCGCTAGGCTACATCGATATCGATAAGCTAAGGGATATAGAACATACAGGCTTGTCTTAGTATTTTTTTGTTTGATGATAATGTAACGCTTATGTAAGATTAATAAATAGGTAGTAACCACACCGATCCTTTTGACTTTTAGTGAATTGAATGTCACTTTACTAAGAAATTCGGGTAGACTCCTTGAGACAATTTGAAAAATGAATCAATCGCTTTTTTCGCCGGAAGTTCGCCAGGCAAGCACGTTTGTAAATAAGTACTTATAATGATGACGAGTGACTTACCTACCATAATATGATATTGATATGAGACCAAACCCATTTTTCAGCTTATAATATAAATAAATTAAGACTGAAGACCACAAGCTAACGCTTGCTGCCAAGAATTTCTCAAATATTAACAACTTGACGTCCGTCTGTAATGAAATAAGTGATAACACTAAATGTTACAAACCGCGCGAACATTTAAACAGTTTGATCTTAGATGCGAGTACCCACTAGGTAGTGATTAAAACGTTTGCATCTTGTATGAGTACATCGCCTAAAGTAACTCTATGGCGTAGCGGCTAAGGCTTTCGGGTTTAGTTGTCTAACTACAACACCTATCACATTACTTTTCTAATTGATTATTGTCCTAAATAAAATAAAATAAAAAACATTCCAAGTACATGGTTTTGCTAGTTAAATTAAAACTAATTTTAAAATATGCAAACTAGCGAAGCAATGTACTTACTGTTACTTGAAAGGTAATGCTAGAGGTTCAACTAATGCAAAAAGTCCCCGCCCGCGCCGCATCGGTTTGTGATCTTGCCAGTTAGTTACGCAACTTTCACATTACCGAGCTAAAGGATGGGTAACCAAATAAAAAGCGTCTCGAGCTCCTCCGTGCTTCGGAAGGCACGTAAAGCACACTGCGGTTGTATTGGCTCAGGGCTTAAGCCTGTTATAGCCCAGTCTGCCTTAGTGCTGTCGTTCATGTGGGAACGTTCATAGGATGACGATGAAGGCAACATCGCCTTAATATAGGATTGTTTCATTGTTACTTATTTATAGCGGTAGGTACCGAAAATAATTAAAATTAAAAGTCAAATCATTTATTAAATATACGCCTTCACAGACACAATGACATGATCGTGGTCTCTACGCGACAAGTTAAAATATTTATTTATTTTACATTATTTATTTCACTGCCATTCATTATGAGTTGGTTGATAATGTTTCGAAATAAAACATAGGATTATTTATATGTTTACCAAAAATAATTTTAAAACAATTAATTTTATATAATTACCCTAGTATGTTGATAATGAATCAAGTACAACTTTAAGCCATGTTTAATGCAGTTTCATTGTTGGATACGACATGTGGTACACATCCCTTCTTTATTGTGAGCCTGATGCAGCATTAAATATTGGTGTTATTATGATTAACCATGCTTTTTGAAGGTATCCAGAATCTCCTAAGAAATTGGAACAATATACTTACTTATAGAAAATTGTCATACATAAAAAGTTAGTAGGTAGTATATATTTACCAAAAATAATTTAAAAACAATTAATTTTATTTATTTATTTTATATTCACAGGTGAATCGACAGTTCTATAAAAAGTATAACACTGAAAATGTGAAACAGCAAACCATTTACAGATTCACACAAATAAAAATGTGATAGTAACATTACAAACTCAAGCAACAATTACAATCGATTACTTCACAATCGCCAAATTGATAATAACTAAACTATTACAGAGTATGCTAGATATGGAACTTAATTTGTATTATATGTATAACAAGCCACCTTATGTAAAGCCACCTATTTAAAGAAAAAACAATATTATAACAAACACAATAGAACCCACCAGATTTAATAATCGGATAATAATAATGCAAGTTTATACATATAATAACCTTTGTATGTTGATAATGAATCAAGTACAACTTCAATAGCTTAATGTTATAACTAGTAGAAATTGATATAAGTAGGTACTTAAACATTTTCTATAGGTACCTACTGCAAGTAAAATTAAATATCAAGTAAAAAATAACATTAATGTTGTATTTCTTAATATATTCTTATTTCCTTACCTAACTCTCTCAAAGTCAAAGTTTATTAAATATGAGGCTTCACTTTCTCTTATTGACATTAAAACTATATGTGTATAAAAATAAATGCCAATTGTGTGTATAAGAAGGTACTGTTTTTTAGTACCTACCTAAGTAAATCTTTTTAATAAAGTACAATAAACTTAGAACTAAATTAACTTTATACTTAATTTTTCCCCATCATATAAACCAAATCACTATTTTATGGGTTAAATATATTTATGGCACACTGTTCCTTTTCTTAAAATAAAAATGTTGTCAACGAAGGTACTGTTCCCGCCAAAGCCGGGACGGCCTTTCAAACCGTACCGCCATCGGTATGGCGGTTGACTCAGCGGTTGTTGACGACCGCGTCCGCCTGTCTGCCGCGGCGCCACCGCTGCGCGACCCGCCGCCGCTAGCTTGGTGAGCCGAGCGCGCGACTAGTCTGTCTGCTAGCTAACGCGAGACGCCCACAAAATAGGCGCGCTGGTATCTGGCCTTATTATAGTGACTCCTGAACCTAAAGTGAAGAGCTCGACCTAAACGCCCTTAACCAGTGCCCCTAGTGAACTGTTTAGTGTAGTGACTGTGCGCCAGGAACTCAACCTACCCCGCCGACCGTGGACAGCTCGTCTCCAGGTTCCTGTGTATCCCTGTAAGTACTTCACTATCCATAACCTACCCAACCCACATCTTTTATTTCGCCGCTGTTACTGCGAACGCCTTTCGCCGTAACATTTTGGTCCTTCGAGCCGGATTTGAACCAGCGACCTATGGACCTAAGGTCTCGTAGGGCCCGGGCAAGCCCATAGCCTTCGGCACGATTTTCGACTTCGCGTTGATAGGACCCATTGAGGACTTGTATGCGCAGCCGGCGCAGCAGGTTAACTCAGCTCACGTCGTCAGCTCACAACCAGACTCAGCTGAATCGCCCAGGACATACGTCAGAGTCTGGAAAGGTTCTGGGAATCTGAGGAGCCTCTCCCTCAATCTCACACTCATAATGATCCCCTGGAGGAACAATGCGAGGAAATCTTCCGCTCTACCACTACACGCGATCCCTCAGGCAGATATACGGTCGCTCTGCCCTTTCTAAAGGACGCCCCTCAACTAGGTAAAACTCACCCTATCGCATTACGCAGATTCCTCAATATTGAGAAGAAGCTAATGGCGAACACGTCTCTGCGTTCTAAATACGTCGACTTTATGGCCGAATACATCGACTTAGGGCACATGGCTCCCTGTCACCCAAATACATTCGCCCATAAACCTCACTTCTACATCCCTCACCATGGCGTATTTAAGTCAGGGTCGGACAAGCTGCGCATTGTTTTTGATGGTAGCTGCAAAAGCTTCAATGGTGTCAGCATAAATGAATGCCTACACACAGGCCCCGCCCTTCAACAGGACATTGTGGACATCATCATGTCCTTCAGAACGCATCCAGTCGTTTTCAGCACTGACATTCAGAGGATGTTCAGAAATGTGCTGGTTGCCCCAGACCAGAGACGGTATCAGCTGATACTATGGCGGTCCTCACCAGATCACCCTCTGCTCACCTACGCCCTCAATACAGTCACCTACGGCTTAAGATCAAGCCCATATCATGCAATCCGCACCCTGCTCCAGCTGGCTGATGATGAAGGCCATCGCTACCCTGGAGCCGCTCAGGTTCTTCGCAAGTCTATCTTCGTTGATGACATCTTGTGTGGCCATGACACGGTTGAATCCGCCCAAGCACTTCAGGACGAGTTGATAAGTCTGCTAGACCTAGGCGGCTTTCAGCTCAGTAAGTGGACATCTAACTCGCCTAAGCTGCTCGAGAGATTTCCCAACAACCAATGCGACATGCCCAAGGACTTCGACATGAACCCAGAGTCCACGTCCATTAAGGTCTTGGGTATACAGTGGAGCCCTCAGTCAGACGAGTTCACCTACCGCATCTCTCTGCCCCCCATCACACATGTCACAAAGCGGTCTATTTTAAGCACCGTAGCCTCACTTTATGACCCAAACGGCTGGGTTTCGCCCGTTATCTTCCGCGCAAAGCTGCTGCTTCAGCAATTGTGGCTACTGAAGCTGGAATGGGATGAGCCCACTCCCTCTGAAGTACAAACGGAGTGGCACCACATCTCAGAGGATCTGCCGCTGTTGGCTAGCATTCGTTTCCCTCGGCACATTTGTGCAAACAAAGGCTCAGCTGCATACTCGCTTCACGGGTTTGCAGATGCCTCTGAAGCCGGGTTTGCCGCCGTTGTTTACCTCCATGAGCTCGATGCCTCCGGAGATACTTTGGTACACTTGATTGTCGCCAAGTCGCGAGTCGCACCAATCAAGAACCGCCTCACAATCCCCAAGTTAGAGTTGTCGGCCGCCACTCTACTCTCCCAGCTCATGATCCGTGTGTCGGTTCAGTTATCGGCCAATATCAGTATACAACAACACATATGTTGGTCAGACAGTACGATAGTCCTGGCCTGGCTCATACACTGCCACCCTGGCGCTGACACTTTACACGCTATCCTACGCCAACAATTTTGGATATTGTCCGCGCGCCGTATTATTAGACACCGAGTTTTTAAATGCATCAGATGCTTTCGATGCCGGGCCCAGCCGCAAGCGCCCTTCATGGCCGACCTGCCAGCCGATAGAGTTACGCCTCAGCCAGTATTTAGTCAAGTCACGACCGATTTCGCCGGACCGTTCCTCGTTAAATCTAGTACCCTACGTAATGTTAAACTCTTAAAAGCGTACTTTTGTATATTCGTGTGCCTCTCGACTAAGGCGGTTCATTTGGAACCGGTCTCGGACCTCAGCACGGAAGCGTTCCTCGCGGCATTACAGCGTTTTATAGCACGCCGCGGTGCCCCGGTTCTCATCCGCTCGGACTGCGGTACAAATTATGTAGGCGCTAGAAATCAGCTCATCGAAGTACAAAACTTTCTTGCCTTGAATAATGACACGATTGCGCACAAGCTCGCTGGTCAGCACATTACTTGGTTGTTAAACGTCCCTAAGGGACCATGGTTCGGTGCGTTACATGAGATCAGCATAAAATCAACAAAGCAACTTTTATATCGCGTAATTGGCGAACAGCACCTCACATTCGAGGAATTCTTTACACTTTTGGCACGAATCGAAGCTGTCCTTAACTCTAGACCTCTCTGCCCACTTTCGTCTGATCCATCAGACTTTGAGCCGCTTACAGCCGGACATTTCCTCATAGGCCGCCCACTAACGGCCCTTCCCGAACTATCCGTGGAAGATAGGCCGATCTCCACACGTAGGCGATTCCAAATGGTACAGGCTCTTTCCCAGCGCTTCTGGACGCTGTGGACCCAGTCCTACCTTCACACCCTCCAAACCCGCTCCAAATGGTTGTCCCCATCCTCCCCTCCCCGAGTTGGCGAGCTCGTCCTCATCAAGGAGGACAACCTGCCTGCCCTCCAATGGAGACTGGGGCGCATTGCTCGCACCCTGCCTGGGAAGGATGGCGTCGTGCGGGTGGTAGACCTGGACACCGCGAATGGACATCTTCGGAGGCCTGTATTCCGGATCGCCAGGCTCCCAGTGGATGAGCCCCCCCTGGCCCCCGGAGGATATTCCTGCCAAAGCCGGGACGGCCTTTCAAACCGTACCGCCATCGGTATGGCGGTTGACTCAGCGGTTGTTGACGACCGCGTCCGCCTGTCTGCCGCGGCGCCACCGCTGCGCGACCCGCCGCCGCTAGCTTGGTGAGCCGAGCGCGCGACTAGTCTGTCTGCTAGCTAACGCGAGACGCCCACAAAATACGCGCGCTGGTATCTGCCCTTATTATAGTGACTCCTGAACCTAAAGTGAAGAGCTCGACCTAAACGCCCTTAACCAGTGCCCCTAGTGAACTGTTTAGTGTAGTGACTGTGCGCCAGGAACTCAACCTACCCCGCCGACCGTGGACAGCTCGTCTCCAGGTTCCTGTGTATCCCTGTAAGTACTTCACTATCCATAACCTACCCAACCCACATCTTTTATTTCGCCGCTGTTACTGCGAACGCCTTTCGCCGTAACATTTTGTTTTTTTGTACATAAGTACATCTTTTTAAATAAAGCACAATAAACTTAGAACTAAATTAACTTTATACCTAATTTTTCCTCATCAAATAAACCAAATTACTATTTTATGGATAAATATATTTATGGCACAGACTGCTCCTTTTTGTAGAATAAAAACGTTATCAACATTAAAAAAAAATCATATAAATAACTAAATTCAACGATGCCAAAGCCATGTTCAATGCAGTTTTATTGTTGGATATGACATGTGGTACACACCCCTCCTTTCTTGTGAGTCTGATGCAGCATTAAATATTGTTGTTATTATCATTAACCATGCTTTTTGAAGGTATCCAGAATCTCCTAAGAAATTAGAACAATATACTTACTTATAGAAAATTGTCATAGATAAAAAGTTAGTAGGTAAGTACATATGTATTATACAAAATTGCTTGATATTGTTTTTTACCAAATAACCATGTTTGTTCACCATTCTGAGGAAGTCCATCCTCCAAATTATGAGGTAACATTTAAGATTTTTGAATCGTCGTCTCAAATCTGCAAAACCACATAAAATAGTTTTATCTTTATGTCAATACTCTTTATTCTAGCAATTTTAACAAAACTTACATTTCCTGGTAAATTACAATATAATAATAGGCATAATACTTACCTTTATTATGTAAGTAATAATTTATTTATTAAAACTTACCGTTTGAACGTAAGCACTGATAAGATGCTTGTCTGTATAAGATTTATAGGGTATAGTCAATAGGTACACCTTACTACACTTAAGAGCCTTGGTTTAATACTCTAAGCTACCTGGCAAATTAAATCTTCATTGGAACCTGTAAAACAAATAGGCAATCTAAGTTATAAATTGATAAATGGACATTATGGATAGGTTACATTTAATATTTATACAAAAAGTCCCTTACTGTTGTCTTATTCTTGACCTTTCTTGTCATGATTAAAGGTACTTAGGTGGATTTATTTGGCCCAAATGTTTGTATGGTTTGAGAGCCCCTACAAATTGTTATGCAGCGACTTGCTCTTCGTTGCGGAAAATGTTGTATGACACACATTTATTTGGTCACTCAAATCGCAACAACTATATCAGCACGCAATTCCCGGCAGACCTTAGTTAGATATTTGAAAGTTCGTAAACGAGAACTCTGAGAACTATTCACAAGTACAACAAACTCGATTTCGTTAATTTGCTTCAAGTAACGTAGGGAAACATTTCTTCCTTAGCGCCTGAGCACTTGATTATCGCAGTCCACAATAGCCCTAAAAAGAGCATTTTAAACAAAACTTTCAATTTCAACACAACACAACTATTCCTTCATCAGCTGATCAAACAATCGCCATTATGTGTGAGTTTTTATCTTCAATGTTTGAGTGATCGCTAGATTAGCGATTCTTGGCTTGTCAAACTGTCAATTAGGTCTATTTTAGCGTAAATTTTACGTCGTAGGTAACTTTTGCTTATGTCAATCCCATACATTCGGTTTATCGTAGCGAAGATTTCGTAGCGTTTAATTTGTTTGCCAATTGACTAGGCCCTCAGACAAACAAGGAAGCACTAAGTTCAAATATGGTACGCTACGCAGGCAGGTTACCTACACTATTTTTACAAACAGTGGTAGCTAATTACTGGGACCAATCGGTACTCTCATGGGTTAATGAATATGTTTGTTGCGCGTGCGCTTATAAATCAGTTTAACCCTCCTATCACAGCGATCAGTTCAAATTTAGAAAAATTACACTATAAGGAATCCATAGAAGATTTCCTTGAAATAGGAGCCATTTCCCCTTATACACCTTGTGATAAACGACATGTCTCTCGTGGTTTTCTGGTTTCTAAATCCAATGAAAAGATCTCAATGGGCGATTTTCTACAGCCCAAATTAAAAAGTAAAAATTAGTTCAAAAACACCCGATAGATGTCGTTTTAAAAAAGCCGGCCACCAGCCGTACCTACCTAAGGGCTCTAATAAATTCTACACTTTTACTTGTCTACCAAAAGAATAAAAAAATAGTAAGTCCTTACCTATTTATATTCAGGACATCCAGAACCTATTTCTATTTTGGAATAGAATAAATATTACGCAGCCATACACGTGCTCTTCATGAACCCGCCTTTTACCATGCGCCATACTAATCTATGCTAAGCGCCATCTATGAAGTCATTTACGAACCAATTTCTTTTTTTTTTGATCTCGGAAAATTGCCCATTCATTTTGAATTTCAAAAACTTAATTATACTTGTTTATTATACCAACAACTTTATGTTAGAGGATTTGGGTACAGTTTTGAAATTAATTTCAAAAAATTGTTTTATGGCAACTATAGATCATAAAGATGCATATTTTTTAATTAAAATACATCGTAGTTCAAAAAAGTATCTCATTATCATGAATAAAATCGATCCAAATATTAAAATATGTATGAATTCAACGTTCTACCCTTTGGTATCAGTAGTTGAACCTCTAGCATTACCTTTTAAGTAACAGTAAGTACATTGCTTCGCTAGTTTGCATATTTTAAAATTAGTTTTAAGTTGTAATATTTTTAATTTTATTTTATTTAGGACAATAATCAATTAGAAAAGTAATGTGATAGGTGTTGTTGTTAGACAATTAAACCCGAAAGCCTTCGCCGCTACGCCATAGAGTTACTTTAGGCGATGTACTCATACAAGATGCAAACGTTTTAATCACTACCTAGTGGGTACTCGCATCTAAGATCAAACTTTTTAAAGGTTCGCGCGGTTTGTAACATTTAGTGTTATCACTTATTTCATTACAGACGGACGTCAAGTTGTTAATATTTGAGAAATTCTTGGCAGCAAGCGTTTGCTTGTGGTCTATAGTCTTAATTTATTTATATTATAAGCTGTAAAATGGGTTTGGTCTCATATCAATGTCATATTATGGTAGGTAAGTCACTCGTCATCATAAGTACTTATTTACAAACGTGCTTGCCTGGCGAACTTCCGGCGAAAAAAGCGATAGATTCATTTTTCAAATTGTCTCAAGGAGTCTACCCGAATTTCTTAGTAAAGTGACATTCAATTCACTAAAACTCGAAAGGATCGGTGTGGTTACTACCTATTTATTAATCTTACATAAGCGTTAGATTATCATCAAACAAAAAAATACTAAGACAAGCCTGTATGTTCTATATCCCTTAGGTTATCGCTATCGATATAGCCTAGCGAATTTGATGAGCGATTTTGACGCTGTCACCGGTCGAGCGTTTGCCAGTTGACTAGGCCCTCTGAGGTCAATCTCAACCCGTACGGAGTTCCTTTTAACAAGTCAATGGTTCTAATTAATACTCGGAACGACGACGTCGGATACTGCCACTAGTCTCATTTCCAGTAGGTAATATTAAAGCACTAGTAAGTACAAGAAGTGAAGGAGTGACCTAGATATTCTAAACTGTTCTGGCTTGAAGTGGCAGTTATAATAAAAGCAGTAACGGTTACAAGATAACTGTTGACACTTAGATTAATATTGGTCTCGCTGCGCTCGAGCGAGACCAATCATTCATCTATGTGTTGACATTTAAAAGTTAATTACTTAACTTAATAAACAATGTTTTTAAGTAAGTAGGTACCTAATAATTTTATCAACACGTACTTTGTTTACAAACAGCAGTAAAAGAACTACAACATACTTATACACATTATATTAAATGCACAACTTACCCAGTAAGGGATTTTAATCAGGCACTTTATATAACTGCTGAACCGATTAAATCGTAACGCAGTTTAGTCTAGTATATCTTAATTACTAGGACAAGGAAAACTTTAAGTAATCAAGGTTAACGTAAGCAAGTTATAAATAATCAATAATTTAAAGGCGTAAATTACACTAGGGTTCGCACATTAGTAATTTCTTTGGCGCCAAAAGTGACAAAGCGTATTATTCATTGACGACCTCCTTGGTCGAGTGGTTTGTACACCGGTTTTCATGGTGTCGCCATCTCTGAAGTCCCGGTCGAGTCAATTTAGAAATTATTGTTTTTCTAAATTGTCTTGGGTCTGGGTGTTTTCTATGTATTATAAGTATGTATTTAAGTATTTTAAGTATGTTTATCCGTTGTCTAGTAACCATTTAACGAGTTTCTTCGAAGCTTCTCTTGGGCTAGATAATTGGTGTGATTGTAGGAAAGATTTATTTATTTATTTATTTATGAGGCGCGTGGAATGACGAAAAAAAGCGTCGACCGACGCGCCGGCGCAAGGAGTTTTTAATCTCGCGCGTGCTTAAAGCCTTCATGATAGATGCTTAAGTTTTCTAACCGTCGCGTCCGCGCAAAAGAAGTTTTAATGTTACAAACGTTACGGTATCCCTTAGAGCATTAAACCAGTATCCCCCCCTCCAGAACAAGAATTTTATTCTCGATAAAAAAAATCCGTCTTAAGAAACACAGAAAAAAAACTAACAATTACAATTAACGTTTTTAGGTTTTAAATCTTTGATATGCCAGGCTCCTAGGTCGTTGCCTGTCATGTCTTCCAGCGCATACACCAATGGTGAACGTTTTTGCTTAACTCTACACTTTGTGTACTTAGGCGTTAATTTCTTTGCAAAATTTGCGTCTTTATCACTTTGAAAATAATTACGCTTCCATATTAAGTTGCTTATTCGATAATTTGAGCACGCAGGATCAGCATGAACAATAACATGACATCTACTGCACTCCAATCCCGGCACTTTTTTCGTTATATTCTTTTTACACTTATTGCACTTTTTGATCACCATACTTGTAGGTAGTAGGTACGATAAATGATATTATACGAGAGCAAAATGCACGTCCTTACTCTGCGGCCGCTTTACGCAACGCAAATTTTAAGTCAAATGTATATTATTGATAGAAGTGAGGCGTCACATGTGCATTACAAAATGTACAAAGTTAGCGGGCCTTTCCCGTTTATGTATGTTTATCCGTTATCTAGTTTAACCCTACTAACGAGTTTCAATAGAAGCTTATCTAGGGCTACATAATTAGTGTGAGTGTAATAAACAAGAACCTACTTAAGTAAATAAACAAAAACCTGATTGCTTAAAAAAATAATAAAAAAACAATTCCAGAAATCTTGAATATAAAGACTAAATATTGTTATATAGAATCCTGCTCTCTTTCTGTTGATTTAAATAAAATCATAACAGTTCTACTCCAATAAGTTGTAAACATAATAATTACACTTTAAGTAAGAGCGTGCGCCTCAAAGAATACATTTTATTGTACCTCAATGTATACCTGCTACCTACACTACAAAACCCCGCTAGGTTGGAGTTAGAGTTACGAAGTACCTAACTATTTAGTCATCTGTTGTTAGAGCACAAAGGTTTCGGTTACTTATTCTTGTAGTTAGAGTACCCTGCACTACACCCACAATATATATTTTACCATCCATGTAGATACCTACCTACATTTCAACAAAGGCAAAGTTTACGAAATTATAGAAAAAACTTTATCTTGCGTCCTTGGGAAATCTATGTGTACGGAACCGCACATTATATTTATTAATTAGGTCAATTAGCGTATTGCTTACGCCGCGCCGCGAATTTATCGCGTTCATTCATGTAAAATTAGTGTGCAATAAATTCAGTGCAATTACAGCATTCGACTTGGGCAGTTTAATTTATCATCCCCAAACCTTATCAGTACCAATCATTATCAATTTATCTTGTATGAACTATACAAAGTTTTTGGTCCTTCGAGATTTTATCAGGACCACACGATTCGCGAACCGGGACTCTGTGGGATATCTATCATCCGTGCGCGTGTGTATCGTGCGTGAGGAGTCCAACGTGGTCAGCACCAGCAGTATTGTCAGTACAGGCAATACACACCAGCTTTGGAGCAGCCGAGCAGCTGTAGTAAGCCAACTACTCTTCCCACATCAAATTTCAAGTAAGATTGTTCCTTATACTTCATAGAAATGGAAGCTTTAGTAGCTCGTCAACGTGAGCTCTTAGAGGCCATAAACACCATCAAGGTCAACTTCAATAAGGACACCGCTTCGAGGAAGACGCCGGAGTACCTGCAGAAAAGAATCGAGACCCTTGAAAACCTTTGGGGAGAGTTCGAACAAAATCATTCTAAGTTATCTCTTCATCCTGAGCAAGCGGTAGATTATTTTTCTCAAAAATTTTTTGAGCAAGGTCGTGATTTTTATCTGATGACGAGTAAACTTTTTATTATTTACGGTAAAGAGGATAAGGGAACCGTGCCATGTGGAAAAGCAGAAGAACTTTTAGCATTGCAACGTACTAATTTCAGGGCTTTTAATAGACAGAGATATCTGACAGCTGTCACAGAAGGAGCAAGAAGAGCTCCGTGTTTAAATTTGCGAAAAAAATTCAAAAGTGCTTTATGAACAGTGAAAATGTTTGCAATGTATCGACAACGTTTCAGTTCCTAAGTGAAAGTGTTGTATAAGCTTACATTTTGGTTATTTACAAACAAATAAGTGTTAAACATTTTCAACCATCTCGGATATTTATCATCAAAATACCAAACAGGATCGTAGCTATCGCATACAAAGCAACACTTCAAGTATTATGGTGACGACGCACGGGGAAGCCTACATGCAGTCTGTATAAACAAACAGTGAAATTACATAAATCTTTAAAAGCAACAAGTGCTTGTGTTATATTGTCTACCTTCGTGTAACTTGCATTTAATTTTGTGCTTTCTCATCTACCATCACATCGAATGTAATTGAATTTTTGGAAGTCGCAAGTTGATTGACAATTTCGACCACATTGCTAACAGTCTTCGTGGTTTAGCGGAGTAATTCGTTGCTTCTGAGAGCGAAGAAGTCGGCAGTCTGCGGTTCTAATCCAACGCCGTGAAATTAATTGAAATGTCTTTTTGTGTAATTTTTTTTAATAGTTTTAGTTTTAATATAATTTGATTGAATTGCTTTAAATGATTTGCACTTTCTTGCATTTTTTATTTTTTTTAGATTTATATTTTTTCATTTTAAATATATTTCCAATAGATTTATCCTATCTTTAGTCTGTGTTGTAAAAATGTATGTGTTTTTTATGTACTGACTGACTAATGCTTTTATGGCTACCTATTCATTTTATCCTTGCTTTAACGCCTATGACTGATATATTTTTTTATTTATTTTGTATTTACTGGCTTTATTTATTTTTAACTTAACTGATTATTTTACCTTACTATTATTTGTTTAGCATGCTTTTTTTGATGTATTGATATGATTTTGACAATTTGATTATTTATTGTTTTTTTTTATGACTAATGCTTTTATGACTTTTCATTATAATCTTGCTTTAATGCCTAAATTTTAATTGGCCGTTTTTTTATTATTATGTATTAATTAGTGACTTTATTTAATTTTAACTTAACTGAATATTTTACCACACTAGTGTTTGTTTAGCATGTTTTGATGTATTGATATGATTTTGACAATTTGATTAATTATTACTTTTTTTTGTGTTCTTAAAAAGCTTTTAATATTTTGATTGGTTGGCTCCTTTTTATTAACCTACTGTGACTGTAACTTGTGCTTAGATAAATTGTGTTTTATTATGCATTGATTTAGTGAGGGAAATTGCATTTATTTTTTTTCTAATCTCATATTTTGCGACATCTTAAATTTTATTTTTTTTTGCCTATGATTTATTTTGTGGCATGTTATTTTGTGATAAATTTTGCTTTTCTTGTATTTTGTAGTGCCTTGCAATATTTTGCTTTTGATCCGATTATGGCTATAAAATTGCTTGAAACTTTTGCTTACTTACTTACTTTTTTATTTTTTATATTCATATGTTAAAATGGCATACAAGTTCGAAATGGAAAATATGGAAGTGGACAATGTCACTTTCCGCTTTCACCAACGACAACGAGCTAGCTCATTGGGAAATCTAACAGATTCATCTGTATTTGAATCAACAAGAGTATGTCATTCTCAAATATCCCTTGATCATAGCGGGTCACACATAGAACTACAGCAAAAAGTTGCAACCTTAGAAAACTAATTGCTATCAGCAAATAACGAGGTAGATAATTTGCTAACCGAAAACGAGATTCTTAAAAAAGACTTGGAAAAGTCATACAAACTGATCGAACTTTATAAAAAAATTGAGTATGCCAGTCCTGCTTCAAATAGAAAAAGAAAAATACCGAGAACAATGACACCTGAAAATAGAGATAACACTTGTTCGACGTCAGAAAGTATAGTTCCACTTAAGACACAAGTAGAGATAATATTCGAACTTAATAAGAAAATTGATCAATTGACATTATGGCTGGATGAAGAGAAGGAAAAGAATGCGACGGCGAGCAAGGAGGAAAAAGATAAAGGAAATGGTAGTCAAAAATGTATACAACATGCAAATAGACTTAGAGCAGGATTATTTACCAATAAGAACAAGCGTGGCAGACCAAAAATAAAAAAACTTTTAAAAAGAGTAAAAGTGTTGCAAAATAAAATAAATAAATTACTAAACGAAGAGAAAAAGCTTAAACTTAAAATTCTTGAATTGGAAAATAGGAATACTCTTCAATTGGTAGACAAAACATTAAAAAACGGAGTTATTCATAAGACTGATATAAATACTACAAAAAGAAATTATAAACAAACCGTAATATTTTCTGATGAAATCGGAAGAGGACTAGCCACAGCAATAATAAATAGAACCGAAAACTCCAAATTTATAAACTATTGCAGACCAGGAGCACACTATACTGCAATCTTAAAAAAATTTTGAAGAAAAAACTAAAACATTAGACAGGAACGACATTGTGGTAATACTAATCAGCAAGATTAATATTAAAGGAACAGATAGCGAAAACAGAAATTATATAAAAATGTTAGACGGTATAATACGAAATCCCCAAAGGAAATATAAATTGATAATTAGTGGAATTTGCTATAATGGTATTCAGGATAACGAAATTCACAAAATAAATACTAAAATCGCACATATAGCCAGCATATCCGAAGAAGTTAAATATTTGGATATAAACATGACAAGCATGAACTTCAACAAAACAAATTTAAATAAAACTAAGATTTTTATAACAGAAGCGATAACAATATGTATAAATAATGAGTACCAATCGTCCTCAGCTCTGCAATTTATAAAATGTTTTCCGGAAATGAGGAAGCTACAAAGCAATAACGAAAATTTTCCAGAGGTGAAACGGATACCAACTATAAAATAATACTTCATGCTAATGTTCAAAGCATCCATAACAAGTACTTAGAAATTGAGCATGTACTACAAGAAGAAAAATGTGATATATTATGTCTTACAGAGACATGGGCCAAAGATCATCAAGTATCAGCTATGAAATTAGATAACTATGAACTCGCCACGTGTTTTAACAGAAAATTTTTTGATCATGGTGGTGCAGCTATATTTGTTAAAAATGGATTACAATACAAGGTTCGCAAAGACCTCAATAAATTATCTTTTGAAATGAATTGTGAATTGGCAGCTATTGAATTGAGAGCCTCAAGATTAGTTATTGTATCTTTGTATAGGCCTGATAAAGATCTATCTCTATTTTTTTATGTTCTGAATAAACTTTTACATATCATATGTCGGGAGGGTAAACTTACTATCATAGCTGGGGATTTTAATTTAAACGTACTTAAACTTGATAAGAGAATACATAAACTTGCTTATATACTTGAAAACTTTCACTGCAATGGGCGATTTTCCGAGATCAAAAAAAAAAAAGAAATTGGTTCGTAAATGACTTCATAGATGGCGCTTAGCATAGATTAGTATGGCGCTTAGTAAAAGGCGGGTTCATGAAGAGCACGTGTATGGCTGCGTAATATTTATTCTATTCCAAAATAGAAATAGGTTCTGGATGTCCTGAATATAAATAGGTAAGTAAATACTATTTTTTTATTCTTTTGGTAGACAAGTAAAAGTGTAGAATTTATTACAGCATAAAAGTAGCCCAGCTTTCATAAAACGACATCTATCGAGTGTTTTTGAACTAATTTTTACTTTTTAATTTGGGCTGTCAGAAAATCGCCCATTGGCTACTCAATACGCCTACTCGAACACATGGTACAAGTGCGACATGCATTGATAACTTTTTGTTAACTTTAAAAATTGTAAAGGATATGTAACAGACTGTAAACTATCTGATCATAATGTTATTAAACTAATTTTTTATAATAACAAAGATACAATATCTAAAACAACTACGTATTCAAGGAAAATGACTAGAAATAACTTTAACTACTTTCATTACTTAGTTAACAGAGATTTTATTACCCTAAGATCACAAATCATAGATTCTAAGGACCCGAATGTAGGAATGAGTATTTTGTTGGACGCTATTAGGCATTATTACGATGTAGCATTTCCAACAGTACGACATAACTCAAATAAAATTGTTAAGAAGTGGTCCACAAAAGGGATACAGGTATCGAAAAATAATTTAGCAAAATTAGAAATTTTACAGAACCATGCACCGAATGGACAAACGAGAATAAAAATAAGAAGGTATAAAAAAGTTTTAAGGAAGGTTATGACTGTAGCAAAAAAATATCAATATGCGCACAGAATCAGAATTTCAAATAATAAAATAAGAGAAACTTGGAAGATTGTGGGGGAACAGGTTGGAAAGGGAAATAAACAAAGTTCTAAGACTACTATCCCGTACATTAAGAATGATAAGGAAGAGAAAATCACCAAGGCTAAAGACATAGCAAACCTGTTTAACACATTCTTTCGTAAAATTGCATATTCATTAACAAGTAATGTGGGTGCAAACACTCAACGATGTTTAGAATATCTAAATAATACTAATAGACCCTCAACATCTATTATCTTTCCTTTTATTGATTACAAAGAGTTATGGTCAGTAGTAAATAACCTAAAATCTAAATTGACCGTTGATATTTACAACATGAATACTAAAACTATGAAAGAATTAATACTTAAGGATCAGAACTTGATGGAGCTGTTACTGATTGTTGTTAATGGTTGTTTGGAGAAGGGAGTATTTCCCGATGTTTTAAAGAGTGGCAAAGTAATACCCTTGCACAAGAAGGGAGAATTCTTTTATTAAAAATAATATAGTTAAGTATTTCGAAGAAAATAAACTTTTTGCGGCAGAACAGTTTGGTTTCCGAAAGAATAGATCAACGGAAATGGCAATTAGAAAAGTGGTCTATTTCATTTTAGAATCTTTGGATGAGTCACAGAAATGCGCAAGCATTTTTTGTGATTTATCCAAGGCATTTGACTGCCTCCGCCATGACATCCTTATTTTGAAACTGGAATATTATGGTTTCCAGGGAATTGAATTAAACATGATGAGGTCATACCTGCGAAATAGAACGCAGATTGTGGCTGTTAACGGTGATAGTTCGGTTGTAGGAGCTACTAATATAGGAGTACCTCAAGGTTCTATTCTCGGTCCTGTGCTCTTCTTAATCTATGTCAATGACTTGGTGAATTGTCTCCCAAAATGGGCATTTGTTAGTTTGTTTGCGGATGACACCCACGTAGGTATTAAAGACAAATGTAGAGTTATTCTCGAGCAAAAGACTACAGAAGCAATAAATAGTCTAAAGGATTGGTTCCATGTAAACGGCATTATACTTAACGCTAATAAAAGTATAGTTATGCACTACCAAGCCAGGAAAGGATTGGAACGGAACTTGAACGTTACAGATAACGTATTTTTGGGCTATCATATTGATCACACTATCAGTCATTCAGTTCACATAGATAAACTGTGTAAAAAATTAGCCAGTGCAAACTACGCACTATTTAAACTTAAACCTGTAATTGACAAGAAAGCATTAGTCTCAGTTTACTTTGCATACATTCATTCCCTCATAAATTATGCTGTGACAGTTTGGGGAAATGCTTCAGACGTAAATCGAGTCCTTAAATGCCAGAAAAGGTCAATCAGGATCATAAACGGACTTCGCAAGCGTGCATCGGCTAAAGAATATTTCGTAGTTAATAAAATTATGACGGTTATATCATTGTATATATTTAGTAGCCTTGTAGAAATACACAAAGAGAAACAGGCACTATTAAGAAAAATGGACATACACAGCTAAAACCTACGTAATAAGGAGAGATTAAACCAACCTAGGACAAGACTGGTAAAGGTAAGGAAACAAGGAATATGCAACAAGATAGTTATGTACAATCAATTACCATTAGCAATTACTGAACTTAGCCAAAATCAGTTCAAAAATAAGATAAAGCATTTTTTTGTTTCAAACCCATTTTATTCAATTAACGAGTTCACGGCTATGCGTCTTAATGAATCCTCGTTCTTATATTAGGAAATTTTATATAGATTTACATAATTATCATTTTAGTTTATTAAATTATTTTTAAAATTGCAATAGAAACCACCAAATTTTTTATTTTTTTATTTTATTTATTAAGTATTATAATATTGTACTGTAAAAATAAATTTTAATTTATGACTGAACAATATTCCATTTTGGTTTATGTTATATTTTTAATACTTTAAATTTGACATTTTTACCGACTAATTTTAATAATTTCATTACATAGTTCATTTCATAGTACTATTTTTAATTTAATTTAATTGTGTTTTTTATATACCTAATGTATGTATTGTAACGATGATGTATCATGGACTTGCCTCGTATAACGTTCCGAGTTATATGGTTAATAAATTATTCTATTCTATTCTATTATATTCTCCTTATGAGTATCAATGTCGAGTCTTTATCAGAGAATTGGGAGCTTAAAGATGAATTAAAAAATATTTCGGCAAAGTGGGATAATATTGATAGTTTACACTTGCAAATAGATCATTTGTTGTTAGGGGAGAACGTAAGTTATGAGGAGGAATTCTCTAAGTTTGAAAAATTATTCCGGGATACTAAACGAACAATCAATAAAAAGTTAACCTCTCTAGTTCATGTACAGCAATCCACTCCTCAGATAGAAATTCCTGTTTTTAATGGAAAGTACACACAGTGGCCTACGTTTTACGATATTTTTAATGAAACGATTCATGAAAACAATTCGATCACGAAAGCGCAAAAGATGCAGCACCTGAAAAGCAGGGGCAAAGGTGAGGCTGAACGTTTAATTCAGCATCTGCATATCTCGTCCGAGAATTACGAAACTGCGTGGGACATTCTGACGCATAGGTATAACAACCCTCAAATTCTTTTTACAAACCAAATTGAAATATTTTTAAATCAACCTGTAATCCAGAGACAGTCATCATTTGAAATAAAAAGATTACATGACACCACCTCAGAATGTATCCATGCCATACATAATCTCGGATTAAATACAAACACGTGGGACCCATTGTTAGTCCATTTAATTTGTAAAAAATTAGATTTGGAGACATACACTAATTACATGGAGTTCCGTAAGTCGCCTAGGGAGCTTCCAGCCTTGGACGAAATGATAACTTTCCTTGAAACTAAGTTTACATCTCTCGAGCCTATACATAAGGTCGAGAAAGCGCCTGCATTAATTCCTAAATCAACATTCAAACGAACTCCATATCAGCCACATTTTATCAACAATAAATCAAATCAATTTAAATCAAATAATTTTAATCATTCTAATAGTAATTATAATCAAAGGTTTCAAGCAGCGGCTGCAATTAACTTTAAGTCATGCCCATTGTGCAACAGCGCGCGCCACGACTTATACATGTGTCGGAAATTCCTTGGTATGAAACCTGACGCTCGCCTTTCCGCAATTACGAAATTACGTTATTGTCGCAATTGTCTATACAATCACTATGAAAATAAATGTGCCTCATCAAAACGATGCAAAGAGTGTCAAGCTAATCACAACACGTTGCTACATGATGCGTTTTTCTCATCCGCCACACCATCAACCTCTCGTCAACCCTTTAGTTATCATAATGAGCCATCTTCGTTTGAGCCAAAAATAGAGTCAAACCAATCAAATGTTAAACAGCATAGCGTAAATCATGTTGCGTCTAACAATGAAGAGGGTCATATGCATTTTATCATTGTGATCTCAGTAATTTTAATCAAATGGCCATTGATGTCTTTATGAAAATTTACTCCTTGCTGGTCAGCCAGTGTCTTCATGTAATAGAAGTTATCATAGTTCATTTTCTGGACTTTAAAGGGAATATGCCCTTTTTTTGCATCTCTAATCAAGCTTACGTATTGCTCTGAAACATAAATAGGTCCAGATTTTGTGCTCTTTTTATTGATCTTTCTATCAGAGAATGGGCATGTGCTTACCGATTTCAGCAAAAGTATTTGGTGCAGGATACGGATTAATTACCGCATCACAATGTAAAGTTTTTTGTATATCCAGCATATTAATATTTTCTTTGTTGAAAACGTTTTCAGATCGAAGGAGATTATAATGTATCTCTAGCAATATCTGTTTAACATAAATTAACGAAAGGAATTAGTTACTCATTTATGAAGCAGTTAAGAAGCTAGAACTAAATAAAAAAAAATTGTTAAATACCATTATCAATTAGTTCACCAAAATGAATTATACTTTTACTGTCAACTGGTGTTTAAATGATGTCATTATCATTAGGCGCTCTTTTCCAGGTGCAGGCATATCAAGTGCTTCATAAAAATTGACTTGGATTTTTCAATTGATTTACGTACATGGATTCCATCAGTCAACAAATCTAGAAGTACACAAAATCATTATATTTTATTTAAATTATCAGTAACTATAAGTATTAAATTTACTTTAGGTAATTAAATAAATTATTTATTTATTTAAAAAAAATAAGTATTTTCTAAAGCTTAAGTTATTTACCTTATTTCTCACTTTTTTGCATTAAAAGAATTATTAGAAATGGAAGAAGTACTAGACGATGAGGTACTAGAAGACGGTGCTTGACGATGAGTCGCTACTTGATGAGGATATAGAGCGTTTTCGCTTATGAGTATTTGAATTATCTTCTTTAGCAATATCTAAAATAATATTTAAATAGCGTCGATAACTTACATTTTATACGTTTTTAGTATTAGTAATATTGTATTTTTTCATCCAGTACAGTCGTCAAATTACTCGCCTAGTTACTCTCGAGTTCGGTCAACTTCGGGCAAGTTCCGTGAGAGTGTACTAGATGCATAATAGAAATATCTATCATAATGTTTCATCAAAAAGAATGAAAATAGATACATACCAGGTGTTATAATTAAATCTTTAGTTGTCTTGGCAAAAGGAGAAGAAACTGAGCACCAATCAGTGCAAACGGTTACTCATGGTTTGAATTTCAACTTCAATCTTTGTCTTTATTATTTACTGAAATTTTAAACATTGGTAAAAAAGTAATATGACTTACACTTTTGGCAAATATGCCGTTGTTCTGCTAAGTTAGTAAATAAATATAAAGGCACAAGTGACACTTACGACAACGCAGTTCTTGTAGCGGGTGCCCCTCGCGGATAATCTTGCACAACTTGCTAAAGTGTCGTTGTTTTGCGCGGAAGTGGAGGCAAATATTCTAAATATTAGAATGACACTAACGCCATCTAATGATTAGTAGGTAAACTATCGTAATGCCGTTGTACCACTTGTTTAACTAGACGGTTTTAAACACTTTGACCATTTAAAGTAAATTTCTGTATTTATGAAGATGTGACGATATATTGCTATGTGAGCGATATAGCAAACACATTGTTCGGAGTTTTAGACGAACGCTTTGCGGCCCAGTATAAAAGTGACATAGAAAAAATTGCACAAAACGAGAATCATTTACTGCATCTTATAAAGAATCAGACTACGGTTATCGAATCAGAGTATAATGTTATTAAGAGAAATGAGATTATCATGCGTAAGCAATTTAACTTTATCAAAGAGCACTTGCAAAATATTTCGTCTGAATTAGACAATGTGAGACTAGACGAACGCACTAGGTTCTATGTAACGTCATCCGCTCTATCGGCTTACATTGCCATATCAAATTTAAAACGCACACAGCAGTCCCTTCTGGACACCGTGACCGACATTAGTCAGGGACAAATAAATATGCACTTGTTGTCTCCGAAACAACTGGAAGAACAAGTAAATATCATTTCAGCTCAAGTAAAGGGTGATTTGACCGTTCCATTTGAAAACGTGCGAGACCTATACAAACTGCTTAAGGTATCTGCGAGTTTATATGATAATTATTTTATAATAGAAATTAAGATACCCCTAGTAACAACTGATATGTTTGAATTAAACAAAATTATACCATTAGCGTTTAAGAAGGGTGAAAGTTGTAATTTTCTGAGTTCCACTTTTCCTTACATAGCATACAATTTGAGAAAAGATACATCAATATTACTCTCTGATAAAGACTTGAGTTCGTGTTTCCATACGCCTACTAGTTTATTATGCGCATTAGATAAGCCTATTTATAACTTTAAAATAAAACAATCCATATGTGACATAAAGGTCGTAGACTAAGACGATGTTTATGTTTGTCGTAATTCAGTAGTATCAAGTGGCGGGGACCGGTGGTTCAAATTGCACGGCCAGAACGCTTGGTTATTCTCGTGTTGTGAGGAATGCAAACTTCGCATTTTTTGTGCATCCGACATGACAATGACCTCATTAGTTGGAAACGGGATTATTACAGTGGGTCAAGGTTGTACTATAGAGTCACCATTTTACAGTATCTCCGCACATAATAATTTTATGCATAGTACGAAACTTCAGAGTGATTTTGAAGCCCCTAGGTTAGCGGTACTCAACAAAATTATCAACTCGTCATCAACACTTAATTTCACGGAAATCGAAGACCATGAGTCGGCATGGCGAGAGATGCGACAGCAGATCAACAATATCAAGGAACAATCTGATCAGAAACTATCAATTCATGACATTCATCATTATAACCTGCTTTATATCATCATAAGCATACTGCTCACGGCCAGCATCGTTATACTATGTTGGAAGTTGAAAAATAGATGTGGGAAGGTCGACGAACGAGAACCGCCTAGTAATCCAGCAAGGGGAACGCCAGCTGACACTCCGGCGGGACCGGCTGGGGCCGAGTCCGCACCAGCAGCAGACGCGACGTCGTCGCCTGTATTTTACAGCACAATCAGTGAGAAAGTGAATATGGGCAATCTGTGTAGTGTACCGAGTGAGCTTAAAAGATACGTGATAAGCGTTGATAAGGCATCTTCGCCTTTCGTTGTGCCTCGATTTACGAACCCTATCGTGCATAATGATAACGAGTAATCATAACAAGGGACTGGGACCTATTAGAATAAGCAGTAAAATATAGTTATTAAGTTTTACATTTTAACTTACTTTTTTATCATTTTATGTACAACTAAATTTCTTTTTACAACATACATTCCATTTACATCTGTTATAAATTTATTTTACACTTATTAAATTTTGCATTATTTGTTCATATGCTTATACTTAGCTCAAATTTGAATGGAGTGTTTTTCTTATTCCCTTTGTTTAGAGGGCAGGATGTACAGAACCGCACATTATATTTATGAATTAGGTCAATTAGCGTATTGCTTACGCCGCGCCGCGAATTTATCGCGTTCATTCATGTAAAATTAGTGTGCAATAAATTCAGTGCAATTACAGCATTCGACTTGGGCAGTTTAATTTATCATCCCCAAACCTTATCAGTACCAATCATTATCAATTTATCTTGTATGAACTATACACTATGAAATTTTAAATGCCTGTTGTGTTTCGACGACGACATAATACAACCGTACGCAGAACAATTTGTATGCACCATTATATTAAATTGCAATAACTGAACGTA
The DNA here is from genome assembly GCA_963921215.1 of Scoparia ambigualis. Taxonomy (NCBI): domain Eukaryota; kingdom Metazoa; phylum Arthropoda; class Insecta; order Lepidoptera; family Crambidae; genus Scoparia; species Scoparia ambigualis. Next base: position 3,477,217 of record OY992523.1, on the reverse strand, counting down.
AATTGCAACGACTGTCATTCACGGTAGCCCGGCGAAACAGCGCTGTTTGTAGGACGCACGCCACCGCCCGCTTCTCCGCGGGGAGCCTTGCTCTGCGAAAGTATCTTCGTTGCCCCACTGTATGAAATAGTAACACTGTGCCAGAGCCCTCGGTCCGGGCAGGGGGTTTCGCTCCGCAGCTGAGGAAAGTTTGGGGGAAAATCATTTATCATTAAACGTTAATTATCACTCATTAAACATCCACTTAATGAAATAAACTAATGACTAGGCAGTATGGTCTCTGTCCTTAGCCTGTTCCTTAAAGGACCAATGGGCGATTTTCTGACAGCCCAAATTAAAAAATAAAAATTAGTTCAAAAATACTCGATAGATGGCGTTTTATGAAAGCCGACCCGTTCCTGCATAAGGGCTGTAATAAATTCTACACTTTTGCTTGTCCATCAAAAAAATAAAAAAATAGTACTTACAAATTTTTATTCAGGATCTCCAGCAGAGGGCCTAGTCAACTGGCAAACGCTCGACCGGTGACAGCGTCAAAATCGCTCATCAAATTCGCTAGGCTACATCGATATCGATAAGCTAAGGGATATAGAACATACAGGCTTGTCTTAGTATTTTTTGTTTGATGATAATGTAACGCTTATGTAAGATTAATAAATAGGTAGTAACCACACCGATCCTTTTGAGTTTTAGTGAATTGAATGTCATTTTACTAAGAAATTCGGGTAGACTCCTTGAGACAATTTGAAAAATGAATCAATCGCTTTTTTCGCCGGAAGTTCGCCAGGCAAGCACGTTTGTAAATAAGTACTTATAATGATGACGAGTGACTTACCTACCATAATATGATATTGATATGAGACCAAACCCATTTTTCAGCTTATAATATAAATAAATTAAGACTGAAGACCACAAGCTAACGCTTGCTGCCAAGAATTTCTCAAATATTAACAACTTGACGTCCGTCTGTAATGAAATAAGTGATAACACTAAATGTTACAAACCGCGCGAACATTTAAACAGTTTGATCTTAGATGCGAGTACCCACTAGGTAGTGATTAAAACGTTTGCATCTTGTATGAGTACATCGCCTAAAGTAACTCTATGGCGTAGCGGCTAATGCTTTCGGGTTTAGTTGTCTAACTACAACACCTATCATATTACTTTTCTAATTGATTATTGTCCTAAATAAAATAAAATAAAAAACATTCCCAAGTACATGGTTTTGCAAGTTAAATTAAAACTAATTTGAAAATATGCAAACTAGCGAAGCAATGTACTTACTGTTACTTGAAAGGTAATGCTAGAGGTTCAACTAATGCAAAAAGTCCCCGCCCGCGCCGCATCGGTTTGTGATCTTGCCAGTTAGTTACGCAACTTTCACATTACCGAGCTAAAGGATGGGTAACCAAATAAAAAGCGTCTCGAGCTCCTCCGTGCTTCGGAAGGCACGTAAAGCACACTGAGGTTGTATTGGCTCAGGGCTTAAGCCTGTTATAGCCCAGTCTGCCTTAGTGCTGTCGTTCATGTGGGAACGTTCAGGACGTTCATAGGATGACGATGAAGACAACATCGCCTTAATATAGGATTTGTTTCATTGTTACTTATTTATAGCGGTAGGTACCGAAAATAATTGAAATTAAAAGTCAAATCATTTATTAAATATACGCCTTCACAGACACAATGACATGATCGTGGTCTCTACGCGACAAGTTAAAATATTTATTTATTTTACATTATTTATTTCACAGCCATTCATTATGAGTTGGTTGATAATGTTTCGAAATAAAACATAGGATTATTTATATGTTTACCAAAAATAATTTTAAAACAATTAATTTTATATAATTACCCTAGTATGTTGATAATGAATCAAGTACAACTTTAAGCCATGTTTAATGCAGTTTCATTGTTGGATACGACATGTGGTACACATCCCTTCTTTATTGTGAGCCTGTTGCAGCATTAAATATTGGTGTTATTATGATTAACCATGCTTTTTGAAGGTATCCAGAATCTCCTAAGAAATTGGAATAATATACTTACTTATAGAAAATTGTCATACATAAAAAGTTAGTAGGTAGTATATATTTACCAAAAATAATTTAAAAACAATTAATTTTATTTATTTATTTTATATTCACAGGTAAATCGACAGTTCTATAAAAAGTATAACACTGAAAATGTGAAACAGCAAACCATTTACAGATTCACACAAATAAAAATGTGATAGTAACATTACAAACTCAACCAACAATTACAATCGATTACTTCACAATCGCCAAATTGATAATAACTAAACTATTACAGAGTATGCTAGATATGGAACTTAATTTGTATTATATGTATAACAAGCCACCTTATGTTAAGCCACCTATTTAAAGAAAAAACAATATTATAACAAACACAATAGAACCCACCAGATTTAATAATAGGATAATAATAATGCAAGTTTATACATATAATTACCTTTGTATGTTGATAATGAATCAAGTACAACTTCAATAGCTTAATGTTATGACTAGTAGAAATTGATATAAGTGTTGAAACCTGCATGCTGGCGCTGTATTAAAAAAGTAAATGTGTCAAGTTCGTCTCAATATAGCAATGTTTCTATAAACTGTGTTTTGATATTGCTCTGCAAGTAAAATGTGGATTATAACGATTCACAGCTAGAATAAGGCATCGCAACAGGTTATTGGGCCCCTCGCGTGCCATAAAAAAAAAGAAAATTGGGGTTTCGGAATTTTACGTAAGTGGTGAAAAAAATCTGACGGTGAAAAATGTCGGAAGAAAAGCTGCGGATAGAGCTTTTAAGTGATTCTGATTCATTTCGATTGTGGAAATTTCAAATCAACATACTTTTTGATGCTAAAGGTCTAAAAAAAATTGTAAACGGCGAATTGAAAAGAAGTCAGGAAAATGCAGACAGTTTTGACGAGAAAGATGCAAAAGCTAAGCATTACATCATCAGGACGATCGATAAAAAGTATGTAGGTATTTCAATTATTTGAGTGTAACACTTCGGCAGAAATGTACGACAGAATTTGCTCAATATTTGAGGGATCAGAAGAAAGAAGGAAGATGGCTTTACTTCAAGATTTTTATAACGCCAAAATTAAACCAAATATGAGCATGGAAGAAAATTTTTCGGAAATAGAAAATTTGACATTTAGACTAAAACAATTGAAAGTAAATTTGGATGACGCCATGATTGAGTCGAAAATTTTAACTAGTCTTGATGACAGTTACAAACACTTTATAACTGCATGGGACTCAACACCAAAAGAAGAAAGAAATATGAAAAATTTAAAAATACGCTTGATTAAAGAAGAGGAACAACCACTGTAGGGTTTGTAAGAAAACAAACCATAAAGAAAAGAATTGTTATTTTAATAAAAAGAAAGATAATGTGGCACTAGTAGCCAATAAAAACGAGAATGTCAACTTAGAAAGCTTTGTTGTAGATTCAGGGTGTTCTGTTCATATGGTAAAAGACAGCGATTTGCTGCTCAAAAAGATTGTAGCCTTAAAGCTAACTGTGAAGGTGATTTCATAGGTAAAGATTGTAGCATTAAAAATATTCTGTGTGTTCCGGATCTTTCCCATAATTTATTATCAGTTTCAGAGATAACTAAAAACGGCGGTACGGTATTATTTCAGGGAAATAATGTTGAGATCAAGAGTAAGGGAAAGATGATAAAAGGGTCACAAGAACAATCGGGTTTATTTACACTTGAGCTACATAAAAATAATGATGAGGAGTCGTTACTCGCTAAGAAAACGGAAGATAATTCTGCAACTTCATGGCATAAAAGGCTGGGTCATCCAGGTCAAGGGGTGCTGAGAAATCTCCCCATGACAGCTGGTGGCATAAAAATAAACAAGATAACAGAAGGTGAACAGAAAATGTTGGATAGTTGTGAAGTGTGCATAAAAGCGAAGCAGACGAGATTTCCATTCAAATCTGAAAGAAAAAGGGCAGAAAAACTTCTAGAAATCATACACACTGATGTATGCGGACCATTCGAAGTTGAAACATGGGATGCCAAACGATATTATCTTACAGTAATTGACGATTACAGTAATTATACTAAAGTTTATCCCCTTAAAACCAAAAGTGAAGTGGCCTATCATATAAAAACATATGTCGAAGAATCAGAAAGAGAAAAGGAACACAAAGTATCAACAATAAGATGTGATAATGGAGGCGAATATACATCAAAAGAATTTCAGAACTGGTGTAAACAAAAGGAATAAAGCTAGATTACTCCGTGCCCTACTCACCTCAGTTAAACGGAAAGGCGGAACGCCTTAATCGTACTATCACTGAAAAGATCATATCATTACTTTACAATGGAAATATGCCGAGAAATATGTGGGGAGAAGCACTGTACTGCGGTGTTTACCTCTTAAACCGCTTACCAAGCCAGTCCATAAATAATATAACGCCTTTTGAGCTCTGGAATAAAACGAAACCAAATTTATCTAATATACAAGAATTTGGGACGGAAGCTTATGCTAAAATATTGAAGCCCATTCAGAAATTGGATTCTAGAACAAAAAAATATATCATGGTGGGATACGCAACTAATGGATACAGGCTGTGGGATGAAATAAAACGTAAAGTAATTGTGGCACGTGACGTAATATTCACAGGAAAAATTCCAGGAATTGAAGAAGACAAAAGGTCTACTGATATTAACATACAAAAAATGGAAAAATGTTACCCAAATTATAATCGAAGAACCTATTAGTTTGGAAAATGAAGAAACTCTAATAGAAGAAGACTTAGAACAAGAAAGCGAATATGAAAGTCCTGTTTCAGAAATAGAAACAAGTCAAGTAGAAATAGCTACAAAAAGCAGAAGGACGACTAAAATGCCAATAAAGTACAATGACTATGTGCTGCTATCCTTTAACGAGGTAATGAAAAGTCAAGAACAAGATCAATGGAAAAAGGCGATTGATGAAGAGCTAAAATCTTTAAAAGAAAATGAGGTCTGGAAAATAGTCGCCGCTGAAGAAGCTGTTGGACACAAAATACTTAGCAATAAATGGGTGTTTCGTGTAAAAGACAACGGAACGTATAAAGCAAGATTGGTTGTAAGAGGAAATGAACAAAGAGATAAGGATTTTGAAGAAATATTCAGTCCTGTTGCATCGCATTCTACGATAAAAACCGTGTTTGCTGTTGCGGCAGCAAAAGAGTACAGCTTCATGACGTTCGACGTTAAGACAGCCTTCCTCAATGGGGTACTAAGAGAAGACGAAAACATATTTATGAAAATACCACAAGGGGTAAAACCAGAGAACGGCAAAGTCTGTAAATTAGTGAAGTCCTTGTATGGACTTAGACAATCTCCTAAAAGATGGAATGAAAAATTTCTTAAGACCCTCAAAGACATTGGTCTCACTCAGACGAAGAATGAACCTTGCATTCTAAAGAATGAGGAATCGTCCATTATAATCGCAATTTACGTAGACGATGGATTAATAATAGGACCAAGCAAATTAGAAGTACATGAAACTCTCATGAAGATAAATTCTCATTTTGAAATAAAAATTTGTGAAAAACCAACTTTGTATTTGGGAATGGAGATAAGAGAGGACAGCAAGGGCTTGCATTTGACGCAAACCGCATATGCGAAGCATGTTTTAGAAAAATATAAAATGGAGAATTGTAAACCGGTTCAGACTCCATTCACGGATCAGGGTAAAGAAGAAAATGGTAGCAAAAATGAAGGGGATAAGCTGAAGTTTCCTTATCGAGAAGCGGTCGGGAGTTTGCTATATCTATCAACTAAAACACGACCTGATCTTGCATATGCAGTTGGCATGGCAAGCAGAAATATGGAAAATCCTGAAACCAAAGATGTAGTCGCACTGAAGAGGATCTTAAGGTACCTAGCGGGCACCTTAGGAGAGGGTGTATATTACAAGAAGAACGCATCCTTAAAATTATCAGTTTTTTGTGATTCCGATTACGCTGGAGACCTGAAAACTAGACGCAGTACCACGGGCTACATAATAATGCTAGATCAAGGACCAGTAGCGTGGTGCTCACGAAGACAACCCATAGTCGCACTGTCTTCTACAGAGGCAGAATTCATTGCGGCAGCCGACTGTTGTAAAGAAGCTATGTTCTTAAAATCCATGCTTCTTGATCTCAACATTAAAATACCGATCTCATTCAAAATTGATAACCAGAGCGCCATTCAGTTAATAAAGACCGGGATCTTTAACAAGCGGTCGAAGCATATCGACGTGCGCTACCATTATATTCATGAGATCTATAGTAACTACAGCTTTGATATAGAATATTGTTCGACTGAAAATCAAACAGCGGACATTTTAACGAAGGCTTTAGGTAAGATTAAATTCCATAAGCACAAGCAGGTTCTTATATGTTAGAGTTATAGTAATTTTGTCTTTATTTAAAATGAACTGAAAATAAGCTAAAATTAGGAGAGGGTGTTGAAACCTGCATGCTGGCGCTGTATTAAAAAAGTAAATGTGTCAAGTTCGTCTCAATAAAGCAATGTTCCTATAAACTGTGTTTTGATATTGCTCTGCAAGTAAAATGTGGATTATAACGATTCACAGCTAGAATAAGGCATCGCAACAATAAGTAGGTACTTAAACATTTTCTATAGGTACCTACTGCAAGTAAAATTAAATATCAAGTAAAAAATAACATTAATGTTGTATTTCTTAATATATTCTTATTTCCTTACCTAACTCTCTCAGAGTCAAAGTTTATTAAATATGAGGCTTCACTTTCTCTTATTGACATTAAAACTATATGTGTATAAAAATAAATGCCAATGGGCGATTTTCTGACAGCCCAAATTAAAAATTAAAAATTAGTTCAAAAACACTCGATAGATGTCGTTTTATGAAAGCTGGGCTACTTATGGGCTGTAATAAATTCTACACTTTTACTTGTCTACCAAAAGAATAAAAAAATAGTATTTCCTTACCTATTTATATTCAGGACATCCAGAACCTATTTCTATTTTGGAATAGAATAAATATTACGCAGCCATACACGTGCTCTTCATGAACCCGCCTTTTACTAAGCGCCATACTAATCTATGCTAAGCGCCATCTATGAAGTCATTTACGAACCAATTTCTTTTTTTTTTTGATCTCGGAAAATCGCCCATTGTGTGTATAAGAAGGTACTGTTTTTTAGTACCTACCTAAGTAAATCTTTTTAATAAAGTACAATAAACTTAGAACTAATTAACTTTATACTTAATTTTTCCCCATCATGTAAACCAAATCACTATTTTATGGGTTAAATATATTTATGGCACACTGTTCCTTTTCTTAAAATAAAAATGTTGTCAACGAAGGTACTGTTTTTTTGTACATAAGTAAATCTTTTTAAATAAAGCACAATAAACTTAGAACTAAATTAACTTTATACTTAATTTTTCCTTATCAAATAAACCAAATTACTATTTTCTTTTTGTAGAATAAAAACGTTGTCAACATTAGAGCTCCACAAGAAAAAATCATATAAATAACTAAATTCAACGATGCCAAAGCCATGTTCAATGCAGTTTCATTGTTGGATATGACATGTGGTACACACCCCTCCTTTCTTGTGAGTCTGATGCAGCATTAAATATTGTTGTTATTATCATTAACCATGCTTTTTGAAGGTATCCAGAATCTCCTAAGAAATTAGAACAGTATACTTACATAAAGAAAATTGTCATAGATAAAAAGTTAGTAGGTACGAGTAAGTACCTATGTAATAAACAAAATTGCTTGATATTGTTTTTTACCAAATAACCATGTTTGTTCACCATTCTGAGGAAGTCCATCCTCCAAATTATGAGGTAACATTTAAGATTTTTGAATCGTCGTCTCAAATCTGCAAAACCACATAAAATAGTTTTATCTTTATGTCAATACTCTTTATTCTAGCAATTTTAACAAAACTGACATTTCCTGGTAAATCCCAATATAATAATAGGCATAATACTTACCTTTGTTATGTAAGTAATAATTTATTTATTAAAACTTACCGTTTGAACGTAAGGACTGATATCTTTTCCTATTAAGAAAGATGCTTGTCTGTATAAGATTTATAGGGTATAGTCAATAGGTACACCTTACTACACTTAGAGCCTTGGTTTAATACTCTAAGCTACCTGGCAAATTAAATCTTCATTGGAACCTGTAAAACAAATAGGCAATCTAAGTTATAAATTGATAAATGGACATTATGGATAGGTTACATTTAATATTTATACAAAAAGTCCCTTACTGTTGTCTTATTCTTGACCTTTCTTGTCATGATTAAAGGTACTTATGTGGATTTATTTGGCCCAAATGTTTGTATGGTTTGAGAGCCCCTACAAATTGTTATGCAGCGACTTGCTCTTCGTTGCGGAAAATGTTGCATGACACACATTTATTTGGTCACTCACATCGCAACAACTATATCAGCACGCAATTCCCGCCAGACCTTAGTTAGATATTTGAAAGTTCGTAAACGAGAACTCCGAGAACTATTCACAAGTACAACAAACTCGATTTCGTTAATTTTCTCCAAGTAACGTAGGGAAACATTTCTTCCTTAGCGCCTGAGCACTTGATTATCGCAGTCCACAATAGCCCTAAAAAGAGCATTTTAAACAAAACTTTTAACACAACACAACTATTCCTTCATCAGCTGATCAAACAATCGCCATTTTGTGTAAGTGAATTTTTATCTTCAATGTTTGAGTGATCGCTAGATTAGCGATTCTTGGCTTGTCAAACTGTCAATTAGGTCTATTTTAGCGTAAATTTTACGTCGTAGGTAACTTTTGCTAATGTCAATCCCATACATTCAGTTTATCGTAGCGAAGATTTCGTAGCGTTTAATTTGTTTGCCAATTGACTAGGCCCTCAGGACCTATTTCTATTTTGGAATGGAATAAATATTACGTTAACATACACGTGTTCTTCATGGACTCGCCTTTTACTAAGCGCCATACTAATCTAAGCAAAGCGCCATCTATGAAGTCATTTACGAACCAATTTCTTTTTTTTTGTGATCTCGGAAAATCGCCCAATAAAAAAAAAAAAGTTCTGTCGTGTCAGGGTCAATTGTCAGAGTTCTTGGCGGGAAAGTGAAGCGTAACCCCCTCGCCCGCCAAGAAAAAAGTTCAAAGAGTTTGTTGAACAACGCGCGAGCCGAGCGAGCGAAGCGAGCGTGCCGCCGGAGCGGCCGGCGAAGCGCGAGAAACGACTTATTTGTAAATTTCCTTATTTAAAAAAAATTAATACTTTACAGTGTCATAGCTCTAATTAAGTAGGTACAATTTATTAAACATAATTAAGTACAATTTGTACGCATCAATAAAATTAATAATAACTAAACTAAATAATTTCAACAATTCATAATAATTGAACGAAAGAATAGTTAATAATAGACTAAAAATACTAATAATAAACACTAGTACAGAGTAGACTTATTTCCATGCATTTTTGTCTGCAACATAGTCATTGATCTTCTAATAAGTTATACAGTACCATAGTAACAGAACCGAAGCGGGGGGGGGGGGGGGGGGGGAGCGTAACCCCCTCGCCCGCTAAGAAAAAAGTTCAAAGAGTTAATTAGGTTACGTTAGTATGTTGAACAACGCGCGAGCCGAGCGAGCGAAGCGAGCGTGCCGCCGGAGCGGCCGGCGAAGCGCCAGAAACGACTTATTTGTAAATTTCCATATTTTTTAAAAATTAACATATCTTAAAAATTACTTGTCTGCGGCAGGAGGAGGAGGCTTGGAGGGGTAGGTGGGGGGGGGCTACTCTTCCCTCCTCCCCTCTTCTTCCCTCACCAATTAAGGCGACTCGATTCAAAAATTACCATGATACATAACCTCAAAATACAAAAATTAACATAACTTAAAAACTACTTGTTTGCGGCAGAGGGGGTAAGTGGGGGGGTACTCCTCCCCCCTCCCCTTACCTTACCACCCCCACCCCACCCCTGATTCAGGCGACTCGATTCAAAAGTTATACCCATAATTTATCATTCATCATCTTAATCACCACCACCACTCATTATAATCAACGGAAAAAAAAGAAAAAAAAAACTAATGATTAGGCAGTATAGTCTCTGATCTTAGCCTGTTCCTTCACGAAACAAAAACAAAAAAAAAGTGTCAATTGTCAATGTCACGTCATGAATAAAATTAAAATTGGTTGGTCTGAGCCTTTGATAAAATAATGTTTTCTATGGTCTGAGCTCCAAACCCAATTTAAAAGAAAAGCAAAATACTAATTAAAGCCGTCCTCCTTCTTTCGCATCTGAAGTTATGAATTACATAAATATCAAGACAGAGGACGACTGTGAACCACCAACTCCTTTGAAGCTAGTTGAAGCTGATAAACCGATCAAGGAAGTTGACAAGAAACAGAAAGAAGTGCAGCCTTTTACGTAAGTTTCTTTTATCAATAATTACGGGTAAACAAGCACTTTACCTTCATCTCACCTGGTGGTAAGTGACGATAAGGCCGAAGGTCAACTACTGTGGATTTGGCTATATTATCTCTTTAACTGTCGGAACACAACAATGCTATTAACATTGTTAAGTTAATAGCATTGCCTTTCTTTAGATAAGATGGTAGTAGCTAGCCAGGCAGACTTAACAAGTTAGTCCACCACCAACTAAACCAAGTACACACAGATGTTGGAAAAAGACATTAAATTGGTAATTTTGTTACATTAAATACCTGTTTCATGGAACATCATTCTTTATTTATTAGCTCTTTTTTTTCAATGATACCTAAAACACAAAACCATTATTGTTTGCATAACTTAAGTATTGCGTAATTCATATTATTATGTACACTAACCGGTCCGGGTGTCGCAAAGGGGGTGCAGGAAAAATACACTCTAACTTTTTTTTCACAAACTGACGAAAAACATAGCTATCAAAAAGAGATAGAAAAAATTCCAAAAAAAGGCAAAAAAATTGCGAAAAAAAACTTAGAAAATTTTCAGTTGATTTTTATATGGAGCCGACACTTAGAAAAATTTGCGATATTTTTGTATGCAGTTTGGACTTGTAAAATTTTTCGCTTGGTTCCACGTTGTGTCGCAAAGGGGGTGCAGGACTTAGAAAATTTTCGAGGAAAAATTTAATTTTTCACAAACTGACGAAAAACAGCTCTATCAATAAGAGATAGAAAAAAATCCAAAAAAAGTGCAAAAAAAATTGTGAAAAAAAACTTAGAAAATTTTCAGTTGATTTTTATATGGAGCCGACACTTAGAAAAATTTGCGATATTTTTGTATGCAGTTTGGACTTGTAAAATTTTTCGCTTGGTTCCACGTTGTGTCGCAAAGGGGGTGCAGGACTTAGAAAATTTTCGAGGAAAAATTTAATTTTTCACAAACTGACGAAAAACAGCTCTATCAATAAGAGATAGAAAAAAATCCAAAAAAAGTGCAAAAAAAATTGTGAAAAAAAACTTAGAAAATTTTCAGTTGATTTTTATATGGAGCCGTGACATAGCTAACAAAAAGAGAAAAAAAACCAAAAAAAAGAAATAAAAAAAGTTTATTTGGAGTTTGTATAAAAGAGTAGTGTTTGAAAGTATGTAAAAAAAACGTCGCACGTACAAAAACGTCGTTTCTGGCGCTTCGCCGGCCGCTGCCGCGGCACGCTCGCTTCGCTCGCTCGGCTCGCGCGTTTTTGGTCAACATACTAACCTAACCTAACCTAATTAACTCTTTAGATTTTTTCTTATGGCGGGGGGCTTTGAAGAATTTTCTAAGTTTTTTTTCACAATTTTTTTGCACTTTTTTTGGATTTTCTTCTATCTCTTATTGATAGCTGTTTTTCGTCAGTTTGTGAAAAATTAAATTTTTCCTCGAAAATTTTCTAAGTCCTGCACCCCCTTTGCGACACAACGTGGAACCAAGCGAAAAATTTTACAAGTCCAAACTGCATACAAAAATATCGCAAATTTTTCTAAGTGTCGGCTCCATATAAAAATCAACTGAAAATTTTCTAAGTTTTTTTTCAAGTTTTTTTTTTTTATTGGATTTTTTGTCTCTTTTTGATGGTCTATGTTTTTCATCAGTTTGTGAAAAAAAGTTATGAGTGTATTTTTGCTCGAAAATTTTCTAAGTCCTGCACCCCCTTTGCGACACCCTAACCCACTAACCCCAATTAGGTCTTTTGTATTGAAGCTAAGTTTTTTATACAGCAATAAATTATCTTGTCTTAAATATTCTGCGGTAATGTTATTTATACTTGACTGTATTTTTATTATTGAAATATTGGTAAAACTTTTGAATCGATTCGCCTGAATCGGAGGTGGGGTGGGGGTGAACAAGGTACTGGGAGGGGGAGGAGCCCCCCCCACCCTACCACTCCCCCTCCTGCCGCCAACAAGTAGTTTTTAAGCTATGTTAATTTTTGTATTTTGAGGTTATGTATCGTAGTAAAACATTTGAATTGAGTCGCCATAATTGGTGGGGGAAGGGGAGAGGAGGAATAAGGAGTGCCCCCCCACTCAGCCCTCCTGCCTCAGACAAGTAGTTTTCAAGTTATGTAAATTTTTGAAAAAAAAATGTGGAAATTTACAAAAATGTCGATTCAAGCGCTTTGCCGGCCGCTCCCGCGGCACGCTCACTTCGCTCGCTCGGCTCGCGCGTTATTGGTCAACATACTAACCTAACCTAATTAACTCTTGAGACTTTTTTCATCGCCGCCGCCCCCCCCCCCCCCACGCTTTGGTTCTGTTACTATGGTACTGTATAACCTAAAACGGTGTAATTTTTCGTGATTATAGCCGATTTTGACAAAACTTTCATGTGGTTTTTTTTTAACGTAAAGGCGGCAGCTAAAATGTTGATAAACCTTTATTTAAGAACCCCTTAGACGCCCCCCCACAGTGTTAGTTTCTTCAAATTCGACGACTTGATTCAAATGCCAACCTGAAATTTTGCATTTACAATGCTATATACTTAGATAACGGATAAAAGGTCCACTGCAAGAGCAGTGCAAGAGCAGTGGACCGGCAATCTAAAGGTCGTGGATTCGAATCCCACTCGAGCTTCCTGAGACTGGTTGATTTTTTCTAGTAAACATTTTATCCTTTACTGTATTGTTTTCAGGGGCCCGTTTGAATGCATCCAAAATGGATTTTGCCACAGAACATTCTTCTCGTGCTGCGAGTACTCAACTCACTATCGGGACGAACATACGCGCAGAGCAAAAGTGAGCTATTCATTATTATTGTGTAGAGAGTAAAGTACAGCCTGTGAGCTGTCCCACAGCTGGGCAGAGGCCTCCATCATTGGAATCTAGGCATGGAGTCATCGCTACAATTGGTGGGCATTGGCCTAATCACCACGCTTGCCTAATGCGGGTGGTGATCACATGCCTGCATCGAAACATCCGAAAACACACTGTGCATGACCTGGGAATTGAACCCGGGCCCTCCGGATTTCGAGCCAAACGCCTGACAACTCGGCCTCCAACGCATTTTGTGCTATTTGGAAAATTTGTGGTGGCGGCTCTAGCTCGGCAAAGAATTCTACTGTCCCCGTCTCTTATATTGTTTGTTATAAAAGGCGACTAATGGACTTTGGACTGCTCATACATCCAACAACATAGAACAGGGATGGGCTCCCCACATATCACGCATGTTCAGTTACTATTTTGGGTGCCGTGGAGTGTGGCATAATGCACTGCTTTAGCGGTTTGCATTGCTCTGACTAACGTCCTTTAAGTACAATAGCCGTGAGTGTATTTATGTACATTCAATTAATGTATGTCTTCAAAAGTCTAGGGATCAAGTACATTTTAAAGTATTGTTGCAGATTCTTTTTAGTGAATTTCATGATATATATGAAAAAAATATTGGATGATACGATGATGATGGATGATGATGATGACATGATATATATGAAAAAAATATATATTATATATTAAAAAAAATAATTACATTGTTCAAATTATGGAAATCAACTGTCAATCTGAATTCCTATAAAAGAGCGTAATGGCAATTTTACAAAAGCCGTAGGTACCTACAATTTCTGCACTGGAAGTAAAAGAAAATTGGCAACATATTTTTTATTCTCTTGTGACACGACATAGTGACTGCTGCTCCTGCCTGATTGTAAGCAGCCGATGTAGTCCAAAATAACGAGAGCGCTCCTCACCGTGGAATAAGCACGGTGACATGCGCACCCATACATGACGGCCTGCTTAAAAGACCCGGGATTATTATGGAGCGACGGCGTCACTTGACAAGGGAAGAGATGTTGCGAGCCTGGTTGGGTGCGGTTGATGATGTTGCTGGAGCGAGTTGGATTGTTGGAAACTGGTTCCAGGCAACGTACTGTGGCTGCCGCCATTGGCACTACACAGAGTGTCATAGGCCGCCTTTGGACACGCTGTCACACCATGGGCAGCGTGGCCGAGCGACATGGAGGAAGATCTCGTATCACCACTCGTAGACCGGTACATCCAAAACACTTATCGACGAAATCGTACCATGACCGCTATGATGTAAGGCCCCACAGCGCTTCAGGTTTGGTGATAAGCGACCAAACCATCCGTAATCGTTGACGCGAAGTGCGTCTGCGTTCCGGAAGGCCGCTGAGGGTCCCACTCATTGCACCACACAAACATAGGGCCCGTTTACAATAGGCTCGCAAACACTGAAGTTGGGAGGAAGAAGACTGGCGCTGTGTTTGCTTCTCTGATGAATCACGTTTTGGTATGAAGCTGGAAACAAGACACACTCGAGTTGCGAGGACCTCTAGACGTCAAGAACGCTTGCTATTTTGTCAGAAAGTTCATCTATATGGAGGGGGAACAAACATGGTTTGGGGCCGGTATTTGGATTGGTGGAAGAACCGATCTCATTTGGATCAGGGGCAACCTCAATGCTCAAATCTACGCAGAGAGGATTGTTTCAGATGTGATCATGCCCTTGCGAGGCCGATCGAGCACACAAAGATGTACCCCCGCTGGGAATCGAACCCGGGACCTCTGGGTCTGACTGAAACCGGTGGCTTAGCCAGTAGACCACAGAGGCGGTTAACTCAAGAGGATCTAAATGTATAGGGTACTAGCGCTCGCGACTTCGTCCGCGTGAACACCCTGCACCCCGTGACAAGGTGTTAAATTTAAATTTTCGATTTTTAATTTTTTTTTCCTTCCGTAAGAACATTTTATAGCTATAAATGTACTTGACCCTTTTGATGTAGGTATGTATTATAAATAACCGTAACCGTTGTGTCGTAAAAGGCGACTAACGGACTAAAGACTACTCATATTTCCATCAGCATAGAGCGGCGATTACCTGTCACATTGAGCACATGTGCAATCGCTATTTGGTGAAAAGTGGACTATGGTAGAGGACTGCTTTTATGTGTATACAAGCGGCGCTCGCGGTTTCACCCGCGTGGTTCCCGTTCCCGTTGGAATATCGGGATAAAAAGTAAGTCCTATGTGTTAATCCAAGTTATACGACTTCAGAAAGTTTATGGATCATTTATGGGACAAAGTGTCATAATTTACAATAAAATCCCGAACGATGTTATAATTTTGCCCTTTGACAAATTTAAGACACATGTTAAGGACAGACTTTTAGAAAAGGGCTATTACACTGTAAGCGATTACATCAATGACAAAAATGCATGGAATTAACATTCCTCTAGTTTCGCATACATTGTTCTAATGCGTTCATAGTGCCCGAGTAAAACTTGTAGATTCACTTTTGTTTTTATCTTTTATTTTATATAATTGTTTTATGACTATTGACTGTATAATTTGGTAACGACATATTGTTTTGTAAATGTCGTTACCTCTATATTATTATAAAGCTGTGGAGTTTGTTGTGCCCGTTCTTCTCCACAGCTAAAAGACTTCCTGAATGGGTGGGGTGGGTGGGTGGGTTCCTGTGCCTATCCATCCATCCATATAAAAAAAAAAATTGACGATTCAAAACGCTTAATTTAAGCTTACTGAATAAAGTTATTTTGATTTTGATTTTGATTATAAACTATCTGTATGCCGAATTTCATCCAAATCCATTCAGTAGTTTTTACGCGAAAGAGTAACAAACATCCGTCCATACGTTCCCGTGGGAATATCGCTATAAAAAGTATCCTATGTGTTAATCCAGGTTATAAACTATCTGTATGCCGAATTTCATCCAAATCCATATAGTAGTTTTTACGTGAAAGAGTAACAAATATCCATACTTACAAACTTTCGCGTTTATAATATTAGTAGGATTAGTAGGATTATAAATATTATTTTCTACAACTTGCAAATTTTGTGTTTAGTAAACAATGTTGCAAACAAATTGGAAAATATTGAAATAATTCCAGAAGCAGGATTCGAACACATACCTTTTCTCTCTTATCAGCTCGCCCAAATGTATCAACACTGATAAGAGCCACGGTAGCATAATTGGAAGTGCACCTGACCCAAAATGTCAGAAAGGTGCTGCGGTTTCCAATCCTGCTCGTGGAAATATTTTCTACATTTTCCGATTTGTATATTTTATTATTGTTGGCAGGGTCTCCGCTGCCAAGTTTGCGAAAAACCGCTATCTTTGGACGTGGATGAGCAGATTCCATATGCCTGTAAGGTGAGTTTAATGCTTTAAGAGAGTTCATTACAAGTATTCAGGTTGAAATGTTCATTTTAAGGGTATGTTATCTTAGTATACCTTGTGTACTTATACACAATGACTTTTTATCGGTGATCAGGACCTACTGATTCCGACTAAGTAAATGATGGCCATTGCAATAATAATAGTAGTTACATGTTTTCTTTGTATATTTAATTAGGTACCCAAAATTATTAGAATTTATGGTTTTTCTACATTTTTATGAAGTGAAGACCTGTAGAGATAAACCACCAAAAGATGGCATGCCCTTCCACAATTTGTTTTGAATGTGTGTGTGCATATACTTCACATTGTACAGTAAAGCAAAGTAAACAGTAAAGTACTAACTGCTGACAAGAAAATACATTTACCAAAAAGACGGTTATTGTTATGGATAACGCATCTTATCACAAGACTTTAGCGAAGAAAACACCTACTTCATATAACAGAAACGCATAAATGGCTAAAAATAAAAACATATTACAAATTGAAAAAGACGTGTGGAAAAAATTTCCACGAATAGGATTCGAACCCGCAACCTTCTGGCAATCCGGGCCAGGTGCTCTGTCCAGTTGAGCTACCGTGGGACTTATCCAGCCAGCCCAAATTAATCAACACCATCTTTATTTATTGTTATACTTGGTAAGCCAAAAGCACCCATTCAATGTCAACAAACTAGGTTATCAACATCAGATATTAATATTTTTACGAATATTAAAGATCACAAATTGATTCGAACTCTCACCGGTTGCCAGAAGGGTGCGGGTTCGAATCCCGCTCGTGGAAATTTTTTCGACATTGTCTTTTTCTATTTGTAATTTGTTCGCAACAAAATTTGTGTTTAAATTGTGTAAACAATAACATTATTAAGTATTAATGTTTTTTTAATATATTTTAGCGTTTTATTAACGACTTAAGTAAAATTTTTAAACACTGAAAAAGACGACAACCTCAGGAGGAAATCGAACCACGCATCTTCCGCATTCCGGGCAGCAACCTTAACCACTTGGATACCGAAGTCTGGTTTTCACCCGTCCGTCGAAATATTTTAACATTTGGTTAAGATAAAGCTGCGTTTATAGATTAATGTTTTTTATATATTGTAGCGTTTTATTAACGAAGAGAGGAGGTGAAGTAAGTAAGTCATAGTTATTAACTTTACTTGCCAGACAATAAAATTAAAAATGGAACGCTGACATGTAAGATATATTATTATGTATTGCATTGCAATGGCCATCATTGACTTAGTCGGAATCAGTTGGTCCTGATCACCGATAAAAGGCAGCGTGTATAACCGTGTCGCGCAGCGGTACAGAATACTACCACCCCCTCTCTTCCCTTGGGTGTCGTAAAAGGCGACTAACGGACTAAAGACTGCACATACATCCTACAGCATAGAGCAGAGATGGGCTCATCAAAATCCTCACAAAATGGGCTCATCCAACAACATAGAGCGGCGATGGACTCACCACCTGTCACGCTGAGCACATGTGCAGTCGCTATTTGGTGAAAAGAGGACTGTGGCAGAGGACTGCTTTTACAGTCCTCTTTGCCTAGTCTCTGACTAACCCTTCGGGGATAATAGTCGTGATTATGTGTGTATGCATGTAGTATTGAGAATTCACAATAACAAGATGATAACATGCTTTCTGCGATGATATTCTGATTGTTTCCGCAAATTGCCTTGTAAACCAATCGCAACAACCTTAACTAATGTATCTAATCTAAATTCCACTACCTCTTAGCTAGAATCTGTAATTTACTTACTTAAAATAATTATAATACGAAGTCACTTGGATGTTTTCAGTCTCTCGCAAAAAAAGTTTTAAAAGTGTAATTTATCTGTGTTATGTTAGTGTTTTGTTGTAAGTTCACTGTAGTGTACGAGGATAATAAATGATACGAGGCTGTTCTGACAATAGTCATTGCGAGAGGGGGGAGAGACAGAGGGGAGTCAAGAGAGGGGGTGGTAGTATTCGTTTAATCAGCCGCTACTCGACGAAGCTCAGCACGGTGAATTTCTTAATCTATAAAAAATAATAAATGACTGACCTCATTGCTTTTTGTTCAGGACGAGATTCCTGAGGGCAGCTCGTCCGAAGAGATCGACGCGGAAGCCCTCGCCGACTTGTTCCAGGAAATGAACGCGAAGCAAACACACAACGGGCTGGTCGAGGCCAGCATTGAGGTCAGTAGGCACACAAGCCACACACACACACATAGGTGCACGACTATTATCCCCGAAGGGTTAGTCAGAGACTGGGCTATGAGGACCGCAGAAGTTACAACTGCGCATGTGCTCAACTGTCACGCTGAGCACATTTGCAGTCGCTATTTAATGAAAACTGGACTATGTATGGTAGAGGACTGCTGTTGCTATCCCCATTGCCTAGTCCTACTAACCCTTCGGGGATATTAGTCGTGATTGGACAGGGTTAATTTTGGACACCCCGCCAAAATTTTTATTATTTACAATGCTTCGGAAGGCACTTAAACGTAAAGCCGTTGGTCCCGGTTGTTGTCGTAAAATGGATGTCGTTTAAACCCACCAACCACCGCATTGGGCCAGCCCAATCTCCCTATGTGCTTTTAGTCCATGTGGGAAAGCCTGTGTCCAGTGGAACATTTATAGGCTGATGAATATGATGATGGTGACACATTGAAACGCATAATGTTTATTGCCATAATTTTAATTGACATACATCATATGGCATACAATTAAAAAAGCATAATACCTTGTAGCAAATTTTTTATTACGCATAAACTTAATAACGCAGAATCGTTAAAAGACATTAATAAGAACCATAGTCGTTAAAATCTATATTACTGTTTGTCATAATTTTAATAAGCATATTTTAAAACGCATAATTCAATTAGGTCATAGTTTTATAAAGCATAATCGAGGTTATTTTTTTTTATTAAACAACAAATACTAACTGCCCTACTCCTGTAAGTCACGTGTGTTTTAAATTTCAATGTTTTTTTTATTAGACAACACAAATCTAACTCCGTACAAAAATATATATTTTTTATAGCTCTTGTCATGTCATACTCATCAAATCTTCATCTTCTATTTCACACATTTTAAGGTTAGTTTTATTGAGATTTCAAATGCATATATCTCCATAACTATGTACTGGTGACACATTGAAACGCAGAATGTTTATTGCCATAATGCTTTTTGAATATTATGTCTTCTTAACATTATGGCAAATAAAAAATATGCCGTTTTTTACTTATGCTTATCGACATTATGCCTTTTAAATTTTGGACATTTATGTTATGCATTATAAAGTTATGCTATAAAGGCAAGTGAGGATTATGGCCATTATCATGATGCATGGTCAGTTTATGGCTAAAAACGTTATGCGTATCATGAAGTAACCGATGATGATTTATTATTTATTATTATTCTCCTGGCGTGGTTGGCTATTGGCTATATTCATTTTAGATCCACGAAGGCAACAACAAATGGTCGCACGTGGTGGACGCAGCAGACGCGAACGCATCCAACTGGTGCGAGCAGAACCTCGCGGCGTCCCAGCACCAGGGGCAGATAGACTACAGGCGGGTATATTACGACACACTACAGAACACAGGGCAGATCACAAGCAAATATTATGATAACTACTGTTACATTTGAGATTTTGTCCCTTTTGGGGAAAAGAAAGAAAATCCCAAACGCAAGCTTCAGTGGGTTGTTATAAAATAAAACCATCAAATGTTCAACAGCTAGGCAGTATATTGTAAAAGAATACACACCCTAAAATTTTGTTCAACAACAATAAACTAAAATTATAAATTTTATTTCACTACTATAATTTAAAAGAGGGGGTTAGTCACAATTTTCCTTATTTTATGTTAGGTACTATGCATTTACGTTACTCCTTTTAATTCATTAAGCCGAAAATAACAAAAAAATCTATCAGTCGAAATTGACCCTAGGGTCAATCTCAAATGAAAGTCCAACAAACTTTCTAATAATTTTGCCAACTATAATTTACTGTTTAAAGTAATCTAAACCTTATTACCAAGCTATATCACCCCCTAAAACACAATAAAACCCTAAGAGTCAAAAGTGACCAAGCGGGTCTGTGATAATCTTAATTTCAAATAAATTTTACAATACGGCTCCTACTACTACCTAACCAGCCAGCTAATATTTCAGTGGTACGAGCTATGGTCGTGGGGGGTTGGGATAAAGCCAGTACCGTCCGGAGTATGATGTTGAAATTAAAATTAAATTACTCCGTCTATAAAAATATTAAATTAATTTAATCCGTTTACCCGTATCAAAACTATCAAACGTTTTCAGCCAATACACTAGAGAACCGTTAGGTTACACCGATATAAAATTAATATTAAAGAGCGCCAGGGTCTAGAGGTAGACCCGAATCTGGAGACGATGTCACCATACAACTTCACACAGGTCGAACTCGCAAATCCTCAAATGTTTCACAACTTCCCCAACGCTGGGTGTAGTTGGATGTAAAAAGAAAATAATGGTTAAGGTGTCGAAACCTTAATTTAAATAATGTTACAAAATAAAAAACAATTATCCCAGAGTACTGGGTAACCAAAAACCGTCAACGCCTGCTCATCCGCTAGGCGGCGATAGCTCGACTGGCAGCAGGTGGCCGCTGGTACCCCGACGAAGCAGGTCTCGCGTCCAGGCTTTAGGGCCCAGCTCTAAATCCTGGCGGCAAGACGGGCCTCTCGAAGCATCTGAAATTATCAATACGGGGCCTATTTATAACACTACACGCCTAGTTCACGACCTCCTTGGTCGAGTGGTTTGTACACCGGTTTTCATGGTGTCTCCATCTCTGAGGTCCCGGGTTCGATCCCCGGTCGGGTCAATATAGAAATTATTGTTTTCTAAATTGTCTCGGGTCTGGGTGTTTTCTATGTATAACAAGTATATATTTAAGTATTTTAAGTATGTTTATCCGTTGTCTAGTAACCATTTCACGAGTTTCTTCGAAGCTTCTCTTGGGCTAGATAATTGGTGTGATTGTAGGAAAGATTTATTTATTATTATTATTATTAGTTCAGATCTGTTACATAAATTAGGGTCCCGCAGTCTGCTATCTGTGTATCTGGGGCTGCAAACTATCATAATCATTGACTTGTAGCGCTAAGGGTTATCAAAAGCTTCCCAACGCTGTTGCACAACTATAAACTAACACCATATTACTAATATTTAACACCATGTTTTAATGTTAGTGTTGTTTCACATTTAACTAGTACACAAGGCACTACACGGCTACGATATTCCACTAAACAAAACTAAACAATGCTAGACTATTGTTGGATGATGCAATATCCACTTCGCACTGAGGTCTGACACGTCCGCCACATGGCTAAGAGCCTTGCGTCGCCTGGCGACAAGGCAGGATTCAGACGCCATGAAATATCGATTTGCATTCCTAGGATGACGGCTTATTAGTTAATAGCGCTCCAGGAAAACATTTAGGAACACTGACATTGTGTTACTTACGTGCTGGGATATCCTATATTTGCGCGTGGCTGCCAGCGGCGTCACGACCGGTCGGTTGTGGCACGGATCCCTGCAATTAATTAAATTTCGGTAGATTACAACACGCTCCACAACAACAAACCTGTTACTTCCCTAATATCAATTCACAAGCAACGCGTACCTCTTTAAAATGACTCTCGACACATCACACACCACTCACGCCAGAGAATGAAATCATTGGCCTCGCAACTCGGCAGCTTTTTCTTTCGCCGGAAGTCTTTTAAATCGAAGGCCAGCTTATGATTTCAACTCGTAAAGTGGGGTAATCTATAACAACGCAGTTCTTTTAGAATTTTCCTTCAAACTATCAAAACGTCAAATATGACGTTTTCATCTCTCGTTCTGACACTGAAAGAATCTGTTAATAAGAAAACTACATAAACTAGAGACAAGTTAACGTTTAGCAATCTGAATTTCGTCCTTTTTTAAATTTGGAAATCAATTCCACTCGAGTTAATACCCTGTCTAAATATTAGGGAGTATTAGTTTCCTCTCTGGTAACCCCTACGGGCAGAGACAATATCCATATAAAAAATAATTCTCCCATTCGAATGTTCTAGATAAAAGTCCTTATAGAAAAAATAGTTCTATTTCCGGATGTGCTTGAATTTAATTTAATTACTTATAGTAAATTTTATACATATTAATTTATTATGTAATTTATTATCGGAACTGTTTCGGCTATTTTTAAAATTGAATCTTTTATGTGAAGCTAAAAGCTGACAGCCACTTCGCCCCGCTACCGCTAGGCGTCGCTACGGTGGCTTTCATTTTGTCTGTGGTGTTATGTCAAATACAAAACGTAAACAAACTTTATTTTCTCCAAATCTAATGCAAAGTCTTGCTAAAACTGATTTAGAAATGTGTATTGATTCAAAATGCAAGAAAAGTGTGTCTTGTAATGTGTCAGCCAAGGCTTCATGTCTTTAATTTGAAAAAAAAGAAATTTAATTCAAACAAGCTACAATTACTAATGTTTTGGACATCTGATCATTCAAAACAATGATTTCAGGTAAGTACTATTTAACCATTGCGAACCCCTTTTGTAGATTAGTAAAGGCAGACAGGGCCCTGAATTTACAACGTAACACTACTATACACCCTCTGACACATGGCAGATATAGTAAACATACATCCATATTCACGAGTATTATCCCCTTGGGTTAGTCAGAGAGCAGGCAATGAGGACCGCAGAAGCAGTGCACCCTGTGCACCTTTCACCAAGTAACAACTGCACATGTGCTCAGCGTGATAGGCGGTGAGCCCATCGCCGCACAGTGCTGTTGGATGTATGTGCAGTCACAGGTCCGTTGGTCGCCTGCAACGGCACCCAATCACCCAAGGCGCTGGCCACACAGAAAAGACAGAAAACACGTAACACGAGGGGGGGCGCCGCCGCCCGAGCGACATTTTAAAACATATACAAAAGACGTGACGCTGGACGCCGCGCCGCTGCTAAAACCTGCTATACTATTTCGAAAAAGTGCTAAAATTATGCCAACGAAGTTCTTTACTCCTATTTTGTATGCAAATACAAAGCTGTCTTTTAACAATCGTTTATAGTTTTTATCGCATTTCACATTATTATGTGTTATCGGTCTATATTTTATACATGCACAGAACGGCTGCAAAGAAAACATAATATGTTCATAAACTACTCAAAAGATAGTAAAAAGGGGATTTTTTTTCGAATTGTACTAAAAAGTCGTTAATTTAATAAGTGACATAAACATTAATTCAAAAATGGTAGAAATTTGCTTACGTCAAAGCATGTAAAATTGTAAATGCTCCGTTTTGCTGAATTTTTTTGTTAATCCTGTTTAAAACTGCCAAAAAATTTTAACAAGCTAAATAATCTGCTAAGCTCTAAATTAGAGGCTAAATCCTGCTAAAATCGCAGAATTCTGCTAAACCTGGTCACACTGCGAGCTGTCGCGTCGTCTCTCGTCCGCTCGCGCCCGTGCCCCGTCCTTTCTGTATGTTTTACAATAGGGCGCAGACGAGTTAGCGTCGTGTCTACGCCCTGTCTTTTTTATACGTCTTGCGTCGCTACTCTTCTATGCATTTTGTATGAAAGAGACGCGGAAGAGATATATGTCCGCGCCCCGTCTCACGCCTTTCTGTGTCCAGCGCCCAAGGGCAGATATAGGGCTTTTGTATTCTTTTAATAAACCGCCACCACACAGCTCCGTTTATTATAAGCAAACTTTATTAAACAATAATAAGCCATTTTAATGAAACTTAGGAAACTTTCTTAGTAGGTAAAGATAAGGTAAAGGCAGCTCCAGAATTGAATTATTAATTTTTTATATAATTTTTAGTGTAAATCCTAAATATATATTTTTATTTAGGACTATTAATAAAATCCCCCGTTCCACGGAGCTGCGGTTCTACGGCGGCGGCGAGGACGCGCGTCTATTGGACTTCAACTTGAAACACTACAACAGCCCATCGGGACACGCGCAGAAATTTGGTGAGCGTCTTTCTATCGATTTATAAAACGTGCTCTTGTGTAGATAGAGATGGCTAGATTGTGAGCCTATATTGTGTACCTACGCCTGGCGTACTCACCATGGAATTCTGTTATTTCAAGAATGCCAAAAAACTGTACCCAAATAGTACCAAATAGTACCCAAAGGAAATAAATAGTACCCTTATGGTTCAAAAGTTATAGATATAGTTTGGTGAGTACGCTAGGCGTAGGTTACGCCTAGCGTACTCACCTCAGTTTGGGAAATCTGAGCAAGCTACAACTTTAATTAGTATGTCAAAAAACTGTACCCAAATAGTACCAAATATTGCCCAAAGGAAATAAATAGTACCTTTATAGTTAAAAAGTTATAGACATAGTTTGGTGAGTACGCTAGGCGTAGGTTCTACGCCTAGCGTACTCACCTCGTTGTGCGAAAACAGAACCAGCAATGGTTCTCATTTCTATCTCAATAAATAGTACCGGAAATAGTACCCTCTAAAAGTGTAATTGTTATTTGACTTTTACACTAGAAAGTCATTAAATTTGATAGCAAACTTCTACATACAAAAATTACGTGTGGTACAGTCGAGCACAGTAAATGGTAAAATATTATTTTTATTAGCAAAGGAATTGAGATTGGAATAACTATAGAGTTTACCAATAGACGACGACCTAAAATAAAATAGGTACATATTTAATAACAGTAAACCAAGGGTGGCCAAAATAGGGGGTCCTAAAGTTGGTGTGTCTGTCTTTGGCACTGTAGCTCCTAAATATCCTAGATTTGGATGCGGATTTTTTTATATGAAGGCTGGTTTTTAGCGGTGATTCTTACTTCGACTATAAATCCTGTTATAAGTCACAAAATTTGTAGTCGAGGGTCGAATGAGACCCACTCCAACTTATATCTATGTATCAAGCATTGCTTATTTATGATTTGTTGATCGTGAATGACCGCCCGCCCGCGACTTTGTCCGCGTGAACCCCTTACCCCGTGACAAATTTACAAAAATGTTCATTTTTATACAAACCTTGTCCCGACAATTACAAATACAACAAAAAAGAATTTGCCAAATTGGTGCAGCCGTTCTGAAGTGATGCGCGTACAAACATTTTGGCAATTGATTTTTATTAATATAGATACATACCTACATAAATAGCGACTGCACATGTGCTCAGCGTGACAGGTGGTGAGCCCATCGCCGTTCTAAGCTGTTGGATGTATGTGCAGTCTTTAGTCCGTTAGTCGCCTATTACGACACCCAAGGGAAAAGGGGTTGGTAGTATTCTTTCACCGGTAAGTACGCGACACAGTTAAACACTTTATACAGTCCAGAAAACTAAGAATATGATTTAATTTGTTATTCTACGATTAATAAAAAACAATAACGATTTCTGTAGGTAAGTATATATAATATAAATGCTATTACAGATGAAATATACATAGTAGGTACTTACTCATTTAAAGATCACTCACATCACAATGAAACAAAATTCACAAGTTTTTCATTAATTGTTTCACAAATTAACTAAGTATTCGCAAACCTTTGCGGTTGCGGTGGCAAGGCAAAGTAAAAGACTTAAAAGAAGCAGTTACCGAAAACTATGCGTTCCCACCGCGGCGTCAAGCAAATTGTTGTGAAATGCAATATTGATCTTTAGCACTTTCATAATACAGGTCAGTTTGTAAGTAATTAAAGTAAGAAGTGTGATAAGCGCCATCTATTGTAACTTGTTCATACTAAGATGCATCGCTGTCGCGCGTCGATAAGTTGCACTATGATCAACAAAAGTAACAGATTGTTCTCGCACAATATTGAGCTTTCAATTTCAGACATAAGGCAAATAGTTCCTTATATAGAAGGTGCTTTTACTTTATGAAATCCGGCAAAAAATATGATAGTCAATATTATGGAAAACATGGATCTTATTTATAAGAAAAATAATTATAATCAATTATATAACTGATATTAAACTTCCT
Source organism: Scoparia ambigualis (assembly GCA_963921215.1). NCBI lineage: Eukaryota > Metazoa > Arthropoda > Insecta > Lepidoptera > Crambidae > Scoparia > Scoparia ambigualis. Next base: position 3,450,574 of record OY992523.1, on the reverse strand, counting down.
CGTTACGTTTAAACACCTATTAATTACAACAAAACTAAATGTAATATGTAGTAGGTACATAATATGAAAGGAGATCATTCAGGCTCCATACATTTTTGGGCCTTTTCTTAAAGTGCCAGCCAACAAAAAAAAATAGTACGTATTGTTAGAACTAGCCATTTGGAGTAATAGTTAATATGACACAAAAGTTGTAGGATTGCTCTGAGCCAAGTTATACAAGTTCGATGAATTATCATTTACATACATTTATTGATTTCTGAAAGTGCTGGAACTGGGTGATATAAAATAATGATAGATATTGCTAGAACTAATGATTTAAAGTAATTGTCATTGCTGCGCAAAAGCTGGGGGGTCATTATCTGTTCCGTTCACACAAAAAATAATTAGGAATCAATAAATGTATGAAAATGATGAATCTTCAAACTTGTTTAACTTGGCTCGGAGCAATCCTACAACTTTTGTGCCATATTAACTATTTTTCCAAATGGCTAGTTCTAACAGTACGTACCATTTTTTTTTGTTGGCCGGCACTTTCAGAAAAGGCCTAGAAAAAATGACGTCCTTTAATAATATTAAAATTATTATGAGTTCACCTGTACCTCATGTCAATGTATGTAGAAGTATGCTATCAAATTTAATGACTTTCTAGTGTAAAAGTCAAATAACAATTACACTTTTCGAGGGTACTATTTCCGGTACTATTTATTGAGATAGAAATGAGAACCATTGCTGGTTCTGTTTTTGCGCAACGAGGTGAGTACGCTAGGCGTAGAACCTACGCCTAGCGTACTCACCAAACTATGTCTATAACTTTTTAACTATAAAGGTACTATTTATTTCCTTTGGGCACTATTTGGTACTATTTGGGTACAGTTTTTTGACATACTAATTAAAGTTGTAGCTTGCTCAGATTTCCCAAACTGAGGTGAGTACGCTAGGCGTAACCTACGCCTAGCGTACTCACCAAACTATGTCTATAACTTTTGAACCATAAGGGTACTATTTATTTCCTTTGGGCACTATTTGGTACTATTTGGGTACAGTTTTTTGGCATTCTTGAAATAACAGAATTCCATGGTGAGTACGCCAGGCGTAGGTACACCCTATATTATAATTTACCGTCTCATTTATCTCTTTCATTACGGAATCATTCTCCAAGAACCTTCTACTAGAATCTTACCTCTAACTGCCGGAACACAGCAATACTCCTATAGTTATCGCTGTTATCATGGCGACAAACTTAGATAATATGGTGGTAGCTGGCCAGGCTGATTTGAAACAGCCCCGTTCGAGATTCGAACCTGTGACCTCTGCGTCTGAGATAAACCACGGAGTAGGTACTAGACATGTGCGCCGATACCGAAATATTCGGCGGCGGCGCGGCGTGGAGGTAAACATTGGTAGGCGGCGGCGTAAATGGCGGCGTAAACGGCGTCTGAAATGGCTGTCTAAATAACGCTTATACGAATAATAATATAAAACATGAACAATTAATAGTTCTACAAATTAGAAATCCCTTTATTGAACAGCCTTTTTACAAGCTTTTATTTAACTTGCAATGTATGTATGTCTTGTTCGGGTGGAATTTTGCAACTCAATTTTGACCCACTTCCCCGTTACCGATTGAGCTGAAATTTTGCATACATGTGTAAATCGCGAGACGATGCAATGTTATGATGACATGGTGCTGATCTGATGATGGAGCTGGAAGGTGGCCATAGGAACTTCGCAATGAATCAACACAACCTCATCGAGTTTGAGCTCGTTTAAATCATCTTGACCAGTACTTTGTCTTTCAATGGTAACCAGGGTCTGATGATGGAGCTAGATGGTGGTCATAGGAACTCTGTAATGAAACGACGCAATCCCATCGAGTTTCGGTTCGTTTCATTCGTCTTGACGAGTACTTCGGTGCTAGATGGTAACATGGCCATAGGAACTCAGTAATTAAACAACATAACTCCATCGAGTATGGGCTTGTTTGATTTGTCTTGACGAGTACTTTGGTGCTAGATGGTAACCAAAGTCTGATGATGGACCTGGAAGGTGGCCATAAGAACTCAGTAGGTAATTAAGCGATACAACCGCGTCGAGTTTGATTTGTCTTAATGGGTGGACCGTTTTTGATGGGTGGTGAGTGGTGGTGGTTAGGTGGACGTGAATAAATTTTGTAAACATAAATATTTGTATTCAGTGAGATGAACAGGTGAAAAACGTGTCCAGTGATAACTAAAAAGTAAAAAAAAATTAAAAGTAAAAACCTTTTTTTAAAAACAAGCTTTTATTTAAGTGGGCTAAACAGCAAAAAATAAACTACTTTAAAACTTTTACTATCAACTTATAACGTCATTATACAATTTATATGATGTTACCATACTGCCCCACTCCCCTTCGATGACGCCGAGCCACCACTCCACCTCCACGCGTTTTACAAAACCGATGCGCACGTTGGCTGCCTTTCTTAGCTGCTGTATTTAGTCCGTTAATTTTGTAATCTATTTTCAGTTATTTAAAATTGTTTGAATAATTAAACTTGATTATCGAGTTATCTTTTTTTAAGGCTTATCCCTAGGGTTTATTTACTATGATATAATATAAAAGGTTGTCGCGAGATTTACTATTATACTAATATGTGTAAATTGAATAACTTGATGTGATTGATTTTGACTAAGTATTAAAATTTTCAATCTAAGAAAATACCTACGAGTACTTACTTAAATCTCGCGACAACCTTTTATGTCATATAAATTGTGTAATGACGTTATAAGTTGATAGTAAAAGTTTTAAAGTAGATGTTTAATTTTTTTCTTTTTAGCTCACTTAAATAAAAGCTTGTTTTTTAAAAAAAAAAATTTTACTTTTAATTTTTTTGTCATTGTATTCAGAATGATGTATAGATACCGCCCTTAAACGTTCGCTTATTAATTTTGTTATACCCTGTAGGTTGAATATTGAATATAATTTGTATCTAATATGCACTGTGGTGAAGGAATAGCAATAAAAAACCAACTTAAATCATCTAAAATCATGTACTTATATAAAGAAAATTTTAATAACAATGAATAAAGCTTATTCTGTAATTGATCAACAAAACTGATTCTACTCGAATTGAATCCTTAAACTACAATTTTTTATTATAGAAATTAACTTTAAATATTATATTTTGCAGGCGCTACACTACAGAAAAAACGTATACTAAGTACTGATACTGGCAATGGAGTAAATCAGACGTCTCAAACAACTGAAAAAGGAAAATCCAATAGTGAAGATATCGAGAAAAAATCACCACAATACCCTAATCATCATTATCAATCAATCAAAACTGTATTTACCAAAACTTATAATAGTAATGAAGATAGTACTATAAGCAATGCTAATATGGCATACGATCAAAACAAACAAAAAAAATGTGTAACATGTGACGTTTGCAAAATAAATTTTAATTGCAAAAATATTTTAGAAAGTCACATGAATTCACATTATACACTATTAGGGCTAAAACATAATACGCTAAGTTCTAATAATGACATAAAACATAAAAAAAATGATGTAAACATCGTTAAAAACAATGAACAAATCTTAAAAGGCAAAGAAGTGAGTAATATTTGTAATAAGTCTTTTATACGTAAAAGTGACTTGACTTTACATATTACAACTCACACGGGCGAGAAACCATATCAGTGTAATGTTTGTAATAAGTATTTTTCACGTAAAAATAATTTAACTGTACATGTAAAGACGCACATGGGCGAGAAACCATATCAGTGCAGTGTTTGTAATAAGTCTTACTCATGTAAACGTACTTTGCTTGCACACGTTAGGACTTACACGGGAGAGAAACGATATCAGTGTAATGTTTGTAATAAGTATTTTTCACAAAAAAATAGTTTAACTAGACATATAAGGACTCACACGGGCGAGAAACCATATCAGTGTAATGTTTGTAATAAGTATTTTTCACAAAAAAGTGATTTAACTAAACATGTAAGGACGCACACGGGCGAGAAACCATATCAGTGTAATGTTTGTAATAAGTATTTTTCACGAAAAAATCATTTAACTGTACATTTAAGGACGCACACGGACGAGGAACCATATCAGTGTAATGTTTGTAATAAGTCTTTTTCACAAAAAAGTGATTTAACTCTACATATAAGGACGCACACGGGCGAGAAACCATATCAGTGTAATGTTTGTAATAAATATTTTACACAAAAAAATAATTTAACTAAACATGTAAGGACGCACACGGGCGAGAAACCATATCAGTGCAATGTTTGTAATAAGTATTTTAGACGACAATATCATTTGATTAGACATATTAAGACTCACACGGGCGAGAAACCATATCGGTGTAATATTTGTAATAAGTATTTTTCACAAAAAAATGATTTATCTAGACATGTAAGGACGCACACGGGCGAGAAACCATATCAGTGTAATGTTTGTAATAAGTATTTTTCACACAAAAACGGTTTAACTATACATGTAAGGACGCACACGGGCGAGAAACCATATCCGTGCCATGTTTGTTATAAGTCTTTCTCAGATAAAAGTGTTTTGTTTGCACATGTTAGGACTCACACAGGCGAGAAACCATATCAGTGTAATGTTTGTAATAAGTATTTTTCACTAAAAATTGATTTAACTAGACATGTAAGGACGCACACGGGCGAGAAACCATATCAGTGTAATGTTTGTGATAAGTATTTTTCACGTAAAAATTATTTAACTGCACATGTTAGGACTCACACGGGCGAGAAACCATATCAGTGTAATGTTTGTAATAAGTATTTTTCATCTAAACAGAACTTAACTGTACATGTAAGGACGCACACGGGCGAAAAACCATATCAGTGTAATGTTTGTAATAAGTATTTTTCACAAAAAAGTAGTTTTACTACACATGTAAGGGCGCACACGGGCGAGAAACCATATCAGTGTAATGTTTGTAATAAGTATTTTTCACAAAAAAAACAATTAACTATACATGTAAGGAAGCACACGGGCGAGAAACCATATCAGTGTAATGTTTGTAATAAGTATTTTTCACTTAAAAGTAGTTTAACTAGACATATAAGTACGCACACGGGCGAGAAACCATATCAGTGTAGTGTTTGTAGTAAGTGTTTTTCACGAAAAAATAATTTAACTGTACATGTAAGGATGCACACGGGCGAGAAACCATATCAGTGTAATGTTTGTAGTAAGTATTTTTCACGTAAAGGTATTTTAACTAGACATGTACGGACGCACACGGGCGGGAAACCATATCAGTGTAATTATTGTAACACATGTTTTGCACTTAAATCCAGGCTTATCGTTCATATTAAAGATCACCTTAAAAACCTAGAGGCCTAAAATATATTTACAGTTTTACATTATAAATATATAAAAAGCAGCCCTCAAAGCCTTATGGCAAACGCTCCAAGTCCAATCGTTAGTGTTTGTTAATAGAACATTTGTCTCTGCCTCTGTGGTCTGTCGCTGTCGCACACCAGAGCCCTCGGTCCGGGCAGGGGGTGTCGCTCCGCAGCTGAGGCCCTCGGGCCGCGCCCCGCGCAGGCGGATGGCACTAGAGGCCGCGAGCGACGCACCGAACACCGAGCGCCGCATCCATGAGTGGGAACCCAAGTGAGTGCACTCAAATCGATATCGAGTCAGCGTTGCTTGACGGAATGTGAACGCTAGGCTCACACGATAACTTTCAATTTCGCATGAAAGTCGTTAGAGAGCGAACCTTCTGTACGGTAGTACTATTAGTTGAATGCCTAAATACTAAAAGGGCACTTGTCACAGTTTTACCCGAAATACTTTTTTCTATTTTCATTCAGGAGGGTCGGGTCTGGGTAATTGCGTCGAATGCTTGGCTGTTTGCGACTGCTCACTACTGCCACACCAGGCGCCTGTCATTGGAGGTTAGCGGGATCCGAAGCACAGTGCCGCCGCTGGCTGACCGCAGGAAGTAGGGGGCCCAAGTAGCAGGTTAGCCACCTGTGAAAGGCTGCCCCGCCACCTCGCGAAACATCCCGGGATGTTCCACCATGCCGGTTGGCGACCGGATCGGAGGGCCAGGTGGCCATCTCCGGGGGGGTTCGGGCGTCCCCACAGTCTCCAGGACAGTCTCCTCTGTGTGTCATTAGTGAGTTTGTACTCTAGTCGGCAGAATTGATGCCTCGCTCAACTGCCGCTCTCCTGCCTATTCACTCCAACCTAAACATACATGGTACTGAACAAAAGAAACAAACGTTTTTTACAGCGGCCGCACTCCCTCCCACTCAAAGTGCACCTCACCAACATCCGAGGACTGCACTCCAATCTCGTTTTAGTCCACCACCACCTCGAGACTGAGAAACCGCAGCTGCTGTTCCTCACCGAGACCCAGATCAAATGTCCTGCTGACGCGGCATACCTCGGCTACCTCGGGTACACTCTGGAACATAGGTTTATACCCTCACGCCGGAGTCTGTGTGTATGTCCGCGATGACATTTGTTTCATGCGTCTCGAATGCTTTGAAGAGTCAAAATCTTCAATGCTGTGGGCTTTGGTGGACACCGGAGTAGAGCTCACTGTCTACGCCTCTTTACTAAGTCAATCGGCTGATCTAGCTCTGGCTCGTTATCCCTCGGCGCAGCTAGTCATTCTGGGGGACTTTAATGCCTACCACCAATAATGGATGTTCCCGTACCAGATGACCGACCGCACTGGGAGGGAGGCGCGTAGACTTGCATTATCGCACGGTCTCTCCCAGCTTGTAAACTGCGCTACGCGCGTGTCAGATATAGACTCACATACTGCCAACTGCCTGGACCTTCTGCTGACGACTGATCCAGACTTACATTCCATATCGGTATCAGCCCCCTTGGGATCATCCGATCACTGTCTGGTGAAATCTGTATCCGTTTATTCCTCACCTGATCAGGACTCTCGTGGTATGTAATGGGTGTGGCGATACAAGTCGGCAGATTGGGATGAGATGCGAGATTTCTATGCATCCTTTCCTTGGCGGCAATGCCGTTTTTCTGCAGACGATCCGTCCAAATGCGCTGACGCTGTGACCGAGATCATACTGCGGGGTATGGAATATTACATTCCATAATCCAATGTTTCGTCGGGCAGCAAAAGTCGCTCCTGGTTTAACGCTAACTGTCGCAGTGCCAAAGCGCAGAAACAGTTGCTTTCTTAGGTTAGGCTGATGCTCGAGCGCGCAAATCGTCGGATACCCAACTATCTGGACCCTGAAAAAAGCCTATAACCATGCTGCCAACTCCAGTAAAAGAACATTACGTAGGGCACGATTCAGTCACTTCGGCCGCATCGGTGCCAAACTTGCCTAGCACCCATCAGAAAGTACCACGTTTTGGTCCCTTGCCAAAGCAGCCGAGGCGAATTTTTGTCGCCCTTCACTTCCACCGATAAAGCCATATATATGATGTGTCTACACCCAGCGGGATCACCTATCTGGGAGACCTATGAGTGACAGGGAATTAGAGCTATATTTGTTCTATTGAATTATGCTAAAGACAGAATTTGTTCCGTAAATACAACGGAAATATAAGCTTTTCTAACCGACCTCCAGCCAGCGGGATATTTACCTAAGTTACGTCTGATGAAGTATAAATTGCTACTAACATTTAGATCTATCATTGTTCTGTTCACCAAAACTAAAAACATTCTTCTACCGTCCTTACTTCAGCCACAATCACTCTACAAAGAAACCTCCAGTCAGCGGACTTTTTCTCTTAAGGCATTATTTTTGTAACTTTTACACTAAACTAACCATTCAATTCTATATTCCTATTAATATCGGAAATGCAAATATTCTTTACGCAAATGTGAGTAACACAATATCACTAACCGAGTTTTGTATTGCTTATAAACTATAAACAGCTTGAATTTGCATGTAACTTTTTTGTATTCTACCCACATAATAGCTTTCAAATTCCATACTTTTTATTTACATTTACATTTACATTTACATTTACGTACACAAGATGTACGAATAGGTGCTACGGTACTACGGCGGCGGTGTGTGGCACGGACTCGCGCGGGCGGAGAGCGGTTAGCGGCGGTGGCGGCGGCGGTGTTCGCGGCGGCGGCGAAAAGCGAACTAGCGGGAGCGGGCGTTCAGCTCAGCGGTGATTTCGCAACTGTCAGATGACAGTCAGAGGAATGCTGGGGCGCGCCGAGAATCGCTTGTGCGGACGGTACACCGATAACCATTTATGGTGCTACTACCCTCTCACACAAGGAAACAAATAAAAGCGCGAAAACAGTTAAAGTTTTATTAATTTAGTGTAAAAGTTACAAAAATAATGCCTTAGGAGAAAAAGTTCGCTGAGTGGAGGTTTTTTTGCAGATTGATTATGGCTGAAATAAGGACGGTAGAAGAATGTTTTTTGTTTTGGTGGACAGAACAATGATAGATCTAAATGTTAGTACCAACTTATACTTCATCAGACGTAACTTTAGTAAAAATCCCGTTATCACATTATATATATATATATGTCTACACCCAGCGAGGTCACCTATCTGGGAGACCTATGAGTGATGCAAGGAATTAGATCTATATTTGTTCTATTGAATTATGCTAATTACAGAATTTGTTACGTAAAAACAACGGAAATATAGGCTTTTCTAACCGACCTCCAGCCAGCGGGATATTTACCTAAGTTACGTCTTATGAAGTATAAATTGCTACTAACATTTAGATCTATCATTGTTCTGTTCACCAAAACAGAAAACATTCTTCTACCGTCCTTACTTCAGCCACAATCACTCTACAAAGAAACCTCCAGTCAGCGGACTTTTTCTCTTAAGGCATTATTTTTGTAACTTTTACACTAAATTAACCATTCAACTCTATATTCTTATTAATATCGGAAATGCAAATATTCTTTACGCAAATGTGAGTTACACAATATCACTAACCGAGTTTTGTATTGCTTATAAACTATAAACAGCTTGAATTTGCATGTAACTTTTTTGTATTCTACCCACATAATAGCTTTAAAATTCCATACTTTTTATTTTAACACAAGATGTACGAATAGGTAATTTAAGTAAAATTATAGTCGTAAATAGTTAAAACTTTATATATTATAAAGTCATAGGTCTCCCAGATAGGTGATCTCGCTGATCTCGCTGGGTGTAGACATATATATATATATATATATATATATATATATATATATATATAATAAAGCCTGACAGCTCACTTGCCCACACTGCAGCTGAGAAGGCAAACTTGTTTGCCTCTCTTTTTGCGCAGAACTCACGTCTAGATGTCTCTAGCAAAGTTTCACCTAAGTTACCTATAGCTGACCCCTCTATGGGAGAACTACACATCCGCTGCAAAGAGGTACTCAAAGCTCTCCGTACTCTAGACGTGAATAAGGCTAGTGGTCCCGACGGAATCCCGGCGGGTGTTGATCCACTTAACTATAGGCCGATTTCAGTCACGTCCATACTCTGCAAGATTATGGAAGGTGTACTGAACTCTCGACTGCTGGCATACCTTGAGACCAATGATCTCCTCAGTGATCGCCAGTTTGGATTTCGCCATGGTCGCTCGACCGGAGATCTTCTCGCGTATGCCACCCATCTTTGGAGTGAAGCGATCGAGAAATAGGCGAAACTCTCTCCGTCTCGCTTGATATCTCCAAAGCCTTAGATAAATAAATAAATAACTTTTATTTGGAACAATAATAGGTTACATTACAATTTGTGCTCGTAAGTGTCTGCTATAGTATTAAATTGCAGCGCAGCTACAAACGCCCACCTCTGGATAAGATGGCTCGTTCCAAAATTAAACAGGTTTTTAAACTTATGTACTAATTTACATTAATAATTGTGTAAGTATTTATTTTGAAGTGCGTGTGTGGGTTTGGTGTGTGTGTGTGTGTGTGTGTAAGTGCACGTGCGTGAGGGCGAATGTGTGTGTGTGTTAGTGCGTGCTTGAGAATGCGACAGCTTTTCCTATAGGGTCTGGCATGGCAGCCTAATTAGTAAGTTCTCCGCATATGGAATAACCAGTCAGTGATATGCATATGTGGGTAGTAATCAATAAAAAGTTCACGGCTATCAATGTATGGTGTAAATTCGTTTCAATTTGAAAAGTTGTATTGTTGATCGAAGGAAAAACCAAAAAAAATGAGGCAACTCCGTCATATGACTGGGTAAAGAGGGTGTAAAACATTTTTTCACATGGATAGTTATAAAAAAAGTCCGTATTTTAAATGAAACCCTGTTTATTAGTAACTATGACTTTGTAATTCAGAGGCAAAGGTTAATTATAAGCTAAACAAAAACTGTGTTTTTTGTATAATAAATGGCAATAAAGTGTCATAACATACTAAGATTTCATTCTTCTGTTATTTACATGGTCCATTAATGTCATGCGTGGAATATTATAATCTTTTTGCTGTTTTATAACCACTGAGTTTTCCACTTTGAATTGCTCGCACTGCTACTCTTAATTTTTCTTAAGAGGCTTATTACATCTCGAATGTGATTTTTGCGTAAAATGCCCATTTTCGCATTTTGTAGTAATTTTGCAGTTGTATTTATCGTTTTTATCGTAATAGGATAATAAATTTGTGCAAAATATTACAAATATCCATTCTGTGAGCATAAGTTGAATTCGGACGGCCGGCGCATCGGATTTTGTAGTAATTTTGCAGTTGTATTTATCATTTTTATTGAAATAGGATAATAAATTAATTATAAAATCTTTATTCCTCATAAAGTAACAGATGGCCCATTTCAAGATGTCCCCAAGTCCGTATATTTACTCTTTTGAGAAATGGCGATATGTTCGCCATTTCTCCGTGTTTTATTTTGCTTTTGAAATGTTACCATAAGGAATAAAAATATATAATGTGACACTAAAATATTTCCCATAAGGTCCTCTTTCGTATAGTCTTAAGTAAAATATAATATTTTTAATTTTGTTTAAGAAAATCGTAAAAAGTTTCATGGACTTAGGTAATAAAAATCGTGGGCTTAGGGCTTTTTATACTGGACTTAGGGATTTTAAGTTGGACTTAAGGACATTCATAGAGTAGGAGTTGGACTTTGAGAGAAAAACTAATTAACTAGTCTTGAAACTTTTTAACTAAATTATTTTGATACTTCGTAGATAATAAAATACCGTACATTAATTGAAATCATAATTTTAATGACCAATAAAATGCAATTCACAATCTTACTTACATACTAATATTTCGCTTTGAAAACTAAAAATATTAATTAAGTATATAAACCAAACGAAAAAATAAACAATTAAAAATCGTAGGTAAGTACTAGAAACAAGGTAGATATGTAATCAAAATATTAAACTATAGCTGACTTCATATAACCTAATATTATATTGTAAGTACCTACTTAAATCACTGCCGCTACTTATATTTATTTCTGTATCATCTACGGCAGTATTCTCGCTAGCATGTAACAAAAGATAACATTAATTAAGTTTAAAAACCAAACGAAAAATAAACAATTAAAAATCGTAGGTAAGTACTAGAAACAAGGTAGATAGTAATCGAAATATAGCTGACTTCATATATCCTAATATTATATTGTAAGTACTTAAATACATATTATTATGTAGGAACCTGACATTTTCTTGATGTTCATCCTCCGAGACATCGTCGTCAGAGTTTGTTATCAATCCAGAAACTTTTAAAAGTTTGAGAAATAAGACAAAAATGTAATTCGAACCCATGATTGATTTTATTGAATAAAACAATGAGCAAACAACAAGTACTTACTTAGTCAGCTTGTCTTCAAATTCCATTTTATTATTTACAACATTATTCGGACATTTTAAACAACAAAAACACTGAAGCACAAAAGTAACACTCGTTATGTTTTCGAAAATTGACAGTTAAGAGGACTTAGTGACATTTAGAACTGAATTTATGGTCAGGAGGACAAAGGGACTTTTGGAACTGAATCACGTGGACTTAGGGCATAAAATATATTTTAAAACTACCAGTTAGAGCCTTGTTACTAATAATTCAAAAATACAGAACGATAGACAATGAGCTGTTATTTATTTTGGTGTCGCCAGTACATAAAGTCCCTAAATAGACTTGGGGACATCTTGAAATGGGCCATCTTTACTCTGGTATAAATTTTGCTCAATAACATTATCGTAGATAGGAGATATTCACAGTTAACTTATAGCGATTATCGAAGTTTTTTGGTTTAGAATAAGATTTTTTTCCTAAATAAAATCAATGATTTAATTAAAAAGTTAAGCAAAATTTACATAAAGCGAGGCCGCTACGCACTATTCCAATAGGTATTCTACACTATTCAATAAGTCATAATTGTTAATGTATTTTTGTTTCTGAGATGCATAACGCCGAAATTGGCCATTTTACGCAAAAATCACAATCGAGATGTGTGTGTGGCCTCTAAAACCATACAACAGTATTTATAATATAGTAGTTAGTACTCACAAGGTCGAGGGTTGCGCCCTTGAGCCGTTCGACCCCGCCTCAGTCCAGAACCAGCATTTTTGGGCTAACAGAAAAAAAAAAATTATTCCATGGTGATAACTATAAAATAAAATAATATTGAGTAGGTAGTCATTCGTATGCTTTATAGCTTAGTAAAAAAGTAAGCATAAAGGCTTTGTTAACTACCTATCATGGATATACATGGAGATACGGTGGCATGTTTTGGGGTAACGCAACCGACAAAGAAATTGTATTTAGGTCTCAAAAATGCTGTATTAGAGCTATGTTCAACCTACAACAAACAGACACAGCCCTACTTTAAAAATTACAAGATTCTTACACTTCCGTGTCTGTACATTCTTGAATGCGCTAATTTTGTCAAACTAACAGAATTGTTTACATTTCTTTCATCTGCACAACTTATGGATAAACTTTGCAATGTTCTTTGTAAAACCGCGCTTATGAGTAAAAGTGTCTTTTGTTATGCACCTCATGTATATAAGAAGATATCAATAAGACACAGTGATAATAACTTTACGTTTAAGCAGAAATTAAAGACATTGTTGTTGGAAAAATGCTACTACACACTCAATGAATTTTTGACAGATAAAGATTTGTTTATTTTGACTGTATTTAATGATTTTTTTTCTGACATTTTATTTAAATTAATTTTCAAAATTATTTTAATAATATTATCTTATCATGCATGATCAATTTGTACTATCATTATTATTTCAATTGTAGTATAGTTAATTCAACCCATCATTGTATACTATCATGTGTTCAAACAAACAAATTTTTAGCTTTATAATAGTATAGGTACATTTAGTTATATTTCTTTTACTTACAAGGTGTGCAGATTCTACCGTTGGAGGGTTCTACACTGCAGTTACGCTTGTGGGAGCTGCAAAAACAGAAAATAATGAGATCCATGGTGATAGCAACAAGGAATAGCTGGAATGTGACAATGATACATACATCATAAAAACCTCTATTTGATACCATACTGTTATTTAAAATACATTTATTTTTTGTTTCTTTTACTTACATTATGGGAATCCCCCCGTATTAGTAGTATCCGGCTTTTTATAATTGAGAGTGGTTTTTCTGCTAGATCACCGCCAGTCCCACAGGCATGTTGCCGGATATCAGTATCCCGCTTTCGGCTCCGGTATTTTAGTTCATGCCAATACTGAAAAATATAAAAGTAATAACAGCTGTTGTGTTCTCTGTTTATTATTAATTAACGGTTAAATCTAGGTAGCTTTACAGTTTTCCACATATTAGAATAAAAAGAGGTAGATAGGTTATGTCAGTACTAATGTAATGTCAATAATGGACCAAAGCTTTACGATGTTAACATCCCATGAGTCTTAATTGTGTTGTTTCTACAGTGTCGTGTGTAATAACACAGGACGGCATTTTTAAACTAATTTACGGAAACTAATATACTGACACTGTCTACCACAGACCGCTGTCCACAGAACACATGTCAACGCTTTTCTGAGACTATGCTAAGGTAAGCCAATTAGCAAAGTTTTCTGTTGCCAGTTTTTGGCACATGTAACGCATCTACCTCTTTTTATTGTAACATCATTGACTCACTCAACATCTCCCATGCTAGGAGCTAGAATATTGCGCCAAAAGTCATCCACGCGCAATCCAATTTTTTGATGGATTAATCAATCCATCAAAAAATTCTATTGTTTCAGACCGCAGGCTGCGTTATGATCACCCTCCAAAGTGGGCACGCAGATACGAAGATCAGCGCCTTCGTATAGATAGAAATCGGGCTCGCTTGCTTTAACGCTTAGTGACGATAGCCGAAGAAGCGTTGGAAATTTTATTTTTATTTATTTAAGGGAAACATACAGCATATTATACACTTATAAAACAGAAGTTAATAAACATTTCGTTAGCCAAAAAGTTTTCACAAATGTAAAAAACATACAAATTAGCCTAACAACTTATCTTTAACAATGAAGGCATCTACAAGTTACATATTTAACTTAATCATAACATTTTTATTTTGCTTTATGAAATATTAGAAATATTAACTACATGTAAATATAGCGACAATAACCTCTCTCATAGTCTCTCAGTACTTTTGTCAGTCACTAGCAGATGACAGACACTAAGGCCTCGGCCAGACTGTACTCAAACATATTATGTGTTCTCATTTGAGTGTCCATAGTGGGCACGCGGCGCGGGATACATTTTGTACGCCGCGCCGCGCCCGCGCGTGCAGTCTGGCCAAGGCCTAAGGGCTAGCTACACTCAAAAGACCTTCAACGCTCTGCGTGTCCTATATAATAATATGTTCCGGGTGCTGCTGGGACTGCCGAGATTCTGCAGTGCATCTGGCATGTTTGCCGACGCTCACATAGACGGGTTCCATGCCCTAGTCAGAAAAAAAATTACTTCCATCAGAAACAGAATGCTCGGCAGTCCCAACAGTATTTTAAAGGTTTTAGTGGGGAGGTGGGACAGTGCACTGATGAGGCACTGGATCACCGCCGTAAGAAACCCTAATGCGGAGCAAATTTATTTTTTAAATTAATTTAAATATTGTATTTCTCATTGTATTTCTACTAACATAGATGTAAGAACTCTGTTACTAACACCTGGATCTCGTTATCTGAATAAATAAATATTATTATTATTATTACTAGCAGATGAAGACACCCCGTCTTCATCTGCTAGTGACTGAAAGCAATGCTTCTTTTAAAAGAGCCAACTTTTCGAAAAATAAATCTATTTCCTTAAAACTATTATTAAAATTGTGCACGAACAAAGAATCTATTTTTTGCATATTTTGTATATTATGTTGGAGTGCATTAATATGTAAGTAAGTACATTATACTGGGGATTCCGTACAACGGAGGCATATTCAAGGGATGATCGTATAAAAGAGTTCTATAGCAAACATACTGTGGTATGATTTTTAAAATTACTACTTTGTCTAAAAATAAAGCCAAGCATATGATACGCTTTTGCTGTAACTTTTTGAATATGTGGCTGAAATGATAATTCTGTGTCAACTGTTACACCCAAGTCTCTCATCTCGGTAACCCTTGGTAGTGTTTCCCTATTTAGTGTATAATTATAATTTATTTTATTTTTCTTTCTTGTAAAGGATACAACATTTTCTGAAATTTAAAAAAATATATTATTATTCTAATATTCATATAATCTGTCCAAATCTTTTTGCAAACTATGACTATGACATAATATGTACAGTAGGAGCCTAGAAAATTAATATTTATTTATTTGTAAATTTTTATTATGAGTTAAGTTATTTTTTAGTTTTTATTAGTAAGTGAATACTAAACTAAACGCTTCTAAACTTTGAGAAGCTCCTAAACATCGACCTGGGGCCCAAGTCTGCTAAATACAAATGTACCAATGGAGCCCCAATAGAGTGTCGACGGTGTCTCAGTTGAATGGTTTTTGGCATTTGGTATTCTCTTACTGTTTAAGTCCGAAGTCATTCTATCATCACTCCACCGACACTCCATCGAACTGCAATTGATATTTTCGGTAGTCTGCTATCAAATGTATTTGAATGGAATTGTAATTGTTGTTGCAAATGGTATTCTCTTCACTATTTGACGTTTGTTTGACAGTTGAATCAATGGACTTTCAGTTGTCATCTAGTCATTGAACTGCCATCGGACAACGACACCTTTTTTGTAGCTTTTTCAATAAAAATATATAAAATTTAAAGCTATGAGGCCTTCAGCCGTATTACCTTTATCTATGCTTCAGCCGCATCATTGCGTTGGCGTATTTTGGCACTTGCTAATGCTGCTGATAAAAGACGTCGCCTTTTGCGCTTGCGCCGCAAAACTCGTGCAATATTAAGAAAAAACATTAATGCATTTGATCTTCCCGAGGCAGAGTTTATAAAAACTTTTCGCCTCGGAAAGGCGCAAGTGAGGGCTCTCAGTGAAGAACTGACCCCTTATCTCACCAGGCAGCGAGGTCGGGATGGGATATCGATTGATTTAAAGGTTAGTAAGAGTTCAGTAGGTACTTACCTAATTCAGATAATTTATTACTTGCTTGCTTGAAAGGTATATCATTGCTCTATGCACCTACCCGAAGTTGATTAACGGAGGGTCTGAGGGTAATCTATGGTTGGCTACTTACTACAAAGCTCAATTAAAGTGAAACTATTTTATCAGAGGTACCTATGAATTTTGATTCAAATCATTTACTGACCTAAGTACATAAAATTTCTTAATTTCAGGTATTAATTACATTGGCATTCCATGCCATTGGCTCATACCAAACTTTAGTGTGCCAAAGTGCATTTCAAAATGTTGCACATACAACAGTCTCAAGGTCTGTGCGACAAGTTACTGAAACTATAAACAAAATTTATAGTAACCACATACAATGGCCAATGATACCCCAAGCCATGAATGCCATTAAAGCACAGTAAGTAACCTACTATTTGCTTAAACATGACCTTGTTATATAAAGTGGACTATATCTTTAATTATTTATTACAGATTTTATCATCAGTTTGGGATTCCAGGTGTACTGGGCTGGATCGATGGCACTCAAGTTGCCATTCATGAAGAGAGGTTTTTTAACCGAAAGGGATATCATTCCTTAATTGTGATGATTGTAAGTGTATTTATTTTATTCATTCATACTTATTTTTGAAATGATTTTCCATAATTTAACTAATCAGACTATGTAACTTGTTATAGACTTGCGACTCGGAATTAAATGTATGGACTCCAGCAGCCCAGGTTTCCATGGTGTGGCAAGGGCATCCCCTAAGTCGCCACTTGAGCGACCTCTCTAATGAGGGAGAGCAGGTGTTTTTATTAGGTACTTAATAAATAATTTAATTGTTGATAGTATGTATTTTAAATGATACAGGAAATTGTTACCTATTAGTATTTGCTTTTTATGGGTGATAGTGGTTACCCACTGCGTGCCACCATGATGACACCAATTCTGAACACCAGCGAGGGGACACCCGAGCACTATTATTACCAGCGACAGGTGTCAGCGCGCAATGTAGTGGAGCAGTGCATTGGTGTTTTAAAAGCTCGATTCCGGTGAGATATATTTTTTCCGGTTAGATAAATTTAGTAGATAATTTAATCAGAACCTATTAAATATATATTACATGAAAGAATACTGCTTTTAGATGTTTGTTGGTGGCACGAACCCTACACTACGACCCCATCACTGCTGCAAAAATTGTGAGCGGATGCTACATGTTACACAACAATCAGGACAGAGTCCCTCTGTTGTTACTGACACCTGAGGAAGCTGATGAAGAAAATCAAAGGCAGCATCAGGCAAGTTTTATGCAAAACATCCTTTTATTTAAAAATAGAAGATAATTTGTTTACACTTAATCAGCCTTAAATAACTTTTTAATATACAAATAACTAGGTACATTATAATCACAGTCTAATGAATAATAATAAAATAATCAACTACATAATCATTTATTTACATTAAATTAAAGTCCAACTTGTTAAAGAATCAACATTTTGCAAATAAACTTTCAGTCTAAAATTTACTAATCAGTCTTTGATAACTTATTCAAATAAACAATTAAAATTTTACTTTTTGGGGATTTAGGCAGTTAACACACTGCCACGCACCACGCTGCATGTTGCGTGTCGACGCACCTACGCGTGTTTTCTATACAAACGTGTGATAACTGCCTTAACAAGTACAGTACAACATTTTAGGAATCCACAAATGACTAAAATGTAACAAAATATTTGGCCAACATTTTAATATTAATACTTTAAATTATTGTTTTAGGCTGAAGACCAAATAAGAGAGAATGTGAGACAGAATCCACAAAATCGCCTAGTCAATCCTGAGCTTCAAAGAGGCCGGGCACTGCAGCAGGCTCTGGTTGAAAGGCTGTGGAGGGAAAGATTGGTATGTATAATTGATAGGTCTATATCTATAATATTAGTTACAATAAAACAGTATGGAAATAAGTATATAATTACTTTGTTGCAGATTGCAGATGAACATTAACAGAAAAGTTAACAGATTTAGGTTTTTCTAATTAAAAACATTACATGCAATTCCTAGTTTTATTATCCTATACTTACTTTAAATAAATATATATTTACAATTATTATATGTATAGATTACAAAGATTAAAATCCCAGTACCTACGTTAAAATTTATACTATAGACTTGCTTTTAATTATTCTAGTCGCTGTCAGAAAAATAAATTCTAATTCTCTGAAAAAGATAGGAATATTGTTAATTAAAGTAGGTACTTGATATTGATCATTACTTTACTGGTGATTTAAATATTTATGCTGTATATATATAATACTTACGTTATGTCGTCGTGGTGACCTCCTCCTTTCGTTTATTCCTCTAATGTAATCCCGCAGTCCTTCGGCTATTGCCTCCAATGCTGCAGCCTGCCGGTGGGTGGCTTGCGCGAGCTCGTGCGTTGCTTCAGAATTTAGCCTTTCCATTTGTTCTAAACGCTCTGTAGCTTCGCGCATAGCTGGTTCATTCTCTGAAGAGAAAACATACTGAATTTAATTTTACATTCTAATAATTTCATAAGGCAAGTTTGTAAAAAGAATATATATATTCCTTATAAGCCTCTCTTTTGAAATTGGTTCAACTAACCTGTGGGTTGCTTAGTTTGGGAAACTGGTGAACGACGCCGGCGTCTTTTACGCGGTGCGACAGGCCTGGCCTGTCTAATGAGGTAAGTGGCGACCGGATAAAGCTCCCTGCTGGTGCTAGGAGTGGGGCCTGTATTGCAGTCGTTGCTAATGCCAGCAGTGGTGCCTGTGGCAAGCTCGCTGCTAGTGCTAGCGAGGGGGTCTGTAGACTGCTGGTCTCTTGAAGGGGAGTAGTCTGCTGGTACTTCAATGACCACTATCGTTTCCTGCTCTTCAGGCTCTTGGACCTCTACACTCCATGATCTGAAATACATTAATGTTGTTTTAATGTAATCTTTGAAAATTATAATAAAATAATGTAAACCAGTTCATACTTTATTTTACCTACCTTGCTAATGGCACAGCATCCTCCACAACCTGTAACCCCTCCAAAATGTGATCATGTTGCTGTGTAGAAAAACAATATGCAGTGCAATAGAAAGTAAACTTTAAAGCAGCGAACAGAGCATACTAACAAAAAATTATCGAAGTTCTTTAATGATAAATGAAAAAAAATTAGTTAATGAACACAGAGGATAGGTGCCTAGGAATTAAATACTTTTAATGATTTTTGTGAAAGAATAAATTAATTTACCACATGCTCTAGTTTATAAAACTATTACTTCAATTGGTATCTAAAAATCCTAAGTAAGTAGATAGTTGTTTATTTACATGTGTGTTATTTTGTTAACAAGCTTCATAGGGGTTCTTTTTTAAAAACAAACTCTCACTTAAAGGATTGTGCCGAATACCCGGCAGTGGCTCTCTAACATCACGCCCCAAAATATCATAAAGCCGCTCTTGTAGCGGTGTGAGTGAAATTTGTTTTGAAGGACCCCCAAATAAAGCTTGAAAAGCTTTTTTTATTCAGGTGGGGGCCCCACCTGAATAAAAAAATACTTATTTACGATTTCATACTAAGTAATTTGATTTATGAGAATAATTATAAACTGGTTTACCTGTAGTTCTGATTTCTGCTTTTCAAGCTTTATTTTTTTAAATAATTTGCTTTTGTAATTGTAATACTGAAAAATAAAAGTACACATAAATGGAATTGTTTACAATCATTGAGGTACACTAAACTAGAGAAGACACCGCGAAGCAAGTTTGTGCGCACTAAGGTGCAGCCCATGGGCTGCAAATGCCTGTGATTGCGCGTGATTCAAGCGATTGTGGACCTTGCAGCTGCACCTTAGTTGCGCACAAACTTTCTTCGCGGTGTCTTCTCTAGTTTATTGTACTTCAATGTTTGCAATAGTATATGTAGACAAGGAACTTGTGTTTCGAACTTACCACTCTCCACTGGTCCGGCGTCTTATGGACGCAGTCAGACGATACGCTGTTTAACTGACTGCGCATTCAGCCCAAAGGCGTTTGGTCAAACTACTTCCTTCCTTCGTTCTATTGAAGTGGCCAAGCGCCAACTCTTTATGATTTTCTAAAAAATCAATTAGAGCAGTTAATTACTCAAGACTCGCCATTGCCAAAACTTTTTCACACAAAAACGTACTCGTCTTCAAAGTTTTCAAACTTGTGTTCAAAACTTCATGAGATATATTTTTTTCTAAATAAGGCAAATGCAATAGCGAAAAACAGCCATACTGCACCAACACTTTCTTTATTTTTTAAGAATAAACACGCATTTTTAATAAATGTTGATATTTAAATGGTAAAAAACAATAATTTGTCTAAATTATTGCATTACATTCACAAAAAAGTGCTTAAAACGTATTTGAAAACAAATAGTAGTTTTTATTGGCATCGGTGGTTTTATGGTAGATTTAATAGGCAACATCGTCGACTAATTAATTCACATTCCATTTCCATTCAACTGACACTCCATCGACATTAAATCGAGACATAGAAGAACTTTTAGCAGAATACAAAATGTAGCACAATGGAAATGTAATGACAATAGGATGTCTCTAGAATGGCAATAGTTGGTCGCTTATTGTAAAATAGCAGACTTGGGCCCCTGTTGCTCTGAATATCTGTTACCCATAAAAAAACGCCATGATGTTTATGAGGCTGTGAACAGCTAACTAGCGCCGCCAATCTATTTTATTTCATTTCTAATTAAGGTAAATTTTAAAAAAAAGGTTCGGCAATGGTCTTGTAAATAATTTCTTACTTTGTGTAATAATTTGTTTTAAAACATCGACCTGTTGCTCTGAATGTCTGTTACCCATCAAAAAACGCCATGATGTTTAAGAGGCTGTGAACAGCTTACTAGCGCCGCCAATTTATTTTATTTTATTTCATTTCTAATAAATAATGGTTTGGCAATGTTCTTAAAAGTAATTTCTTATTTTGTGTAATAATTAGTTTTAAAACTTGTTTTAGTCAAAAGAAGTCTTGTTTAATTTTTAAATAAGTTATTATTTAGTTTGTAAGCTAATTATAGCCGAATGCTGGGGACCTACTCGAAAATGAAATTTTGAGCAGCTTTTTGCTGTCTTCAATATTACAAATATGTCGCAAACACAATGATTTAGGTAATGTTGATTGAAAAGTCCATATTGATCGTTAAATGACGAAATTAGTATTTGAAATTTTCATTTTGGAGTAGGCTCTGCTTAGACATTTGTTGCAAGGCTTTATTAGCACAATCAGTATCAATGTAATCACTAGGTAATATAAGGCTGTGATGTGAATAATATTTTCAAAGGAATACTGATTTAGTTTTTTTACAAAAAATTATCTATATAAAAGTGTTTTAACTTGAGCTAGACTGACAATATTGAAATAAAAACGATATTTCTATTTTAATAGTTTTTATTATTTGTGGTGACAACATTCCCTCCACAGTATTTCCACTAACACTTGTCGCGAAGTGGCACCATCTCTGGCAAAGACTAGCTGCGCCACCTTGCTTTTAAGACCCCAATGCTGTGTTCTACTGTGTTGCGAGTGCTGCAGTGGAGATCTGTATAGTGGGATTCTGGGGAATCTGGAACTGCCTGCAGAATCAGTCATCATGCACTCCAGCTGGGCGTATCCGGAATCCCCTTTAAGGAAAAAAAATACTTAGGTATGCTGCACAATAAAGACTTGGTTCATAATGAGCTTATGTCCTATAAGTACGATTGCACATTTATTTTAATGGGCACAGTGGAGTAGGTCATACAAAGTTATTCCTTGTGTCAAAGTTATGGGCCCTAATACAATATTAATATAAACTCGATATTACATAATCATGTTTGCAGAACTTCCACGTTTTTTTACTGGACTTATGTCAGATGACTTCACAAGGTAACTTTTAGGCTTAACTTTGTAATTTTTTTTGTGAGACAAACTCAATTATCTATCAAACATAAGGGCAGCCTACTGAAAATTAGCCTATTAAAAAATAACAAGATGAGGGTCCAACAGTGACTACATGATGTGGACACATTTTTTATTATAAAGCTTAGCACATCTTTGGTGGAATTTATTTATTTATTATTTAATTAATTGACACGGTTATATTACCAATTACATTAATTAATCTATATGAATTACAAAGAATAATAAATACTATTAAAATTAAAACATTAAATTAAAATTAGACGTTACATTATTAATGCAGGAATAGCAACTCTAGAATAAGTTGAATTATGGAATGATATTCTTTGTTCAATGTCTTACCTAACAGCCAGCAAACTTCTCCATTTTCATGGAGACTCCGCATGTGTGCTTCCAAAGGGCTCCTATTCCACACATGCGAGTCATGGCTGGCACCTATGAAGCTTCATATGAATGAAGCCTCGACATGGAGGATGTTGAAATCCACATCACAAATCTAAAACAAACAAAAATTATATAACCATTGCATTTAAGAAACTATAGCAAAGGAGACCTTTCCATTTCGGCTCAAAATGTACCGAGGTACACTTTACTTTAAAATATCCTATTAATTATGCAGAAGCCTCTGACAATATCATTTTTCTATAAAACACGCCACAACTAGTATTTTTTTGGAAAATAAAAGTCACATAATATGGTTTAGGAAATCTTAGACATGAAACGAAACGTGCAAATAAAGGGCGAAAATATGACAGTGACAACTGTCATACTTACTGGTTTTTTGTGGTGGTGACAGTTTGTGTCACAATGCTAACTAGTAATGGGTAATAACGGATTTTTCGCGTAGGTACCAAACCGAAACTATGTATTGGTTTTCGATAACTGTTTTCAAAACTATTTATTTTTGAAACTATTTATCGGAGATGTTGTATGGTAGGTATTACCAATCCAACGGCGGCACCGAATACCGAAATAACTTTTTTATTGTACGGTATTGGTAAGTTCATGATACCTGTTTGCGAAGGTTTACTATTGTTTAACAAAAAACGTATGACAAACTAATCATTTGACAAACTTTCTTTTCGCAAACATATTACTTTAAAAAGAATAATTTGACATAATACAGTTTTCGCAAATGTTTTACTTAGTTAATATTTCTACTGTTAAAATATTATTTTTATAATATTCACTTGACTAAATAATTCGTTTGCCAAATTGGTAATTTTACAAAAAGTATGATTTGATATATTATTTAAGCAAGGATGTAAGCAATTTGAATTTTTCAATACCTACAGTAGTAGGGCAGCTAGTATTTCTGTTGTCTGATAAAAAAAATAACCTCGAAATTTAAAACAATCGCTACGCTGCCTTAAATATCTAACCTATCACGTGACCTACAGGAGTAGGGCAGCTAGTATTTGTTAAATGTTATTTATGCTTTAGCTAAAAGCTAGCTGCTGTAGCTGCCGTTACCGTTGTCGTTGTGGTTGTCGACGTAGTGGCTGTCGCTGTCGTAATTGCCGCTGTCGCTGTCGTGATTGCCGATGTCGTAGTTGTCGCTGTTGCTGTTGTCGGTGTGGTCTGTTGTGAGTTTGAGGTCACTCTTCCAGCACGCTGTGCCTCCAATACTCTAGTAAAAGCATCAATATGCTTTTTTTTCAGGTGTGCTTTTAGATTGCCAGTAGAAGCCTTATAACTATAAACATCTCCACATACACGGCATTTAGCCTTTTTTTCAAGCACATTCGTTTTTTCGAAGTAAATCCAAATAGCACTTGAATTCACGCGAGACATTTTTTATATTAATACACTCGTCACAAAAGCAAGAGGAATAATGAGACAAAAGAAAGTATGTAATTTGTAATTTCCCGCGCCTCCGTGAGCTGCGCGCGGTCAAAGTTATAAAAATAAGTAAACAAATCGATTTTAAATATATCAACCTAAGGTCTAAATTTGTTATGCAATAACTGCAAAAACTTTGTTTTCTACATATCTCATTAATTTTGATACATTTAATAACTAACTTTAATCCCTACACATAAGGCTTAAAATAAATATTTAGATGTTGTGCGTCTTGGTCGGTTAGTGCGCGGTAATACGCGACGTTGCCAAACCTACACGATTGCGACGCTTGCACAAATAAATACGGTACAGTTTTTGGCAACGCTATGGGTATTGTATTAAGGTCAGGTATTGAATACCTGTATGCTTCTATCGATAAATACACACATCAAAAGTGTCTAGGGATCAACATATATTTTTGCAATAACTTGTCTCCTGATTGATATTAATTAAAATTTTCTTTAAGGATTCATCAAATAAAGTGTTTTCGTTTGTCTACAGTAACGATAAACCAAGTCACCTTTGCATTAATAAAGAAATTTGCCATTTTCCTAATAAAGGGATTTTTGACATTTGAACCACTAACATTAAAGTTCGAAAAAAAGACTAAAATAACAGTTTTCTTTAAAATTTTATAGGGTAACTTAAACAATTAATAATCCGTGTTTCTACCGCGAACACTAACAACACAAGAACATCGGTTTGGCATACTCAAAATGAGTTCATCCAAATCACGCTGTGGAATGGCCGCCCATGTTCGTTGCAACAACAAAAAAAGGTCTTCTTGCGACTGGATACCCTCCATATTCGGCAGAGCTCTTCTCTGTAGCATATCCCATGCATGCTCAATCGGGTTCAAGTCTGGCGACTGAGCAGGCCAGGGCATGACATTGATGTTAGCTGCGGCGAGAGTCTGTCTTACAACTCTTGCGGTGTGCGGTCGTGCATTATCATGCATTAACTGAAATAAGGGACCGATTTGCACTTGTAGAGGAACGATGACGTCTGATACAATCGTCTCAGCATAAATTTGAGCGTTGAGGTTGCCTCTGATCCAAATCAACTCAGTTCTTCCGCCGATCCAAATACCCGCCCATACCATGATGGTTCCACCACTATAAGGATGGACTTCCTGGCAGGATTTTAATCGCTGTTGGCGTCCAGGGGTTCTCCAGTGTCGTATACGTCTTGTATCCGGTCTCATACCAAAACGAGACTCATCAGAAAAGCACACGAAACGCCATTGTTCTTCTGCCCAATTTCTGTGTTCAAGAGCCCATTGATATCGAATCCTACGATTGTGCATTGCTATAGGTGGTACCCTTAGCGGTCTTCGGGAATGAAGGTTCACTTCATGCAAGCGGTTTCTGACTGTTTGGTCGCTAATTAAGTTCCCTGAAGAGTGATGAAGCCTCACGGCTAACATCATGGCGGTTATTGTTGGAGCTCTTCGAGTTGTTATTTGAATGTATCGGTCTTGTCTCCGTGTGGTGCAGCGATACCGTCCTCCATGGCGCTCAGCCACGGTACCAGTGCTTCGGTAACGTGTCCAAAGTCGACTGATAACACTCTGACTTGTATTCAGAGCTAAAGCCACAGTACGTTGCCGGGAACCAGCTTCTATCATTCCCAAGGCTCTGAGCATTTCTTCCCTGCTTAAATGACGTCGCCGCTCCATAATAACGTTGGTTTTAATCAGTAGTAGGGAAACAGTAGCACTAATAATGTCTTCAATGCGTTGTATGTTTTTATAGGGAAAATATTGACAGCTGATTATCATCTTTTACTAGAAATTGATTGAAAGTTCCTGTTACAAATTATGAAATGCACCAAAAAGGATCCATATAAATTTATAAAATCATAAATTTATTACAAAGCCACATCTCAATCTCAAGAAATCCGCATAAAAATGCTTGATCCCTAGACACTTTTGATGTGTGTAGTTTCACCGTAGACCAATACATAGTTTTGGGTATTGCACCGATAAATAGTTTCAATAACTATTTATGGTTCAAATCGACCATCGCTAATGCTAACTAAATAAACTCACAATGTTGTTGGAGTTTCTTCCTTGTCCTTTTAGCAACAACACGTGTTGTGAGACTCCATTTTATTTAAATCTACTGTACAAATCTAAATGTACTTACTTTAAAAATAAGTAATTACTTACCACTTGAAATTGGCTTAATGCTAAACGCGAAGCTATTAATTAAGTTATTTTATTTAATATCTCACAATGGATAATCAATAGGTGCAAAACCTAGTTTAAATTATATGGTTTTCTATAAACTCACATAGTCGGTCTACTAATATTTGTCACTCTCAAAATAATCAAACGCACAAAATAAATCAAAACAGTTAAAAACACTTATTTTTGTTACTACACACATCAAAAGTGTCTAGGGATCAAGCATTTTTATGCGGATTTCTTGAGATTGAGATGTGGCTTTGTAATAAATTTATGATTTTATAAATTTATATGGATCCTTTTTGGTGCATTTCATAATTTGAAACAGGAACTTTCAATCAATTTCTAGTAAAAGATGAAATCAGCTGTCAATATTTTCCCTATAAAAACATACAACGCATTGAAGACATTATTAGTGCTACTGTTTCCCTACTACTGATTAAAACCAACGTTATTATGGAGCGGCGACGTCATTTAAGCAGGGAAGAAATGCTCAGAGCCGTGGGAATGATAGAAGCTGGTCCCCGGCAACGTACTGTGGCTTTAGCTCTGAATACAAGTCAGAGTGTTATCAGTCGACTTTGGACACGTTACCGAAGCACTGGTACCGTGGCTGAGCGCCATGGAGGACGGTATCGCTGCACCACACGGAGACAAGACCGATACATTCAAATCACAACTCGAAGAGCTCCAACAATAACCGCCATGATGTTAGCCGTGAGGCTTCATCACTCTTCAGGGAACTTAATTAGCGACCAAACAGTCAGAAACCGCTTGCATGAAGTGAACCTTCATTCCCGAAGACCGCTAAGGGTACCACCTATAGCAATGCACAATCGTAGGATTCGATATCAATGGGCTCTTGAACACAGAAATTGGGCAGAAGAACAATGGCGTTTCGTGTGCTTTTCTGATGAGTCTCGTTTTGGTATGAGACCGGATACAAGACGTATACGACACTGGAGAACCCCTGGACGCCAACAGCGATTAAAATCCTGACAGGAAGTCCATCCTTATAGTGGTGGAACCATCATGGTATGGGCGGGTATTTGGATCGGCGGAAGAACTCAGTTGATTTGGATCAGAGGCAACCTCAACGCTCAAATTTATGCTGAGACGATTGTATCAGACGTCATCGTTCCTCTACAAGTGCAAATCAGTCCCTTATTTCAGTTAATGCATGATAATGCACGACCGCACACCGCAAGAGTTGTAAGACAGACTCTCGCCGCAGCTAACATCAATGTCATGCCCTGGCCTGCTCAGTCGCCAGACTTGAACCCGATTGAGCATGCATGGGATATGCTACAGAGAAGAGCTCTGCCGAATATGGAGGGTATCCAGTCGCAAGAAGACCTTTTTTTGTTGTTGCAACGAACATGGGCGGCCATTCCACAGCGTGATTTGGATGAACTCATTTTGAGTATGCCACACCGATGTTCTTGTGTTGTTAGTGTTCGCGGTAGAAACACGGATTATTAATTGTTTAAGTTACCCAATAAAATTTTAAAGAAAACTGTTATTTCAGTCTTTTTTTCGAACTTTAATGTTAGTGGTTCAAATGTCAAAAATCCCTTTATTAGGAAAATGGCAAATTTCTTTATTAATGCAAAGGTGACTTGGTTTATCGTTACTGTAGACAAACGAAAACACTTTATTTGATGAATCCTTAAAGAAAATTTTAATTAATATCAATCAGGAGAAAAGTTATTGCAAAAATATATGTTGATCCCTAGACACTTTTGATGTGTGTATTTCATGTTTTTGCTAAAAACAGGTTATGTTTATGTTAAAATAAGTTACTCTAAGGCTTTTATCTAATAACTAGTTGGCCCATAAGTAAGCTAACGAAACGCACCCGACAGCGAGAGAGTTATCCTTGCCAGTTAAATTAATCCAATGTTGCAAGCCGTCAAACCTTTCTAATGATATTTTTAGGTGGTACAATTTTAATAAAAAATATAATACATATATTTCTGGAATTTACGATTTTTTTCCTACATTTGGGTACCTTTGAATGTTAGGTACATGAGTGGCCGTAGTTGTATGGGAAGAGGAAAGGTCTCCTT
Organism: Scoparia ambigualis; assembly: GCA_963921215.1. Taxonomy (NCBI): domain Eukaryota; kingdom Metazoa; phylum Arthropoda; class Insecta; order Lepidoptera; family Crambidae; genus Scoparia; species Scoparia ambigualis. Next base: position 3,422,039 of record OY992523.1, on the reverse strand, counting down.
TTAAATGGTAATAAAGTTAGTTTATCATAGTTTTTGACAACATTAGTTGTAATATAACAATCACAGTACCTATTATAAAAATGCAATTTAATAAAATCTCACGATCATTGCATTCAAAGAATGATAATACTTCCTATTAAAGAAAGCTTTCTCATACATGTGGGGTTGTATGATGGCAATGTGAGTGCCGTCAATACACCCAATCACAACACCCGGGACACCAAAGACATCCATGAATCTGTAAAAAAATATCCAAAGGAAAAATTATTGGCTTTGAAAACAAAACAGAATCTTCAAACACTCATAATTTTTCTATTATTCATACCCTCTCATAAGAGTCATCCTGTCTTCTCTATTTATTGGAAATTTGATGTGCCGCAGCAGGACTTCTGGCTGATTGAGGGCATCAGTGACCTCAGCCACACACTTGTGAACAGAAGTCTGACTGATGCCCAAATTAAAGTCATTGCCGACCCCTCTTTGATAGCTGCCCCTGCATAAAAATCTAAGGCAGCCATAATCTGTAATTTAAAAAGATAACATTAAAATTAAAGTAGGTACCTACTTATCATAAAAAATAGTAATAGTACCTAGTAAACACTCATTTAATTGCAAAAAAGGACTTACTTTTATCTCATTGCATCAGAGATCCCTGTGGACCTCTGTCTTTGCGGCTTAAGTGGCTTGAGCTCATCAACAAGTTGTTGAAATATAGGTAAAGACAACCTATAATTGATCACAAATTAAAAGTATACCGACACACTACAATAAAAAATTAATTAATTAGGTGTTACTGTATAATTTGGACACTCTGATAACGATTGTCATGGGTCGCGAGTCACCGCAATCGTTTGACATTAGCAATGACCTCAAAAACCTTAAGCAATTCGAATTAGCTGTCAAAATCAGTAAATCATTCACTCATCGATAAAATTGACGATCGTAATCGTAAACCATAGATGAAGCCCTTAGACAATGGGCGATTTTCCGAGATCAAAAAAAAAAAATTGGTTCGTAAATGACTTCATAGATGGCGCTTAGCATAGATTAGTATGGCGCTTAGTAAAAGGCGGGTTCATGAAGAGCACGTGTATGGCTGCGTAATATTTTTCTATTCCAAAATAGAAATAGGTTCTGGATGTCCTGAATATAAGTAGGTAAGTAAATACTATTTTTTTATTCTTTTGGTATACAAGTAAAAGTGTAGAATTTATTACAGCCCTTAGGTAGGTACGGCTTTCATAAAACAACATCTATCGAGTGTTTTTGAACTAATTTTTACTTTTTAATTTGGGCTGTCAGAAAATCGCCCATTAGAATTTACCGTTTGACACATGAAACCTTACGTTATGAACTGTCAAATGAATACGACGCTGACAGCTGACAGCTGCCACGGAAAGTATTAGCTCTTGAATAAATATTATCAGAAAATTGTAAAAAGTACAAAATATAAACAGATTTTTAGTTCCGTTAACTCATAATCCTATACGTGAGACGCGACAGTGTTATCTCCAAAAAACGTCAGCTCAAATCAATAAATCATTGAAAATACTAAGTGGAAACAATAACTGAAAGATAGTGTTTAACAGTGCTAAACCAACAAACAAGGATAAATCAATAACCCATATATCCAGCCCAGTGTTTATTGCCAAGGACCATTGCAGATAAGTGTATAAATTTTCAAATATTAATGTCAAATATTCTGTTAGATAAAAGTGACTCATGAAAATCGATCGCAGAGACGCCTAGCGACATCTAATAACAGCGTTAAGAACTTCGCTGTGTCACTCGCTTCAACAACTAAAACAGCTGAACACTACAATTTAGAGGGCGCTTTTGGGCTAAGCACATATTCAATCCCTACAACTTTGTTTTGGGTCTATCCTACAGAGGGCGCTTTTAGGCTAAGCACATATTTACAATACATACAACTTCGTTCTAAGCCTAACCGACAGAGGACACTTCTCAAATATGGAAACAAATTCATGCGCGAAATGCAAAAAAAGATATCCTCGACGTGATTGTCTCAAATGTTGCAATTGTAATAAGATCTATGACCACAACTGTGCAATAATTTCGGAAAAACTTCTTCTGCTAATGACAAAAGAAAGAAAAGAAAAATGGACATGTAATAACTGCCTAACAAAAATAAATAAACTCACAGACAGCAACAAAACTAGTACACCTCTGCGGAAAAATATAAAAAAAACTAAGAACACACCACAACTATCTACATCGCCAGAAAGAGAATATATTACGACACGAAACAGGAATAAAAATAATTTCATTCCACCTAATTCAAACAAGTCAATAATAAGTACTAATGACTCCGAATCTTCATTTATGTCTGTAAACACTACGCCCCGGAGAAGTTTACCAGACTTATCGACGCACTTACACGAGGACATTGAGGAATTAAAAGGAAAAAATGCAGAATTAATAGCTAAATTAGAAACAGCGGATAGACAGATAGATGAATTATTGTTGGAAAAAGTCACATTAGAAAGAACATTAGAAAAAAAAGAATTCATTATAAATAATCTCAAAAAAATTTGTTATCAAAGTACTTCCACGACAGACAGAAACAAGTTAAACTTTGTCGATAACGATCTTACGGATGACGATAGTGCTCATCAGTCACAGTACTCTATAATCGTTAACGATAAACCGGATCACCTTGTTAGAATTTGTCAACAAACCCAAAAAGAACAACCTATCCATTCCAAAGAAGTACTTTCAATTGAAGAAAAACCATTATTCACTGATAGTCAAAATTATTTAACCCACGATGCCGAATATCATTCATCATACAAAACCATAAGAATATTTGGTTCGCAACAATGTGTTGGACTAGCGGAAACTCTACTGAAATCCAGAGAAAATACACTTTACGAAGAATACTCAGTCTTTTCCTCTACAAAACCATATGCTCCAACGGAAGAAATCTTGAAAGACTGTGACAAATACTATAAACCTTCTGATGTCTTTGTCTTAGGTATTGGTGAAAACGACACGAATCGACTAAAATTGATTGCAAACCTATACTCAACCCTTGAGAAGCTAAAGAGTCAAACTGTAATTGTTCTAAGTGTTTAAAAAAATTCTTCTATGAATGAGAAACACATTAATAGAGAAATTCATCAAATAGTGAACCTTTTTCAAATTGTTTGTTTATAGATTGCCCGCCATTGAATAATAATCGTAGTTACAAGCACTTCTGCTGTGGAAAAATTAATTATATTATTGATTGTCTGTACTACACAAATACCTTTTTAAACATAAAAACCTTGGCCAAACGCTTGCAGGAAAAAAGCTAGACAACAAAAAAAAACCTTGTAAATTAATACCCCGGAAGGGCACTATACCTTATTATTTTCGACCCGTAGAAACGTCCAGCCTTACCCAGCATACCAAAACGTACCAAACTTATAAAAAAAATCAAAAATGTAAAAAAACAATACTAGATTATTTCCAGGTTAGTTCAAACAAAAAGTGCTCAACCACCCTACTGAGTTCGAGCAAAATTGGAAATAACAATCTTTTTCGAAACTAAGTCCAATAACCTAAACATAGTCCATCAAAATATAGGAGGGCTTTTAATCAAAAAGGATGAACTGCAAATTGCTTTAACCTATCTTGAATCAAATAATAAGTATGTCGACATTCTATGCCTATCCGAAACTTTTATCCGAGCAGGAGACGAATCAAATGCATATTTAAATGGCTTTACCGTAGCTGACTGGTATTCTAGAAAGCACCAGAAACGTGGAGGGTCTATGATACTATGTAGAAACTATCTTGAAGTAAACAAAATAACAATATTTGAGGACTTAAAGTGCGATTTAATGTTCGAATTGTGTGGTATCGATATTCCAGAGTATAAGTGTTTAATAGTCTGTATATATAGAATACCTAACAGTAACCCTAATTTATTTTTACATAAACTAGAAGTATTATTCGAGAAGTTAAGGAAAAAACGAAATAGAAAAATCATTATAACAGGTGACTTCAATATTAATTTATTAAAAAATCAGACATTGCAAATGAATATTATAGATTGACACAAAATTACAATTTCATAGTTCATATAAAAACACCGACTAGACAAAATGCGTGTTTAGATCAAATTATCAGTAACTGCCAGGACGCTGTGGGCGATAATATTCCACTGGCTCTCTCGGATCATGACAGAGCACAGTTGCTTTCGATTCCATTAGTTTGCAAAGCTACGTCGCCAACCATAGTTTATTAAAGGAAAAGAGACTTTACTTCAGCTAATACGTCAAAATTTCTTGCTTATTTGGCAGCATTAACATGGCAAGAAGTATTGACAGAAACGGATACAAATTTAGCCTTCAATAAATTCCATGAAGTAATAACTCTTGCATACAATTTATGCTTTCCAACATACTTCACTAAAAGAAACATAAAGGGACTCAATAAACTAAAATGGCTTACAAAAGGCATAAAAATAGCATCCAATGTTAAACGTAAATTAAGACTTAAGTATTACAAATCAAAAAATGTAATTGATAAGTTTAATTATAAATGTTACAATAAACTGTTCAAAAAATGCATTGAGGCGGCAAAAAGAAATAGTAATATATGTTTTATAAATAATGCTAAAAATATCTCTAAAGCATCCTGGTATATAATAAAAGATAATCTGGCGCATTCAAAAAAGCCATTGTCGCACATAAATAAAATTAAGCTAGATATGACAACTTATAATGATCCCAATGACATATGTGATATTCTGAACAATTACTTCATTAATATGACCAATAACAACAATAAACCTTCTAACATAAATCTATACAATAACAATATTAAAATTAATCGTTGCAGTATGTTTTTATTCCCTACAGATAAGAAGGAGATATCTACAATAATTTATTCTTTAAATAGTACGCACTCGGTAGACTTTGATGAGTTTAGTACTAAATCCTTAAAGCAATGTAGAGATGTAATTGCCGGGATCTTGTCGCATATAATAAACTTATCTTTTGAACAAGGGATATTTCCTGACAAATTAAAACTAAGTGTAATAAAGCCTATTCACAAAAAAGGAGATAGGGCTAATCCGGCAAACTATCGACCTATAGCTCTTATCTCTATCTTTTCAATTTTTTTTGAAAAATGTATGTTTTTACGTTTAATGAAATTCATACAAACCAGCACGGCTTTCAAAAAGGAAAGTCGACTGGATTGGCGGCATTTAAACTAATTAATGAAATAATTAAAAATATTAACAATAAAATTAAAACTGTAACAATCTTCTTCGATATGACCAAAGCATTCGATTTTGTCTGCCATGATCTACTTCTGACAAAATGTGAATCGTATGGCATAAGAGGCAATGCTCTCAAGTGGATAAAAAGTTATCTACAAAATAGAGTTCAATTTGTAGAGATTAGTAAAATAAATTCGAGTTTACAGGAAGAGTCATGCTTCTCTAAGACGAGATTAAATAGAGTTGGTGTTCCACACGTTGGTGTTCCTCTATATTAGGGCCTCTACTTTTGTTGCTCTACGTTAATGATCTCCCGAAAATTACTAAATTTCATTGTTCATTATACGCAGATGACATTGCTGTAGTAATAAGTGACAAATCGGATAAAAATTTAAATGACGTAATTAACTCTACAGTTTCTGACATTATCAATTGGTTCAATTATAATAATTTAATAGTAAATATAGATAAAACTAAATTAATTCAATTTATCAATAAAGGAACTTCCAAAATAAATTTAGACATCAATTATAACGACAAGAAAATCACAAGAGTAAATCAAACTACATTTTTAGGAATTGAGTTCGATGATAAATGTACATGGAAACCGCATATTGAAAAATTATGTAATAAGATCAATAAGTTTGCGTACGCTTTATGGCGCTTGGCAAAAATAAGTAATAAACAAACTGCACTGCAAGCTTATCATGGATACGTGGCTTCAAACTTAAGGTACGGAATAGTGGTATGGGGTAACTCGGTAAAAATTAATAGGGTGTTCATTGCTCAAAAGCAATGCGTGAGAGCCATTGCTGATGTTGACTCAAAAACTACCTGCAAGCCTTTGTTTAAGTCATATGGATTATTGACAGTCACGAGTATATATATATTCGAAGTATGTGTCTTTGTAAAAATGCACCCCGAGCTTTATACAACAAAAAAACAATATTGTGGATTTAATACCAGATATCCTAACAGATTATGTCTACCTAATTCAAAAACGGAAATCTGTGCTAGAAATAGCATGTCCATGTCAGTAAAAATATATAATAAATTGCCTGAGCTTGTAGTAGCACTCCCACTTTCCTTATTCAGGCGTCGCCTACATAAACTTTTAATTGACAAGTGCTACTACTCCCTGAATGATTTTTTTAAGGACAAGGCTATTTGAGCCTATATTATTTAGTTGGTGTGATTTAAATAATATAATTATTTTTACTATAAATTATTTTAATTCTTATTTGTTGACATTGTGAGCTTTGATATCCTAATAATTCATTTAATTGAATACTTTAAATTTTATACTCGAATATGATTACCTAATGATTATGTTAATATTATTTGCTGTTTTTACTTATTATGTACCTAATATTGCATGCTGTACGACAGTCAAATATGTGAGACTTACAAACTGATATAACAGCACTTTGTACCATATTTCTGGCAATAAATGATTTATGATTTATGATGGCTTTACGCAATCGCACTTCATTCACTCATCGATAAAATTGACGATCGTAATCGTAACATAGATGAAGTCCATAAAGAATTAGAATTTACCGTTTGACACATGAAACCTTATGATAAGAACTGTCAAATGAATACGATGGCTTTACGCAATCGCACTTGAGACCATACTGCCTAGTCATCAGTTTTTTTATTTATTTTTTCCCTTGATAATAATGAGTGGTGATTTAGATGATGAATGATAAATGATGTTCCCCAAACCCCTTGAGTCCTCAGTAAAGATGAGGTCTCACGCGGACTTCTTGAGAGAATTTGAAAAGTGATGTTACACTGTTTTGTTTCATTTGCCAACACTCATGCACGATCACAAACACTTAACGCTTAATAATCCACTATTATTTAATATTAGCGTTCTAAAAAACACAAATTTTAGAAAATAAAACAAAACTGCAGACATGACGCTTTACTTTTCCGCCAAGAAGTCCGTCATAGTTTTATACTGGCTGGTGGCTGGTGACAGTTAGTGATTTTTTTAAAATTTATTTCATGATTATGGATACTAGTCCTTCAGGCGTAATATTAGAGTACATTAATTATGCTTCAACTGATGATATTGTGTGATGATAATATCAACGTTTAATGATAAATGATATTTCCCTCAAACCCCTTGGGTTCCACTTTACTGGAACCGTTCCAGTAAAGATGTGGGACTTTACTGAGATCTCGCACGGACTTTTTGAAAGAATTTAAAAAGTGATGTTGCACTGTTTTGTTTAATTTGCTAACACTCATGCGCGAATAAAACAAAACTGCAGACATAACTCAGAACAATAGTTATTGTTCTGAGGGACATAACGCTTCACTTCCCCGCCAATATGTCGGATGGCAGAACTTTGCAAACGAACAAAACCATTGAGATATATAAACTATAGAGATAACTTCGATGTGCAAAAATTTCACACATGCACAAAAGAAATCGACTATGTGTGCGTTACAAAACTCACCTTGAAAACGATATTCGAGACACTTTCCAGTCACTTCTATTACTACAAATTGTTTAACTGAACTACTCATTATTAAATTAACCCACCGAAATACTAAGTTCACCAAAAATAAACTTGTTCAACTAAAAAAACATAAATAATGACAGCTATTTGTTTGGGTCCAAGTGCGGCTGGCTCCATGTAAAAGTTGCACAGTTTCAGGGTCCTTTCATCCTATGTTTTTTTTGTCTTCGTTTTACTTAGGGTAAACATGATGTGCCAAAAAACTGGGCCAAAATAGTAATGGTTAAAGGCAGAAAGAGATAGCAAACTTATGCTCTCTCTACAGCGTGTATCAAGCGGGGCCAGCCTTAATCCAGTGTTTCAAATTATCCCAAGTGTAGACCCTTTCTATAAATACCCTAGTAAGATATGCTCAATTTAATTTGTTTTGTTAGAGGTCTGAGATCGAAGAGCGCTGCGTGTGAGAAGTATGGGAAAAGTCAAGATGGTATTCTAGCAAATAATTAAACAGCCAATATCTTCAGGTACATACCAGAGTTTTATTTAGCAATGAAATAAACAGTGTATGATGATTTTCTTTATAAAATAAACGGAGCTACAAAAATACAGCGTGGTTGGCTTGACAGCTCGATCGGAAGGGGAGAGTGTTGCTATACCTAATTTCCAATAAATTAAGTTATGGAAGCATACCATATGAAAAAACACTTTTAACACTTCCCCTTATGCTTACAATAACGTTACAGATATAACATTAACATGCACAAGAGAAACACATTACAACTGCATTCACATATATAGCAATTACATGCACATTCAATATGCTTACAATACTATGACAAGTAGAGCTATTGGAACAAAGTTACACTATGTCAATATTACATAATTTCACAAACTTTTTATGTTTAACTGAACCTAAAGCTTTAGTACACATATCCGCTATCATTTCATCTGTAGGCAAGTACTTTACATTAATAGCATTACACTTAACCAAGTCTTTAACATAATGGTAGCGGAGGTCTATATGTTTAGTTCGTTTGTGACAATATTCCTGTACCTGTAACAATCTTTGAGCACTTTGGTTATCATTATACAAATTTATAATATTAATATTAATATGGAATCGTACCCTTCCAATAGTTCACCTGCATGGGTCTCGATTGTTTTCCTAATATAATTTTTTTGAGTGCTGTTACATCTAAATATTTATTTTTATAGTTTGTACAGTCAACCACATAATTGATCGATCTACATATATCAATTAAATTATAGTTATTACAATATACAAATTGGCAATTATTAAACTGATTGCATAAATTACTGAGTACATTATTCATATAATTCTTATTAATTCTAACATTTTTAAAAATATTTAATAATAAAATGCCACAAAAATAAAATTTACTAAAAACATTTCGCAACAGGGATGTCAGCTCTTTTAAGTCTATGTCATTTTCACCAACTCCTATTATCAATATGTCTCCAGTCTTCAGATCGATGTTATTGCAACTTTTTAACACTTCATCGCTTTGTGCATACGGTTTTGTCTCAGCTGTAACCTTATATCTCCCATATGGAGAAGTTTCTCTGGAAGATAATAATGCAGAAGAGAGGCCTACGCATTGTTGGGTGCCTAGGATGAGTATCCGGTTGAAATCCACCTTATTATCGGCGTTTTGACTTGACGATGAAAGTTTCGGTGGACGCGTCGTTGTTTGATATTTTGATAAATCCCTCGCGATAACCTGGGCTTGTTCCGAGACATCGTTTTTTAGATTGTCTTCGCATATTACACTTTTGTTCGTCTCACATAATTCTTGCTTCAGGTCATCTATTTGTTTATTGAGGTTACCAATCTCTATTTGTGCGTCTAAAAGTGATTTTTTCAAGATAGAAATTTCTTTTTGGAGAAATGTAAAATCTTTCGAGCGCTTAGTATTGCCTTCTGCTAAAGAGGCCCTCGGGGGAGTAAAGAAAATATGTGGTTGCAATGTATTTATTTTGTGTTCCTTACTATTGTATCCTGGGAAATTTCCACAAAGATTTTTTAGCAGGTATAATTCTTTATTCAGTTTTGTTATACATCTATTTAGCTGATTATTTTCAAGTATTTGGTTTTCTAACTCAGATTCAGTAGATGTTAATTTTATTTTTAACGAATTAATTTCCTCTTTCAATTCATATCCCATACTAGTAGTATCCTCAAGCAGTGTGTGTTCTGCGCTTCTTGAAACTCTTTCCATCGCTGAGTACGAGTCATCTAATATTTCCTGCTGCGTCAAAACATGGGAGTCATAATAGGTTTCTGAATTGCATACAGATGAAGGTGACGATGACGTAAGAGGCGAGTTTATAACATTCTTATCAGGTGAGACAGTAAATTTTGTATTAGCCTTTAAAGGTACTTTTCTTCGCAAGGTAACGTTTTGTTCATTAGTAGAAGTCTTTGTTTTGCTTTGCTTGAGACAAGTTTGACATTTCCAGTTTTGTTTCTTATCTTTATACATAATACGGTACAGTTTTTCTGAGAAACCAATACAATCGAATTCATATCTATTCCTACACTGGTTGCACAGAATGGTGTCTTTAATATTGCTGTTTGCACCACATTTATAGCAAATCACTCTCTCGGGTGTTTTATGATTACTCATTTTTTTGCGATATAATTTAGGTAAAAAAAACAAAGTTTATGAGTTGTGGATTCGAACCTGCGTCGTCAGGTCCTATGCTGATATGTATAACCGTTGAACCAAATTGGCTTAGTTCTATGTGACAAAATTTATAAACGGTTTGTAATGCGTTGCACTGAAGTACAGTGAAGAACGTAGTTACGTTGTGTTGTAGTTCCTCCGTTTACTGGTAGATGTCACTGATTGCCTTGAGTGGTAGTAGGTAGCAGTTCTTAATGGCACTGCAGCTGGTTCATGTAGATATATTTCGTTAATTAGTTCACTTGTTATAGTGTCACAAACTGCACCAGAGGTTGTCACTGTGATATATGGTTCAGTGGTTAGTTTGGTTTTGGTTTGTTACTTGTACTGCCCTCTGTTGGTCCGACTTGGTACCAGATACAGTGATTGTTTATTTCAGCTTTCTTCAGAAAATGAAGCTTGTGTTCCTTGTTGGCTCCGAGCTCAAAGAGCTTCACGTAGAAGTGGACAGCCAGAGTTTTAACTGCATTGTGGGGCTACGAACTGTTGGGTGCTGCTCACAGATTTGCTCGCCATGAAGGCATGACTAGACCTGCTCCACTTTTCGATGATGTTATTATAAGAGTGCCCTTAATTACTTTATAATTTGTTTTATTTCCACTGAGCAAATGCTAACATGGAAAAACATTACTCGTCTGTGTGTATGTACAATTGTGAAACTTCCCTGTAGAAAGACCAGTCGAGTTTCTAATTTATTTAAAATGTTTTCATCATATTTTTTAGGATTATATTATATTGTTTGCCTTTGATGAAGTAATTTATTAGTAGTATCTACTGGGAAGATCCTCGATTGTACTGTAAATATAAGTTAGTATGCATTCTGAGCAGTACCTAGTAGACTAATATTCCTATCTCAGAGACAATTATTTTAACCACTAGCTTCCGCCCGCGGTTTCACCCGCGTGATTCGCGTTCCTATAGGAATATCGGCATAAAAAGTAGCCTGTGTTACTCTTCGTTCTTTCAAATATTTATAAGCCAAAGATCAAGTCAATTGCTTGCTTAGTTAGAGCGTAAAGGAAGGACAAACAAGTCACTTTCGCATTTATAATAATAAATGTGTAGGATAGGAGATGATTTCAACTTAATGTTGGTATAGGTAGAGAGGTAGTCTAAAGTTGCGACTACTAAAGTGGGAACGTGTTGTATACCTACTTCTATTGTTTACATCTATGACTTTCATCATGTTTTAAGTATTTTGCTGTTATTTATCAAAACACAGATGGGTAGTTATGTCTTTTTGTGTTTTTAATAACCAAGCACAAAGATCTGAATAATCACAGTCGCAGCAGTTCCTGATAGGTATCCTTATCTATCTATAACTCGGGCTTAACAATACATAGGTACTTACTTAATTAATATTGAATTGCACTACTTATGTACCTACCTACCTATTTTAGTTCGATTCACGATTGATCTTTAAATCAATCAATCAAGGCGCGAACTTACATTTTCAGTTTCAGATTTGTTTAATTTGTTACTGTCAGAATCATTGTCCGTCCCTCCCTGTCACTCAACTGTCAATGGCAATCAAATACAGGGAAAAACCTAAACTTAAAAAATTATCGAAATACAAGTCTAACTTTTAAACCCCAACATTTAAAATTCTGTTAATTTATATAGTAATTCTCAATAATATTATCTACCAAATGTGTAAGTCTCATTGCAAAACATGAAAATTGTAGGCCTGTACAAAATCTCCATGGTACCCTGCCATTGTCCTTTGTACAATAACGTGCTATACACAGGGTTTATGCATAACTTTAATCAAAACTAAAAAAAAAATATTAATAGCGGAGCTACTATTTTTTTTTTGGAATTTCTGGTTCTAAAAAAGGTCAGTTTTAAAAATGTTTTTCTCTTAAACTATGTGCCAAAGCAGTTTGGCAATTTTACTACAGTGTTTATAATAGCTTAATCTGTAGGAATTCGCGATAAAAAGGACGTGTCACGAAATCGAGGTTCTTAAAACACTGTGCGCCGGTAAATGTCCCGAGAACACGTGTAACATTACCTTGAACGGAGTAGGCATTAACCGTGTTACTAAATTCAAGTATCTGGGGCATATCGTTGCCGACGACCTTAGGGACGATGACGATATTGAGAGGGAACGTAAGGCTCTGGCGGTTAGAGGAAACAAGTTAAGGTTACGCTGTTTAAGGCCTATTGCCAGAGCATGTACACGGGAAGTCTGTGGGCCGCGTACTTCAAAAGATCGCTGGACACCCTACGTGTCCAATATAATAACGTCTTTAGGATGATGTTGGGGCTGCCTCGTTTCTGCAGCGCATCGGGGATGTTTGCAGAATATCAAACTGATAGCTTCACGGCCATCATTCGCAAAAAAACTGTATCCCTGATCCGCGATCCGGATGCGCGACAGCCACAACAGTATCCTGATGACGATGACTGATAGGTACATCTCATAGCTGTGGAGGTGCTTGGTGCGGAGAGTTATCACAGAAACAAATTTCTGTGGTAACTCTTAGCACACTCACCTATCGTACCATAAAATACCTTAGTCAAAGTCAAAGTCGAAATCAAAATATATTTATTGACTAAACTCAATTAATGAGTACTTTGAATAGTCCAAATCTTTTTTACCTACCACCCATTCAGGACATCATTTTTTAACTGTGGCAAAGAACGGGCGCAAGAAACCACAGCGCACAGAAGCAACGACATTTACAAACAAAAAAAATATATATTATATGTCCTTACCAGGTTATAAAATACAAAATATAAATTTGAATGTAAATAGTTTATTTAAATATGGTGCTCTTATAGACAACTAGAAATAGCTGTTGGAGTACTTGTTTCTGTGTAATCTGACACTTTATAATAAGCTTTTTTATAAAGCTTATCTTTGATTTTGATTTTAAATTTATCAAAATATTTTAAGATTGCTGAATTTTAGTCTTAGATACTCACATAGCTCTTAAGAACGTTTACTAACAAACTATGGATCCACGATGTCCGAAATAATGTTTTTTTTTTATTTTTAGTTTCTGTATTACTTACGTGAGTTTTTATTCACGTATAGATGGCGTTGATTTATGTATTTTAGATTTATTTATTTTATTATTTACATCTTTGAGACCTCACTTTTTTACCAACAATTCACGTACCGCGGCTCCGTTTGCTACCCTCTGTGTTGCTCTCGCCGTTCGTCATCGTCGTTGCGGCAAAATATTTTATAACAAATACTAATAGTATGTGATATAAAATTTATTATTTATTAAATGATACTAGGTAGTAATTGGTAAGTAGGTGATTCTTCTTTCAACCTTGTTTTTTGGTCAATAAATGTTATCTATCTATCTATCTATCTTTATCGAGGCGCAAATATTTTTTAGTCTTTGAGAATTGAAAGTAACAGTTATTTTCGTACGTCAGTCGATATATTTTTTGTTAACAGTACAAGTTAAACACAATAGAAATAACAACAAAAGTAAATGTAATCACATCTATCGCATTCGGGATCCTCCAGGACAGGATCCTGGGAGAATTGGGATTCTCATAGAATGAGATGAAGGCCAAGCGCTAACTAATTGTAGAATAAAAAAAAATCTGCGTACATGCATACAGGGTTAAAGGACCCCCCGCCAAATCTTTTCACGTGATCCTATAGCAGGAAAGCTGCACTATGGCAGAGGACTGCTTTTGCGGCCCTCATTGCCTAGCCCTACTAACCCTTCGGGGATAATAGTCGTGATTATACAGGGTTAATTCTGGACCCCCCGCCAAAATTAAATAGGGGTGGGGGGGGGAAGTGATTACTGCTGCAGTACAACCAAATAATAAAAAAAAAATTTAATCAAATAAAGAAAACATTTATTAGTTTTACATCAAATATTTTATAATCACTTCTAATCTCATACATGAGTAACAGGATTCAGAAGGTCAACATTAACGGTAAAATATCTCCGGGATCAGTGGTTACAATGGGAGTTCCGCAGGGTTCAATACTTGGTCCATTCTTGTTTTTGGTTTATATTTTTTACCTTTGGCTATGGCTTTATAAAAAAGCTTTTTATTAAGTGTCCGATAACACAAAAGACAAAACAGCTTGGGTCTCAAATACTCCAAGTACTACAACAGCTATTTCTAATTGTCTATAATTAATTTATATAGAGCACCATATTTAAATAAACTATTTACATTCAAATTCATATTTTGTATTTTATGACATGGTAACATTTTTTTTTTGTAAATGTCGTTGCTCTGTGCGCTGTGGTATCTTGCGCCCGTTCTTTACCACAGTAAAAAAAAATGCCCTGAATGGGTGGTATTTAGTATAGTATGTATAGTATAGTTTATTGAATAAGTATATTTTGGCTTTGACTTACTGACCTCAATACTGGCCTCGACCAGCCCGTTGTGTTTGTACTTCGTGTTCATGTCCTGGGACAAGTCGGCGAGGGCTTCCGCGTCGATCTCTTCGGACGAGCTGCCCTCAGGAATCTCGTCCTGAACAAAAAGCAACGAGGTTCAGTCATTTATTATTTATTATAGATTAAGAAATTCATCGTTCTGAGCTTCTTTGCGTAACCCCTCTCTTGACTCCTCTATCTCTCTATCTCCCCCCCCCTCTCTCGCAATGACTATTTATTGTCAGAACGGCTGCATATAATTTATTATCCTCGTACACTACAGTGACCTTACAACAAAACACACTAATATTACACGATAAATTATACTTTTTAAACTTGTTTTGCGAGTGACTGAAAACATCCAACTTTGTATTAAAATTATTTTAAGTACGTAAATTACAGATTAAGAGGTAATGGAATTTAGATTAGATAGATTACATACGGTTGTTGTGATTGGTTTACGAGGCAATTTGCGGAAACAATCTGAATATCATAGCAGAAAGCATGTTATCATCTTGTTATTGTGAATTCTCAATACTACATCCATACATACATAATCACGACTATTATCCCCGACGGGTTAGTCAGAAACTAGGCAAAGAGCCATTGCAAAACATAATAATAAATCTTACATGTCAGCGTTCCATTTTTTTATTTTTTGTCTGGGAAGTAAAGTTAATAACTATGACTTACTTACTTCACCTCCTCTCTTCGTTAATAAAACGCTACAATATATCAAAAACATTAATCTATAAACGCAGCTTCATCTCAACCGAATGTTAAAATATTTCTTTCGGATCTCAGAGGTGAAAACTTCTAAGATGAAGCAATGTTGACTAAAAAATATAAGCACTGACAAATTTCGACGGTTGAAAACCAGACCTCGGTATCCAAGTGGTTAAGGCAGCTGCCCGGAATGCGGAAGATGCGTGGTTCGATTTCCTCCTGAGGTAGTCGTCTTTTTTCAGTGTTTAGAAATTTTACTTAAGTATATTTAGTCGTTAATAAAACGGTAAAATATATAAAAAAAACATTAATACTTAATAATATTATTATTTACACAATTTAAACACAAATTTTGTGATGAACAATTTACAAATAGAAAAAGACATTGTCGAAAAAATTTCCATGAGCGGGACTTGAACCCGCACCCTTCTGGCAATCGGTGGGGGTTCGAATCAATTTGTGATCTTTAATATTCGTAAAAATATTACGATCGGATGTTGATAACGTAGTTTGTTGACATTAAATGGGTGTTTTTGGCTTACAAAGTAAAAAATAATAATAAAGATGGTGTTGACTAATTTGGGCGGGCTGGATAAGTGCCACGGTAGCTCAACTGAACAGAGCACCTGGCCCGGATTGCCAGAAGGGTGCGGGTTCGAATCCTATTCGTGGACATTTTTTCGACTCGTCTTTTTCAATTTGTAATATGTGTTTATTTTTAGCCATTTATGCGTTTCTGCTAAATGAAGTAGGTGTTTTCTTCGCTAAAGTCTTGTGATAAGATGCGTTATCCATAACAATAACCGTCTTTTTGGTAAATATATTTTTGCATCTTTTCAGCAGTTAGTACTTTACTGTTTACTTTGCTTTACTGTACAATGTGAAGTATATGCACACACACATTCAAAACAAATTGTGGAGGGGCATGCCATCTTTTAGTGGTTTATCTCTACAGGTATTCACTTCATAAAAATGTAGAAAGACCATACATTCTAATAATTTTGGTTATCTAATAAAAGATATAAAGAAAACATGGAACTAGGTAAGTACTATAATTATTGCCATGGCTATCATTTACTTAGTCAGAATCAGTAGGTCCTAATCACCGATAAAAAGTCATTGTGTATAAGTACACAAGGTATACTAAGATAACATACCCTTAAAATGAACATTTCAACCTGAATACTTGTAATGAACTCTCATAGAGCATGAAACTCACCTTACAGGCGTATGTACGCTGATCATCCACATCCAAAGATAGCGGCTTCTCGCAAACTTGGCAGCGGAGACCCTGCCAACAATAATAAAATATACAAATCGAATTATAGAAAATATTTTCACGAGGCTTGCAGAGGTGCACTTCCAATTATGCTTCCGTGGCTCTTATAGTGTTGATAAATTTGGGCGAGCTGTATACGAGACAAAAGGTGTGTGTTCGAATCATGCTTCTGGAATTTTTTCAACATTTTCATATTTCAACATTAAAATCACGACTATTATCCCCGAATGGTTAGTCAGAGACTAGGCAATGAGGACAGCAAAAGCAGTCCTCTACCACAGGACGTTGCCTGGAACCAGCTTCTAACAATCCAACGGCTCTCAACATCTCTTCCCTTGTCAAATAACGCCGTCGCTCCATAATAGTCCTGGGTCTTTTAAGCGGGGCGTGAAACGGCATTTATGCAGGCGGTCATAAACGTTGTTACCGTGCTTATTCCACGGTGAGGAGCGCTCTCGTTATTTTGGACTGCATCGACTGCTTACCATCAGGCAGGAGCAGCAGTTACTATGTCGTGTCACAAGAAAATAAAATATGTTGCCAATTTCTTTTACTCCCAGTGCAGAAATTGTAGGTACCTACGGCTTTGTAAAATTGCCATTACGCTCTTTTATAGGAACTTAGAGTGACAGTTGATTTTCTATAATTTAAACAATGCAAAAAATATTCATTCATATAGTGAAATTCACTAAAAAGAACCAGCAACAATACTTTAAATGTACTTGATCCCAAGACTTTGGATGGCATACATTTGAATGTATGTATGCTATCCAAAGTATAATGGCAGTTGCATCACAATACATTTATGAAAATCTCATGTATGTTCACAAAAATATTGATATGTTTTCAATAAACAGTGATATTCACAATTAAAATACTAGAAGTAAGAACAAATTAGCAGTACCTTATACTAGGCTTCATAAAATAAATAATTCTTTTAAGGGTCTGTGTGTACGATTTTACAACAAAGTACCAATTGATATTCAGAAATTAGATCTTGATTAATTTAAAATCCATATCAAAGAAAAGCTTTATAATTAAGCTTATTATAAGGTGTCAGATTACACAGAAGGCAAAACAGCTTGGCTCTGAACTGAAATCTTCCAAGTACTCCAAAAGCTATTTCTAATTGTCTATAATTAATTAATAGTACCGTATATTCTTATACATTAAATACATTAAAGTTATTATTTTGTATTTTATGACCTGGTAACAACATATCTTTTTTCTTTGTAAATGTCATTGCTTCTGTGCGCTGTGGTTTCTTTCCCGCATTTCGCAAGCAGTGTGGTAATTAAGCCCATGCCCACCAATTGTAGCAATGCCTTGATTCCAATGATGGTGGCCTCTGCCCAGCTGTGGGACAGCACACAGGCTGTACTTTACTCTCTACACATTATTAATGAATAGCTCACTTTTGCTCTGCGCGTATGTTCGTCCCGATAGTGAGTTGAGTATTCGCAGCACGAGAAGAATCTTCTGTGGCAAAATCCATTTTGGATGCATTCAAACGGGCCCCTGAAAACAATACAGTAAAGTATAAATAACATTACCACAGAACATTTAAGATAAAATAATTTATTGCTGTATGTCATATCTTGTACTTGAGGGTACTTGGAAATATCTAGTCTGGTTTTAGTCAGGTGAGTGAACACGCATGTTCTTACGAAATTATTGATAAATCGTGGTACATATTAGTGGCGACGAGAAAAAGTGGTTAATAAAGTGTAAGAAAGTGTGTTATTTACATATTACAAAAAAGTTAATAGTAAACAGGCATAAAAATGGTGATTAATTTTGGTGAGTTTGATGTGGCACATGGCTGTTGGATAAACTATGTAACCAGGTTTGAATTGTCTTGAGGCAAATGAAATTAAGGAGGATGCTATGAAAAAGGCGAATTTACTAGCGGTATGTGGCCCTGACTTATTTGATTTAATTACTTCACTAATTGCACCTCATGTTATTAATACGGTAACATATTCTACAATCAAGACCCACTTAGATGACCATTTCCATACTCCTAATGAAATAGTGGAATCATTTAAATTTCATACCCGCAACCAGGAAGATGGTGAAAAAATACGTGACTATATTGCTAGTTTGAGGAAACTTTCTATTCACTGTAAATTTAATGACGTTGAGCGAACCTTACGGGATAGATTAGTGTGTGGAATCAGAGATAAAGACATTCAAAGGAGAATGTTACAACAATCCAACCTAACATTTAAATCGTCTTGTGATATGGCTTTGTCACATGAAACAGCTAATTGTGACGCTACTTTAATTGTTATTCCGGGGACATCTGGATCAAATAAAATGACGTTAGACTTTGAGGAGCCAATGGAGGTAAATAAAATACAATACAAAATACAAAATTCAAAAAATAATGAGAAAACATATAATAGAAGTGAGTGTTTTCGTTGTGAAAAAAT
Organism: Scoparia ambigualis; assembly: GCA_963921215.1. Taxonomy (NCBI): domain Eukaryota; kingdom Metazoa; phylum Arthropoda; class Insecta; order Lepidoptera; family Crambidae; genus Scoparia; species Scoparia ambigualis. Next base: position 3,402,811 of record OY992523.1, on the reverse strand, counting down.
ACATAAGGAGGAGTGCAGGTTTAAATGGACTAAATGTAATTTTTGTGGCAAAACTGGCCATATTGAAATAGTATGTCTAAGTAAGAGAAATAAGAATAATGGTGATACCCCCAGATCTAATTGTAATAGTCTTTATGAATTTTCAGTTAACAATATGAGACATGACAGGGTAACCCCATATTTAATTAACATTTTTGTTAATGGAGTAGAAATTGAAATGGAAGTGGATTCAGGTTGTGCACTAACATTAATAAGTGAACCGACAGCCAGACTCATATGGAAAGGAAAATTGCCAGATATTGAAACAAATGATTTCATGCTAAAAACATGGACAGATAGTAAATTAGCGATATTAGGAAAAGTAGTGGTGCCGGTACATTTTAAAGGATTTAAAAAAGAGTTACCATTAATTATAGCTAAAGGAAATGGTCCTAGTTTATTAGGTAGAAATTGGTTTAGTGATTTAAACATCCAATTACATGGAGTAAATAATGTAAAAATAGAAACAAAGAACATAGAAAAATTATTGGAGAAGTACAAAGACCTTTTATAAATATACAGGACCGGTAGTAAGCATTACAACAAGAGAGGGAGCTTCACCCAAATTTCTTAAATGCAGGCCGATACCTTATGCTTTAAGGAAAAGAGTTTTCAAAGAAATAGACAGGTTGGTGACAGAAAATGTTTTGGTACCTATACCACATTCAGAGTGGGCTACTCCAATTGTGCCCGTTATGAAACCAAATGGGAGTGTTCGCCTTTGTGGAGATTACAGGTCAACGGTGAACACAATGACGGACACAGACACATATCCTCTACCCACACTGGATGAAGCTTTTACACAGTTACAAGGAGGTGTAATATTTACCAAAATTGATTTAGAGCAGGCGTATACACAAGTGGGGGCAGATGAGCCTACATCGCAGTTGCTTACACTTAATACTCCAAAAGGTTTATATAAGGTAAAGAGACTACCATTTGGTGTGAAGGCTTGTCCGGGTATTTTCCAGCGGTTGATGTCATCTTTGCTGGTAAACATACCTGGGGTAGCGGTGCTACTCGATGACATAGTGGTGAGTGGACCCAATGTAAAGCGACATAATTGTCGGTTAAAAGCTGTGTTACAGAAACTACAAGAAGCCGGGTTAAGAGTCAATAAGAGTAAATGCAAGTTTGCAGCGAATAGTGTAAAATTTTTAGGATTTCTTGTTTGATGAAGTGGGAATGGCAATGGAAGTCAGTACATCAAAAAACGTTTGGAACATTACGGAATATGTTGACAAATAGATATACGCTAGTGCATTACGACTTAAATAAAAAACTAATATTGTCATGTGATGCATCACAGTATGGATTAGGAGCCCCTAGTAGGAGGAGTAGGAGTATTGGAGCATGAAATGGAAGATGGCAGTATTAGACCCATCATGTTTGCTTCAAGAACTATGAACATGCATGAACGAAATTATGCACAGACTGATAAGGGAGCAGCAGCAATAGTGTTTGGATTGAAAAAATTTCATCAGTTCATAAGTGGCCGGAAGGTTGTAATTAAAACAGATCACAAACCTTTGTTAGGATTATTTAATACAGAACGCCCAATTCCAAACATAATTTCTCCCAGAATGTTGAGATGGACCTTATTGTTAAATTCCTATGATTATACAATTGAGTATGTTGAAGGGAAGAAATTGGGAAATGCAGATGCGTTAAGTCGTTGGCCATCGGGTAATACCGAAAAGAATGGAGAAGAAGACCTGGGAGTGTTACTTATAGAAGAAACTCCATTGGAATTAGAATTTACAGCGCAGGAGGTAGCACAGCTAACATTAAAAGACCCAAAATTAAGTAAGATTTTATACTGGATACAGAATGGCTGGCCTCATAAATTACGGGAAGATTTTCAAGAATACTGGCGAAAAAGGGACGAATTATCGACATACAGGAACTGCATTTTGTGGGGTAGCAGAGTGGTATTACCGGAAAAAATGTGGGCTAAAGTATTGGAGGAGTTACATTCAAATCACGATGGAATTGTAATAACAAAAGCATTGGCTCAAAGTTATTTTTGGTGGCCTGCAATTGATAGTCATATTGAAGAAATTATTAAAAATTGTCAGGTCTGTGCAGAAAATAGAAACATGCCCGTTAAGGTTACTCATCAGTGGATAAGACGAGATAAAGCTTGGTCCAGATTACATGTGGATTATGCTGGACCTTTCCATGGCAAGACTTTTCTTATACTAATAGATTCATTTTCAAAATGGCCTGAAGTCAAAATTGTTCCAGATATGAGTAGTGCTACGCTTATAAGAGTTTTAAGAGAGATATTCGCTGAACAAGGACTGCCAGACACAGTTGTAAGTGATAATGGCAGGAAATTATCTCAGAAGAATATCAAAATTATTGCAAGGTTAATGGTATTAGACATGTCTTGGTAGCACCAGACCATCCAGCTTCCAATGGGCAGGCAGAAAGAACGGTTCAAACAACAAAGAATTAAATTAAAAAACACTCTCGAATGCCATGGTCAACTAAGCTTCCAAAGGTTTTATACGGGTTGCGTACCACACCTAATACGATACTGGGAAAACTCCTGCTGAATTATTGAATAAGAGACGATTTCGGACTAAATTTGATTATTTGAATCCTCTTAAATCGAAAGATAAACCTAAATTGAAAGAATTACATAAAAACTAAAACACGGAAATGAGAAAGTTAAATATAGGACAAACGGTTTACTTCAGAAACTATAGTAAAGGGCCACAGTGGCTAAAAGGGATGGTAGAGGAACAGATTGGGGTTTGCAGATACCTAATAAGATGGAACGAGAAACTTTTAAAAAGACACATTAATCAGATTCACTCTTTTGCCGGGGGGAAGGCAGAGGTGAAACATAATACAACGAAACAGGTCATGGTTGATGACGATGATTACGATGTTGTTCTGCCATCACAGTCAAAGTGGGCTGAAATTATAGGTGTGTCAGGGCCACAAGATATTGCGCAGCACCAAAGTTTTCAATATAAACCTGAAAGGCCTGCAAGATGTAAGAGGGGTCTGTCAGAGTCGCCTCAGCAGTCGGTTTCTAAAAAGATTGACTGGGATCTGACGGAGGAGCAAGATAAAGATGACAGTAGCACTGAAATGGAAGTATTCCAGCGGTCCCCTCGTGAGACTGATGCTGCAAGTGACTACTGAGGAGTGCCAGAACTGTTATGCATAAGTAGGATTAGAATAGTTAGTAGTAGTTAGTGATAGGATAGTGTAATGAGAGTGATAGTGTAATGTGTTTAAGTAAGACTATACAATGATAGCAGTGAAATGAAGGATTTGCAGTGACCTGTCTCGGGGGAAAGGCATGTCATATCTTGTACTTGAGGGTACTTGGAAATATCTAGTCTGGTTTTAGTCAGGTGAGTGAACACGCATGTTCTTACGAAATTATTGATAAATCGTGGTACATATTTCTGTATAAAAAAACCTAGCTTAAATACAAAAGACTTAATTGGGGTTAGTGTACATAATAATATGAATTACGCAATATCTAAGCTAAGCAAACAATATTGCTTTTGTGTTTTAGGTATCATTGAAAAAAAAAAGCTAATAAATATGGAATGATGTTCCATGAAACAGCAGGTCTATCGGCTAAAAAATATGGTGATGGAAATGGGCTTCATTTGACATTTGAAGCCCATATTTTGTCCTTTTAGGGCATATTATGGGCTTTAAATGTCAAATGAAGCCCATGTCCATATTCATATTTTTTAGCCCATACAGAGGCAGGTATACAGCAGTATAACAAAATTATCAATTTAATGTCTTTTTCCAACATCTGTGTGTACTTGGTTTAGTTGGTGGTGGAACTTGTTAAGTCTGCCTGGCTAGCTATTACAATCTTATTCAATGAAAGGCAATGCTATTAACACAACAATGTTAATAACACTGTTGTGTTCCGACAGTTAAAGAGATAAGATAGCCAGTTCCTCAGTAGTTGACCTTCGGCCTTATCGTCACTTACCACCAGGTGAGATGAAGGTAAAGTGCTTGTTTACCTGTAATATTGATAAATAGAAACTTACGTAATAGGCTGCACTTCTTTCTGTTTCCTGTCAACTTCCTTGATCTGTTTATCAGCTTCAACTAGCTTCAAAGTAGTTGGTGGTTCACAGTCGTCCTCTGTCTTGATATTTATGTAATTCATATCTTCAGATGCGAAGGAGGTAAGAGAGCCTGGTTTCATTGACAAGAGGACGGCTTTAATTTAACTTTAGCTTTTCGTGTTCTTCTTCTTTTTGTGCAGTGGCGTTTCCCTTTGGATTTCGTTATTATCCAGTTTTTGGCTCAGTTCACAGACTTAGTGGCTTGGATCTTAAAAAATGGTGCACGAATTTGTATAAAACGAGTATTCCACTTTGTTATTAAAAAATCAGAGATTCTAATGCACATTTGCATTTTCTAAGGAGACTCTTAGTTTTCGAAAAAAGACCCATACGAAGAATTGTTAGTAGCAATACAGCATGTTTATAAAGTGTAATTCTTGGTGTTTTATTTTTATTTAATAGACAACAGAAATATTAGCTGCCCTACTCCTGTAGGTCAAGTTATAGGTTAGAAATTCAAGACAATCGCGAAGCGCAGCGTAGCGTAGACAACAGAAATCTAGCTCCATACAAAAAAATGTTTTATAGCTCTTGATAGTTGAGGGGTGGGGATTCCCCCCTCTCCTATCTCTTTTCCGCTCCTCCTAACCATTTTCAATGACCTTTTTTACACATTTTAAGGTTAGTTTTAATGAGAACAAATGCTTATATCTCCATAACTATGTATCTCCTGTAAGTGGGAATGACACTGGGGGGTACCCCTAGACCCCCCCTCCTCCCCTCCACCCCCCACTCCCCTAAATTCATGCACCATTTTTTAAGATTTTTATTGACTTAGTAGAGAGAGATGCTACGCAGGCATAGATAAAGGTAATACTTGTACGCAGCTCAGTTGTTTGTTTCTACCTCAGAATAATAACTACAGACTAGGCTTGGAGTGCATTCCGTCGTTTTGGGTGTAGTTGTTTGGATAAAGCACGGACCTGAAGGTTGAAGTTTAACCCGTTTGAGTTGCAAAACAACCGAGCCACAGAACGATCGAGTTGTTTTTATAACCTCTTCTGAAGTATTCCTGTCCAAAACGAGAGAAAATTCTTCTTCTCTCTCTATTTTTTCCACTTTTATACCTTAGTTAACAAAATTATTTAAAAGTAAAACAATACGAAACATTTTTTTTTTTTTTTTTTTTAATTAAAATTTGGCTTTCACGTCTCATTTGTTTGAGATGTATTTTGCCAACAACCGTTTTATATTGGTCGCTACGTTCGGAGAATGTTCAGTAGAAAAATTTTGTTTGTTTTGGAGAAGCTTGATGTTGAGGGAATCTAAAACAAGTAACATTTAGTGTTAGGGACATCACAGACAGCACAATGGACAATTTTACAATAACAATCTATGTTAATGGGTAGGAATGAAATTATAAACATAAAGGGTGAAAAGATTATGGGAAGGTTGATAAATACACAATATACAGAATGTAAGTTGGATGTTGTTACAACTTAATTTCATGTTGATGTATATATTTAATTAAGAGATACATATGAGCCGAATTTAAGTAACAAAGAAGAGATTGAAAGTTAATAGGGCGTGGAATTTCAGGCGGTAAAACATCATATAAAGAGTAGGAGAACTTAGGACAGCTAAAAAAGATATGGTCTGTGGTTCCTTCGTCCAGTCCACATTCACATAGAGAATGGTCCCGTACTCTAATTTTGGCTAGGAAAACTGGTGTACAAACATGTCCAAGGCGGAGACGACAAATGGTTGATGTGGTTTGTTTATCTACTAATTTAAAACGAAAGAACCATGGTTTAGTTGGGATAGTAGGTTGAATGTTCCCGTAGTGTCGACCTTTGCTGAGCCTGGAGGAGTCCCAAAGGTCCTGCCAAGTGCTCCTTGCATCAGATCGAGCGGTTGCAAGAACGTCTGGAAGATAGTAATTATTGTAATCCAGAGAACCCATGTTAATAGCGTTTTTCGCCCAAAAATCCGCGCATTCGTTGCCCTCAATTCCATTGTGACCAGGGATCCATGCAAGTGCAATATCTAAACCTCTCAATTTGCTTTTTAATAGTAGCTCTTTTATCTGAAACACCAAGGGGAAATTAATTTTAGTTTTAAATGGGTTGCCAGCAATTGCTTGCAGGCAACTTTTACAGTCAGAAAATATAATAGTTTTGGGTATGTTATGGTTTTTCACATAGGCTATCGCCTCTAGTATAGCCAAAGTCTCCCCAGTAAACACCGAAGTCTTAGGTGGACACTTGTAATTCAATAAAACATTAAACTTTGGTATCCACACCGCCGCACCCACGCAGCCCTCCTCAGACAATTTGGATGCGTCCGTATACACTGGTAAGAACTCTTTCCATTCTTCCAAAAGGGCAGTGAATTTATTTTGTGCACCAGGGTCATTCTTCAGTATACCAAAATCCAATAGAACCTTTGGATTGTGTATTAAAGATTTGAAATCTGTTTTAAACAAGGGGCTAATTTCATCTTGGTAAACTGAAACAGGAAGGTCTTGTAATTTTCGGTAGCTTCGAACTATTCTTGGGGTTTCCTTGTGGAACCAGTAACGGTTCTCGGATACCTCTCGAGCGAGGGCTTCAAGTCGTGGTAGAAGAGGATGACTGGATAAGGAAACTACCTTAAAAATAAATCGGTCTGCTAAATATTGTCTTCGTAGAAAAAGTGGTGGTTCCACGCATTCTACCTGCATAGCATCCTTGGGCGAAGACTTCATCGCGCCAAGGATGATGCGCAGGCATTTGGCTTGGATGAGGTCTACTTTTTTTAGGGCCAGTTTACTGCAAGGTTCGAGAATGAAGGATCCGTAGTCAATTTGACTACGTATCAAAGCATTATACAGCAATTTCTGACAGATTGGATGAGATCCCCACCACACACCAGAGAGGGAACGCATAACATTGATGGCTTTTTCACATTTACCTATAATGTAATTTAAATGAGGAATCCCCGTCATTTTAGAATCAAAGATCACTCCCAGGAATTTAAATGATTCGCAGTTGGTTATGACTTCATCCAAACACGAGACATCGACAATTGGGATGGCTCTCCTTCGTGTGAAGGTCACCGCACAGCTTTTAGATGGAGAAAGTGTCAGACCATGTTCATCCATCCAGTCCACAAGATAGCTAAGGGCTTCATTGAGACGAGAGGAAGCAATTTCAGCGCATTCGGTTGAGGTGTATAGGACCAAATCATCGGCATACTGCAACACTTCACAAAAAGGAGAGACAGATTGGTCAAGATCATGCGTGTAAATATTATATAGAAGAGGACTAAGCACGGACCCTTGTGGAATTCCTTGCCACAGTGTACGTGGAGCAGAATAAGTATTACCAAGTTTAACTCTTATAGTTCTACCCATGAACAGATTGCAGATGAAACAAACAATCCTCGCAGATATACTCAGCTGTAGCAATTTAGCTCTGAGCAGCGGGAGTTGAACGCTATCATAAGCAGCTGACACGTCTAGGAAGCATGCAAAAAGATTTTGATTTTTGGATAGTGCCAGATGGATATCTGAAGTAAAAATTCCTAAACTATCCATGGTACTTTTACCCTTTCGGAAGCCAAATTGAGTTTTTGCTAGGATTCTCTTATTTTCTACAAACCATTCAAGTCTGTTCTTAACCATTCGCTCAAGTATCTTTCCAACGGTAGATGAAAGAGCTATTGGGCGGTATGAATTGGCCTCATGTACATTTTTACTTGGTTTGAGAATTGGAATTATAATTTGCCTCTTCCAGGATTGTGGAACAATACCGGACATAAAAAAATTGTTTAAAAGTTGCAGTAAGTACCCTTGTCCAATTGGTCCAAGTTTACTTAAAAAAATGTAAGGTACACCGTCTTCTCCAGGGGATGAATTACGGAGGCCTTCTAATGACAGTTTTAACTCCATAATGGTAAAAGGTTGGTCAAGGGGGTCAGTGCCCATAAGAGGAGGAGGCGGGGGAGAATATAAATCCAGAGGTACAAATGCAGGTGCCAGCCTGTCAATAAAGTCATCCAACCAAAAAGATGAGTCGCAAGATGAAACAGGATCAGGTACGAATGATCCTCTAAATTTTTTGATATTTTTCCAGACAATTGAAGAGGGGGTCTTTGGAGCTAGTGAAGCGCAGAAGCTTTTCCAACCCTTTTTCTTTGTTTTGGAAAGAAGACGTTTTGTGCGGGCTGTTACTTTTTTTAAATTAATAAAATTATTTATGTTGGGAGATTTGTTATAATTTTGCTCAGCACTACTTCTTTCTTTGATTGCTGCTGTGCAATCAGAATCCCACCAAGGAGGAGATGCAATTTTTTGTCCAGCTGGTTTTCTTTTGGGAATGGCCTGATCGGCAGATTCATTAATAATAGACAGAAAGCGTGAGTATTGCTCTAAAAGGTTGGCTGATGACAGTAACGGTTCAGGTTCTAGTAGGCGGATTTCTATAAGTTCTGTGTATTTTTGCCAGTCAGCCTCAAGAATTTTATATTTTAGGAGCGGTTCAAATATTGGGGAAGGAAGTACAGAGCAAGGCTTGGAAACAATTATTGGGAAATGATCACTCCCGTAAGATTGATCTAATATCCTCCATGAGAGTAAAGATGCTAAATTTGGAGAGCAAGCAGTTAAATCAAGCACAGACCGTTGATTCTGTCCAGGATATACTCTATGAGTGGGTGAGCTATCGTTTATGATGCAAACATTAATGTCCTCAAAAAGGTCCAGAAGTAAAGGCGAGAAGGAATCTGTGTAAAAAGATCCCCATGAGGTATTATGGCAATTAAAATCACCCATAATTACCAGAGGGGGAGGTAAAGAGAAAAGGACAGTAGAAAGGTCAGGGATTAGGCTAATGTTCGGATGAGGAATGTATATTGAAATAAAATTTATGTCTATAATTTTTGCAGCTACGGCATTAAAATCATCTGTATGGGAAGGGAGGGTGATTTGTGAAAACGGGAGACTTCTCTTAATTAGGAGTGCAGAACCTGCACGGCCGTCGTCGCGGTCATCACGGAGGCAAGAAAAGCCCGGGATCCTGAATATAGATCCAGGCCTCAACCAAGTCTCCGAAATAGCAGCAACAACAATTTCATTACTGTTAATTAAATTTATAAGCTCAGGTTTTTTAGGGGTTATACTTCTACTATTCCATTGAAGGAAGTGAGCTGGGATTGTGGAAGGAGGAGCCATTGGTAAGTTTTTCTGTAAGAGTTATCATTAGTGGGGCAACGTCGTTCGGTAGCACATCGCTAAATTTGGCGATAATATTTGTGAGGAGCTTTAATAGTAGCTCCATAAGACCCTCATTGGGGGTAAATTGTCCTATTCTCTGGGCAGGGTCAGGAAAAGCCTGGCCATTAGGTACCTCAGACCGTGGGGTGCTAGTAATAAAGTGGTGGGCATGTTGGTCATAACTTACAGGGGTGGGGGATCGTGGACGTGGAGAAAGGTTAACTCGTTTACGGTAAGATGTTGATCTACCAGGAGTGGATGGAAGAGAGGTATATGTTTGGTGAGAGGGTGACAGGACAGAGGGTTCAGAGATAGGAGCAAACATGACTTTAGCCACATCAGCATAGGGTTTTCTGACACGACCATAGCGTGCAGATGCTTCGGCATACGATATATTCTGCTCAGACATAACTGTTTTGATGGCTTTTTGTCGTGAAAATTCAGGGCAGGTGTTATCTGTAGCAAAATGTTTTCCAGAGCAGTTAAAACAGGTTGCATTGTCAATGGTCACCTTGCATTGGTCACCGGGATGTTTTTGGGCGCACCTATAACAACGTGCATCCGAACGACATTGATTTTGTATGTGACCAAACCTAACACATTTTCTGCACTGTATTGTTGGTAATATATATACTTCTACAGTAAGCGATGTGTAGACAGCATATATTTTGTTAGGTAAAGATTGCCCTTGCATGGTGAGGACTACGGATTGCGTAGGGATCCAGGATGGAGTGCCATCTTCTTTTAATACCTTGCGGTGTAATCTACGAGCTTTTAATATTTTATTTGGGCCTTCAGTCAGTTCTGTAGCATTAACGAATTCTTCCATTGACCATTCCACTGGAACTCCACGAACAAGGCCCATTCGTGAAATATTATATGCAGGGATGGAAGCAATTAATTGGTGGCGGGCTAAGCAAGGATTAGTTATAAATTTGTTGGCGTCCTGAGCAGATTTAAATTCTACAGAAACTCTATTACGTCCAATTGACTTAATACCATCTTTGGTGATATTACTTATTTTATTTTGCATAAAAATAAGGCCTACCTTGATAGGCTTCAGGCTTAAGCTTGAGTTGGCCACTGATTCTTTGGAAACATGGACTATGTATGGACCACAGTCCTCCACATTATAACCACGCGAGTTGTTGTCCAACGAAGGGTGTTTGTACATGGTAGAAATAGACGGATTTGCATTTTCCGGGTTAGTAATAACTTTTTTTGCTGTCCTATCATGTTCTGCGATTTCAGATGGAAGTAGTGCAGCTGCGCTGGAGCGTTTACGCGAGGTTATCTCGACTTCCATAGTGGGATTACCGCCATCCCCTTCGGGCGGCTTTTCTTTTTCGTTCCCCTCCATCTCTAAGCGGCCAAAAGGCCAACTAAAAACTACTTACGTACCTTATTTCCCTTTAAGTTATATTAATAAACCAACACCAATATGTTATAAGGATGGAAATTGTTTTTAGGGATTTTATCCAAAAAATTCGAACAGACTCACTCAGTAGCCGAAAGACCAATCCCAATACGAAACATTATCAACAGGCGGAATTTTTGAGACGTTTTGACCAAAGAGGATTTAATCAGTTTCGACTTTTTGACATTTTTTTTTATGTATTTGTTCCGTGAAGGAACAGGCTAAGGTCAGAGACCATACCGCCTAGTCATTAGTTTTTCTTATTTCTTCTTTTCCCTTGATGATAATGAGTGGTGATTAAGATGATGAATGATAAATGATGTTCCCCCAAACCACAGACGTATAATAGAAGATACGTCTGTGCCCCAAACCCCTTGAGTCCTCAGTAAAGATGTGGGACTTTACTGAGGTCTCACGCGGACTTCTTGAGAGAATTTGAAAAGTGATGTTGCACTGTTTTGTTTCATTTGCCAACACTCATGCACGTTCACAAACACTTAACGGTTAATAATCCACTATTATATCACACTAATGTACGAAAAAACACAAATTTTAGAAAATAAAACAAAACTGCAGACATGACGCTTCACTTTCCCGCCAAGAAGCTGTGTTGCAAAAGTGTAAATTTAAAAATCGGGTAATTTTCCACTTAAAAATCGGGAGAAATCGGGAGATTTTTTTGTCAATATAAAACAACAGTATTTTATGCAATTAATTAAAGTAATTTATTAAAAATATTACAGGTACAGTGATTACTCATTATTCATTTTCATACTACTTCTTGCTTGCCATTTTTGTAAACATTTTTTGGTCATTATTAAAATTATAACAATTTTGGTTATTTCTACTCTTTGTTAATATTGATTGAATCACAACACCTAGCGCCATCTATTGAAACTAACCTGCACTACTTGGACATATGAAACTGTTCCTGTGAATAGCTGTCACCTAGACTAGGCAAATTTTGCCGGTACATGTAATGGTCGCGGTGGTGTAATGCCCTCAACGCTGGCGGCGGCGGACTAAAATACTCTGTGAAACCCAGTTCAAGCCCTGGCACAGACGAATTATTTTATCATCTTAAAGTTTTATTTTATTTACTATAAAATTACTACTATCTCATTTATTAAGAATGGAAGATAACGTAACATTAAGAAAAAAAAACATCATGAACTTAAGTGACTCATTCGAGTCCTTGCCAAACATGGAAAGCAGCTCGCCTTTATCTGTCACGGATCGGAGAAATAGTTTGCCAGATCTATCAACTGTAAACAATTACGAAGTCGACGAGTTGAAACAAACTATAGAAGACCTAAAAGTTCAACTAAACAGCGCGCACGTCGAGATTGAAAATTTACTTCTAGAAAATGGGGAATTACAAAATAAATTAAAAACAAATGATGTTAAAGTAAATAAGCTACTACATATTTGTTCGAGTAACAAAAAGAGTATATCAAACTCGAAACAAAATAAGAAATCGTTAACTAAAAGGCAAATTGATTTTTCTGATAAAGATACACCATCAAAAGTGAATAACATGCCTAACACTGAGTTTTGTAGCAAGACCACGCAAACAATGGACCATAACAAAACCCCCCAAAACCAAGATATAAACAGCTCTCGGAAGTCGAACTCGGACATGCCTTCTAAGCATCAAGAGAAAGTATGTACGAATACTATCACTATCTTCGGCACTCAACAGTGCTCGGGGCTGGCTGTTGAAATGATGAACTCTAGAAGAAATACCAAATACGGAAAATATAAAATTACTTCATACACTAAGCCTTTTGCATCTGCTGAAGAGGTACTAAAAGGTTGCCGACATCTTTCCCTGTGCCCTAGAGATAAAATAGTTCTCTGTGTAGGTGAAAATGACTGTAATCCTACAAAACTTACCATTAACCTTTCTATCATACTTGATGAACTAAAAAATTATAATGTTATTCTCTTAAATGTAATGCAAAATAAATATATAAATATTAACATGTTGAATAAAAACTTACGAATAATATGTAATAATTTTAAAAATTGTAAATTTATCAATGTTAACTTACACACTAGAAATTATATAGCTGCCACTGCAAGAAGGATAAACTTTTTCATTGACTGTTTTGATTATGATGAAAAATATTTGCCATTTTATAAATATGTAAATGTAAAATCAAAGCTTAACATAGCTCGAAGCCAAAAAATACTTGATCCCTTTTTGTTAAATCGAAATAAAAAAATCACTTTGGGTAACAACAACTACTCCAAAACTAAAATACAAACGACATTGCTCGATTTTTTTCGTAGAGTTCCTTACAAGAAGCACTTACCAAAACAAAAAAAATTACTTCCCTCTGTTCCTTATGTAAGTATTGAAAGTGCTGAGCCAATCTCACTGACTCAAAAAACTGACGGCTTGTTTTTTCGAAAGTAATTGTAGTGAATCACTAGTCTTATTGCATCAGAATATAGCAGGATTTCTGAGTAAGAGAGACATGATTCAAATTGTGCTTGAGGAATTTTTTGAAAATGGCCAACAAATAGAAATAATTTGTTTAAGTGAAACTTTTATAAAGTCAGGGGAGGAGAGAAATCTCTACATAGACAACTTTTGCCTAGCTGATTTTTATAGTAGATCTAATCAGAGACGTGGCGGCGTGTGTATTCTGTGCAAAGATCACTATACATTTAAAAAACTTCCATTTCTTAAAGAACTGGCTATTCAATGTGCATTTGAGTGTTGCGGCATTGAAATTCCTCAAATTAAATGTATAGTTGTCTGTATTTATCGAACGCCTAGCTCTAACCCTCGTATATTTCTAGACCGCTTTGAGATCTTACTTTCAAAGTTAAGATATAAGAAGAACGCCAAGGTAATAATTGCCGGTGACTTTAATATAAACATATTAAAAGACAGTAATGCCCAGGAAGAGTATATTAGAATAAATCAAAACTATGGGAACGTAATACACATTAAGGTGCCGACTCGTGGGGAATCTTGCTTAGACCAGATAGTAAGTAATATCCCTACAGCTATTGGAAATACTTGCCCAGTAGGATTATCGGATCACGACACTTGTCAAACCCTATGCGTCCCAATACAGAATAAAGAAAAGCTTAATACCGCACAATATGTTTACAGGAGGGACTTCAGCACTGAAAATATGATAAAATTTGCGGTTATTTTATCTGGTTTGTCCTGGTCGGATGTCTATGAAACTAATGATTTAAACACATCATTCAACTTATTCAATGATACTTTTATCCTTTTTTTTAAATTATGCTTCCCTTTGTGTAAAATTAAGTTAAAAAATAAATATAAATCTTGCAATTGGATAACAAGAGGAATTAAAAGGTCATGTGTGTCAAAAAGAAAACTGCGTTTCAAATATTATATTAAAAAAAATAAGCGTAATAAGTGCAAGTATCGAAAGTATTCCTCCATTCTAAAGATGTGTATTAATAAATCTAAAAAACTAAACAACGAAGCACGCATTCATAATAGTAAAAACATTTGTAAAGCTACATGGAACCTAATTAAATCGTATGATCAACCAGAATTTAATAATAATAATTACATTAATAAAATCAGACATAACAATATAAATATTACAAATCCTATTGACATTTGTAATCATTTCAATAATTTTTATTCTGACATTACTTATCAATCACCTAATCTTAATAATAATTCTAATATATCACCTGCTAATATTATACAACATTTAGACCCGAGCATATTTTTATACCCAACAACACATGACGAAATATTTAAAATTATAAGATCACTCAATAACACAACATCGGTGGGCTATGATGAACTACCCACAAAGATTCTTAAGTACTGCGCTCTAATTCTCTCAGAAGTACTTTGTTATTTAACAAATCTTTCAATGACTGAAGGCACATTCCCTGAAGCTCTCAAACTATCAATCGTAAAACCAATACATAAAAAAGGTGATATTGATAAAATGGATAACTACAGGCCCATTGCATTAATACCAGTACTGTCTAAAGTCTTTGAAAAGGTAATGCACACTAGAATTTATGAGTTCTTAGAAAAGTTTATAGTATTAGCCAAAGAACAAAATGGTTTCCGTAAGGGTAAATCAACCACATTGGCAGCTTTCAATATGATAAAAAATGTTACCGAAAATATAGACAAGAATATTGATACTACAGCAGTATTCTTCGATATGAGCAAAGCTTTTGACTTTGTCTCACATGACATACTTTTGTCGAAATGTGAGAAATATGGTTTAAGAGGAAATGCTCTAAAGTGGTTACAAACTTACCTTAGAAATCGTACACAATATGTCGAACTTAAATATGTCAATGAAAATAAGGAAGAAACCTCTGCGAAATCTTTAATTGTTAGAAATAATGAAGGTGTCCCACAAGGGACTATCTTGGGACCCCTACTATTCATAATCTACATTAATGATCTGCCTCGTGTTACTAATTATCAGTGCAATTTATTCGCCGATGATATATCTGTTGTAATACCTAAGATCCCAGGCAGAGATTTCAATGAGGAGATAAACAGTACTATTCATGATATTACAAAATGGTTGTCAGCAAATAACTTGAAAGTTAATACAAACAAAACTAAATACTTACAGTTTTATAATAGAAAACCTAAATATCTAAATTTATCTGTACGTCTTAATAACCAACCAATATCGGAATCAGATGAAGTCGTTTTTTTAGGCATAATAGTTGACAACCAGTGCACATGGAAAAAGCATATTAAAAGAGTATGTACTAAAATAAATAGATTTGCTTACGCGTTGTGGCGACTCACGACTCAAATAAACCAAAGAACCGCACTGATGGCTTACCATGGATACGTGGCCTCAAATCTTAGATACGGTTTAATTTTGTGGGGAAATTCAGTCGACTTAAACAGAGCGTTCATATCACAAAAGCAATGCGTGCGCGCCATATGTGACGTGTCACCAATGACATCATGCAAACAGTTATTTCCTAAATTAAACCTACTAACCCTTCCTTCGTTATATATACTGGAGTGTTGCGTTTTTGTAAAAAATAATCAGTATTTGTTTATTGATAGAGATATGAACACTACCAGAAGTATAAGACATCCTGGAAAGCTGTTGTTACCCAAAATGAACACGGAATTATATAAGAGAAATTGTTATCCCAGTTGTGTAAAACTATATAATAAGTTACCTCGCTCATTAACTGAAATGAATTATAATAATTTTAGAAGAAAACTATCTAATTGGCTTATAATGAAATGCTTTTACTCTGTTAAGGAATATCTAAATTGTAAAATTGACATGGATTCTAATGTAATGTAATGTATTGTAACATAATTCAACAATTAATATAATACTCATTCTGGAATATAATAATAAATAATAAATCTAATTAATTATGTGTGGCGTGGCTGAATATGATAATAACAATAATGATTATATATATATTTTTTTCTTTATAAACTAAATGTGTAATTATTAATTAGTTAATTAATTTTGTGTTTTTTAATTATTTTCACTCACATGCCCTGCGTTGGCAAAATAGATGAACAATAATATTATGATTTACCATCTACCATACTCTGTTTTCAGTGAATAAATTATTTCATAATTATTTCATTATAATTTCGCGAGTATTTTTTTCGCTTAGCTCCAGTACTAGTACTTGGGCTATTATAGAATCATCGAAGTCGGACAATTAATTTGTCACAACAACAGTACGGACGAACCAAACTATTTAATAAACTTAACTCCCCAACAAGCAATAATAAACTCAATTGTAAGGCGTTTCGCTGTAATATTATTATGTTTTGTGTATATTGAGAGTTTGAGAGGCCGTGTAAGAATTTTTTGGGAAATTCCTGGGCCAAATAGAATATAATTTTTACCTATGTACCCGTGCATTGGTTTAGTGTTACCAGGTCACTTTTAGTGTTATCATCTTTAAATTCCAAGACTGAGGGGTTAGAATGCTAAATAATACTTTTAATCGTTACTTTAGTTCACAATGTAAAAATTCGGGAGACACGGTCGCTAAATCGGGAGGGAAAAGCGAAAATCAGTAGATCTCCCGATTAATCGGGAACTTTTGCATCACTGCCAAGAAGTCCAAAATTGCTTTTTTTTATATATTTGTTCCGAGAAGGAACAGGCTAAGGTCAGAGTGTTATGAAATAACATGGTGGTGGTGGTGGTGGGGAAGCTGACGGTGTGCTCTCTGTGGAAACAAATGATGAGTCAGTTTCGGTTTCTATCACTTCTGTTTCAAAATTAGGAGTTCTGTCTCCATCACTTTCTGTTTCCAAGCCCACTGGAGCTAAATGTCTGTTCGATACTGTCGTCTCCCGTAATCTTACGAATGAATAGTCTAGGTTGGATTCTAAGAGCTCCACTTCTTCGAAAATTGGAGAGTATTTATTAGTTCTGTTATGTTTCTTAAGCAGAACCGGCCCAGGCGTAAGGAGCCATGTGGGCACTGAGTGACCGTTATTGGACTTTCTGGCGTGAACGAACATTCTTTCATGGGGTGTTTTATTTGTGGCAGTACATAATAGCGATCGCTTGGTTAAGAAACTTTACCCAGTCTTGAATGTCAAATCCTTGTGATTTCAGGGCTAATTGAATATTTTTCCATATAGTTCCATTGGCTCGTTCTATTTGACCATTACCTTGTGGGTTGTAAGCTGTCGTACGACTTGTAGAAATACCCCTATTATGTAAATAATCCTTTAGTTCCTTGGACATAAATGCAGAGCCTCGATCGGAATGAATGTAAGCTGGCATCCAAAATGTGGAGAACAATGTGGATAAATGTTTGATCACAGTTGCGGCCGATACATCTTTGCATGGAAATGCGAATGGAAATCGTGAGTACTCGTCAATTATTGTCAAGATATATTTATTAACAGGTGATGAAGGTACTTAAGGTATATAAGGTACTGGTCCTTTGAAGTCGACGTTCAGCCTTTCGAACGGTGAAGTTGCTTTTATCAAGCAACTATTATTTTTGAAAAATCTAGGCTTCACAACTGCACATACTGAGCAAGAATTTGTGATTCTTCTTACATCTTCTATTGAGTACCTATGGTAAATTCTTACTTCGGACCAAGTGAAACATACGGGTCGTACCTGGATGGCATAAATCGTTGTGCAATTCTTTTAACTTAGTTTCCGAGTGAATACTGGCACAAATACGTGACAATGTGTCAGCGGCATTATTCTCTTTTCCCGGTCTGTAAATAATGTCATATTTAAAACAAGATAATTCTAAACGCCATCGCTCAATTTTCTCATTCTTTATCTTACTTGTATGTGTGCGATCAAACATATAGGAAACTGATCTCTGATCAGTGATCAGGCGGAAAGATCTCCCAATCAAGTAGTGGCGCCACTTACGAAGGGCTTCGACAATAGCGTACGCTTCCTTTTCTATGGCTGGATCTCTCTTTTCTGATATTGAAAGTGTGCGTGAAAAGAATGCTACTGGGCGTCCTTCTTGCGATAAAGTAGCCGCTATAGCATTATCAGAAGCATCAGTTTCGACAATAAACATCTTTTTCTCGTCAATGGCAAATATTGTGGATTTTGCAATACAGTTTTTTAAGTCTTTGAAAGCAGTTTTAGCTTGTTCGTTTAGGGGAAAATCAGGGTTCACAAGACAATGAATCCTTTCCGAGAATCTTTGTATCCATTTAATAGTAGTAATGTGAAAACATGCCAAGGGCCCTTTTTAATGAAGAATTATCGGTCGGTATTGGCAAGTTTACTAGCGGTTGGAGTCGATCTGGATCTGGCTTGATAGATTGTTTCGAAATGCTATATCCAAGTAGATTTATACTGGTGATTCAGAACATCGATTTGTCTTTATTTATGGTTAGATTATATTTTTCTACCGCATCCATAAATTTTTGTAGGTTTTAATCATGATCAGATTTATTTCTCCCACAAATTGTCACGTCGTCCAAATAGGCGTATGTGTCAGTCAAATGCTCTTTCTTTATTAGCCAGTCCATGACTCTTTGGAAACAACTCACTCCCTTTTTTACTCCAAATGGAATTTGGCAAAATTGATATAGTTTTCCGCATGCTTCGAACGCAGTATATTGTTTTTCTGTATCCAGGATATACACTCGGTGATATGCGCTTTTTAAATCAATTTTTGAGAAAAAATCATATTTTGATATGTCATTGACTATTTTTTCCATGTTTGGTAAAGGGTAGGCATCCAAGTCGGTAAATTTGTTAATGGTCTGGGAATAATCTATCACTAACCGTTTACGGTGATTCTCGTTTTTGGTAATCAAAATCTGTGCTCGCCACGGAGATCTACTTTCTTCGATAACTCCATCAGAGAGCAGTTGGTTGATTTCATTTTCTATAAATTTCAGGTCATCATTACTGTATCTGCGTGACTTGACTACAATTGGCTTACAGTCAGCCACTAAATTCGAAAATAGAGGAACTGGCGGTACAGATGCAGCGAGGACACTGCATATTTGTAAAGGTTTTCTAGGACCACCAAAAGAAATTTCTAGCTTTGAGTGTTGTTCCAATATATCATGACCGATGATGACATCTGCGCATAGATATCTAACTACGAGAAGCGCAGCTTTGTCGTAAGTATTGTCATCAAGGATAATTGTTGCTTGAAGTAGTCCTTCACAATTTATCGTGTGTGTTGTTTGTGCCATTGTTACACATTCTTTGGATTCTTCCTTTTCAAAAGAGCAATTTATAAAGAAATCGTAATTGATAAAACTTCTCGAGCTTCCCGAGTCTATTAAAGCTTTAGCCATTTTGCCATTTACTTTTATAGCAACAACAGACTTCTTCAGACTTGGTGGCGCAGCTGCAGTAAGTATAATTCCATTCAAACTGTTTTCAAGCACCTCAGTAGACGCAACAAGGTTACTCTTAGTAGGGCTTCTGCACACGTTTGCATAATGGCCTCGTTTTTGACAGTTTTGACATATCTCGTTTAATGCGGGGCAGTTATCGCGGCGATGTACTTTGCCTCCGCAGAAAAAACATTTTTTCAATTCGTACGACGAATTCTGCTTTTTAATTCCATC
This sequence comes from Scoparia ambigualis, assembly GCA_963921215.1. Taxonomy (NCBI): domain Eukaryota; kingdom Metazoa; phylum Arthropoda; class Insecta; order Lepidoptera; family Crambidae; genus Scoparia; species Scoparia ambigualis. The sequence continues at coordinate 3,382,979 of OY992523.1, read as the reverse complement.
AGTTTTAAAGTTATTAGAAGTCCTTGGTAAAACCATGACCAATCCATCATTACTTTGACTGGAAGTATTGAATGTTTGGGCATTACTTTCTGCTAACTCTTTTGATATTGCCTGGTTGAACGTTTCATCTAAAGTTAATGTTAGTCTTTCACGGATTTTATTAGATGTAATCCCAGATATAAAAGCATCTCGTATGAAGTCATTCTTGTTACGCTCCGCATTGACATCTTTGAATTGGCAGTCCTTGCTCAGTAACTTTAGTTGATGCAAGTATTGGTGCACATCTTCATGATTTTGTTGTTTACGTGTGGCCAGAACGTGGCGTGCAAAAATCTCATTCTTCGGTTTGATGAATATTTTATTGAGGACGTCTATAGCAACCTCATATTGTTTGCACTCACTTATGTATTCAAATACCTTTGGTGATACGTGATTGATAAGCAGCTGCAACTGTATTTCGTTTGACATATGTTTATGGTCACTTTTAGCAGCAGATATAAAGTTTTTGAAAGTGAATAACCAATGAGTCCATTCTTGTACTGCTGTTGGCGATGCTGGATCCAAGTCGAGAAAAATTGGTCGAAGATACTTTTCCATGATAACGAGTGTTATGAAGTACTTATTCCGCGGAATACATTTTTCGTTATTTATGTTGAATAAATTGTTATGAAATAACAATTACACTATCTATTATGCTTTATTCAACATAAAATTACGCAGAGAATTAAGAGACACATAAGACAGATACATAGACACATGACATTACACGCCAAGCATAGATATAAAGCAGAGAGTCAGTGTTGCCAGATCCGTAGGTCAAAACTATTCTAGATTTACTGCAAAATTATCGTGTTTTTATCGCATGCAAAAAGACACATTATATATGTACGTAGTACCTATGTCTGGGCACCCTAAATTTGCAACCAAACCAACGTGATGAGCTAAAAAAAAAAAAGGTCATCGCCTAAAAAAAGTACTGAATGTGGTACCTCATATTTATTAGCGACTCGTTCTTTCCGAACTATGGTTGAACGAACGATACAAATCCAGGTTTGTCACAAAATTATCGTAGAATCGACAAAAAATATCGTGGAAAGTCGACAAATTATAGGAATTATCGTGCTATACTTAAAAATTATTTTTTAGCGCATGCCCCTCCAAATTATCGTGGATCTACGTTAATTATCGCACGTCTGGCAACGCTGCAGAGAGTACCTATTTAATGTAGCGACTAAGAAGTCTACTACACAGAGACCATACTGCCTAGTCATTAGTTTTTTTATTTATTTTTTCCCTAGATGATAATGAGTGGTGATTAAGATGATGAATGATAAATGATATTCCCCAAACCCCTTGAATCCTTAGTAAAGATGTGGAACTTTACTGAGATCTCACACGGACTTCTTATGAGAATATGAAAAGTGATGTTGCACTGTTTTGTTTCATTTACCAACACTCATGCCCGTTAATTAAGCGTGGTCACAACCAAAGTCTCAAAAAAAAATCAATTTTATTGATACAATTTATTAAAAGTTACAATTTAATTACTTAAAATAATTATAATTAAAATTAGGTGAGACTCAACCGATGCCAGGTAAAAGAATGCGGTTTCCATGTCCGCGGAATCGCGGCGGCGGCGACGAACCCGACGCTCGTTGCTGCGTTAGCTCCACGTGCGGTCAATGTTCAATATCCGTATGTTTGTGTAATTGAGGGCGATGCTACGAGTAGCTCAGCGAGTATGGAAGACCTTGGTCGTGAATTGAGCTAGGAGATGATTCGGGTCAATCTTTTTGGCAGGAACTTCTGAGTAGATTATTGATGGTCCAGGTTGATCTTCTGTGTCTCCGTTTTGCTCTTCATTGACTCGTGCTGCACAGTGCTTGCGGTACGTTAGGAATATACCAATAACACTTGCGGCAAATAGTATAAGATACAGTGGAACAGTAGTGTGAAAGATGCTGTAGTCGACGTCTGGTATCTTCTTCAGAGGCTGTTGCGTTGAGATCTTAGTATTGATGTCGTGCAGATGTTCGAGATTAATCGAGTTCAGCTGGACAGATGCGGGTGGTGATGCTGCAGATGCTGGGGACTTCTCTAAGGGTAAGTCCATTATCTTAACTACTTGACCCTTCAAGCGGTTACTTGTATTTGAGATAACGAAGGCCGTTGTTTCTACGAAGCAGTTGCGTGGCATGGTAACAAGATAACTGCCTTGAAGTTCTTTGTAGAGATGTTGCCCACAAGATAGATGTACTCGCGTTGGTTTCGGGAACATAATGGTGTAGTGCATCCCGTCTAGTTCTTCGAAAGCTGGACTTCTGAGGGATACGGTAACTGGTTTACATGACTCCGTTTTCTGTTGAGTGGCGATCAGCTGGTGAATGCAGTCCTTTGTCGGTCCGCTTTGAAGACGCCGATTCTCGTTGCAGATGTACCACTTGCTGGTCTTAGGGCATTCAGCCTCTATGTACTTGAAATCTTTGTCGTATATTGCTAGGAAGGGAGACGGAGGTGGAAGGATTTCGCTATTTTTATTAGGGATAATAGATAGTTTATATAAATCCTATGTTTCAGACAGAACTATTGGGAATTTATATACTATAATAATATCGTTGCCTATATAATACGAACCTAATCTAATTACTTCAAAATATTCTCTAACATCTAGTTCTATAATTCTGTCTCTACCGTACAGCATCTGTAACTTTTCGATGATTAAATTTAGAGATTTGATACTTAAAACGGAATGATGCATTGTATCTGTCTTAATAAATGCTAATATGTTTTGTAATTTAGATATCTCTTCGGAGATAGAATCGACATTGTCACCGAGTATTAAAAACGTCTGTGCTAAATGCGCGTATTTTATAAGATCATAATTATGAGTAGCCTCGCTTTCACTAATTTTATTGAGCAAGATTTACAATGTATCTTGATTATCTGCTATAGTTTCAATGATTTTATCACAATGAGTCATCCACTCCTTTGATAAACTAACGTGGTTGTTAAATTCAGTTACCAAGTTATTATCATTGTCCTTGAGTGACTTTAAGGCTTCATCAAAATGTATGGCGTCCGTATAGTCAAGATTTCCAGTAATACTCTTGACTATGGATCCAAGACCATCCAATAAACCTCGTTTTGTGCGTATTACTTCGAACGTTTGTAATTGATCAGATACACTTTCAACTTTAACTTTTAAATAATTGAGATGAGTTTCAAATAACGACCGCGTTTTATTATTAAATTCGGGAATAATACTATCTAATTGGTTTATAACTGAATTTATTTTAGATTGCAAATCTTCTAGATTAATAGGATGGATGAAAGAGTGATAGTGTGAAATGATTTTTGTGGATCCTAGTTTGAATGGTAAAATGCCGGGACCGTCGTCGAGACTTTCAAGTTTTATCTCCTGGCTCATGGCGGTCCCCAAGAGAAGATGGAATATCAGTAGACTCCTGTAACAATTGCGAACTTTTAGGAACTCGTTTCAATCTAGACTTCGCGACGGGGCCCTGTTTTTTCTTAGTATAAATGTGGATAGGTAAGTCTGCCATAACCTTATCATGAGTATAACGCGGAGCCAGTTTTTGTCGGGATGCAAGAGGATTTTTTACGAAAATCTGTTGCTCGGGTGAATATTCTTTCTCATTATCTCGGTTAGTATTACGATTATCTGTTAGTTATTTGCTCAGGTTAAGACATGATTCCTAAATTAGATTATAAGCTTTACACATTCTATTTTTATGGTTTGTTATGTATTGCTGTAACAAATGAGCTGAAAGGTCTACGTTAAATGGATCCCGTGGATCAAAGTGTCCGGTTATTAAATCTATAGGTTTACACTTAGTAAAACTGTGTATTGAGTTATTATAAGCCAGAAGGGCATAGGCCATGAGATTTATTACAGCCTCACTCTCTGTTCCAGTTTTAATAAACGTAAATGCTCTAGTGTCGTTGAGTGAAATCTCTCAACGATACCATTTTCGTTTGGAGTATGAGGTGCGATCCTATGATGTTGAATTTTATGTAATCTTATGAATTCGCCAAAGAGTTGATTAACAAATTCGGGGCCGTTGTCAGTTACTACTGTAAAAGGAATGCCATAATGCGTACAGAATTTTAGTAGTGCTTGAACAACGCTCATAGCGGTCCCGTCTCTTAGGTAATATGCTTGAGAGTATTTGGAAAATGAATCAACGATACTTAAGAATTTCTCGCTCTGCACAGTTAAAAGATCAAAATGTACCAATTCAAACGGTTTGCTAGCAGGCGGTACTACTTGAAATTGCTGTTTGATCGGGTTACGGTCGTATTTACCTTGGCCTCATTAATAAATTTAGTTATTTGATCTCTCATTTTCGGCCAATAGTACCTATGAGACAAGGCCAGATTACATTCGGTGATGCCGCGATGGTTCATCTTGAAATCGTGGTATTTACTAATTATTTCCTGCTGTCGCAAATATTCACGGATGTTTTCTAATGGGCGATTTTCTGACAGCCCAAATTAAAAAGTAAAAATTAGTTCAAAAACACTCGATAGATGTCGTTTTATGAAAGCTGGGCTACTTATGGGCTGTAATAAATTCTACACTTTTACTTGTCTACCAAAAGAATAAAAAAATAGTATTTACTTACCTATTTATATTCAGGACATCCAGAACCTATTTCTATTTTGGAATAGAATAAATATTACGCAGCCATACACGTGCTCTTCATGAACCCGCCTTTTACTAAGCGCCATACTAATCTATGCTAAGCGCCATCTATGAAGTCATTTACGAACCAATTTCTTTTTTTTTTTGAACTCGGAAAATCGTCCATTCAATTTGTTAGCACAAGGTTCATTGCCGAATTTTTAAAGGTACGCTGTATTATCTTGTACATAGCTTCAGATGGGTTAATTAGTAGGCCGGTTTTAATTTTAGTATGAACGTATTTCTAATAGCGTTAATGACGTCTTCTTCAAGATAAGACTCCGATAACTGAATAGTAGTGCGTGTATGAGTTTCAAAAGGTTTCGACACTACCACTTTGCCTTTTATATCGCCGACTACTGTAAATTTGTTTAGTGAATTTATTCAAGGGGTCTTCCGTAATCGGCACTTCCAAGATGGGATCTTCAGCATCCGTGTAGACCGTAATGGTTCTAGAATCATCAGCAGCTTCCGGAGCACTAATGGTTCTTGAATCATCTAAGGAGCACGGTTTCTCAGAAGGGTTTACTATAATTGAGCTGATCTCCTCTCGTTATTTAACTCAATTCGCGATAGTGCATCCGCGTTAGTGTTACTTTTACCAGATTTGTAAATAACAGTGAAGTCGTACTCGCTTAATTTTAACCGCCATCTTGTAAGCCTCGAATTGGGCTCCTTTAAGTTCATTACCCACTGCAATGGCTTGTGGTCGGTAATGATCTTAAATTTTCGACCAAACAGGTAGGGCCTAAAATATTTGGTGGCCCATACAATGGCTAGAAGCTCCTTCTCAATGGTACTGTAATTTAATTCGCTAGAGTTAAGTGTTCTTGAGGCAAAGGCGATAGGCTTGTCCGAACCGATGTTACCTTGAGATAAGACGGCTCCAATTGCGACATTGGACGTGTCTGTGGTCAATACAAATTCTCTTGAGAAATCGGGATATTGTAATATAGGATCGTTTGTTAAAAGAGCCTTACAGCGTTCGAAACAATTTATGTAATTTTGATTGAGATCTATTTTAGAGCCTTTCTTCAAACATTGAGTTAGCGGTTTCGTGATTCGAGCGAAATCTGGTATAAATTTCCTGTAGTATCCGAGAAGTCCGAGAGAACGTTTGATTTCTGTGGTTGTTTTAGGAAGAGGATATTGCTCTATAGCTTTAATCTTATTAGGATTAGGTTTCACACCGTCTCTACACACGACATGACCTAAGAATTCAGTCTCTAACCTTAAAAACTCGGACTTGTCCATCTGTATTTTAAAGGATAAAATGTTTACTAGAAAAAAAACAACCAGTCTCAGGAAAGCTCGAACGGGAGTTCCTGAGACTGGTTGTTTTTTTTTCTAGTAAACATTTTATCCTAAATCTATATAGCATTGTGAATGCAAAATTTCAATAATAAAGATCTGTATTTTAAAGTTAGATTCGCGCAATTTTAAGAAGACTTTTTCTATATTTACCTTCGTCTCTTGAAGAGATGTACCATAGACTATAATATCGTCCAAATAAACTAGGCAGATGTTATTTTGTAGGCCTTTAAGAACATTATCCATTACCATTTGAAAAGTACACACATCAAAAGTGTCTAGGGATCAAGCATTTTTATGCGGATTTCTTGAGATTGAGATGTGGCTTTGTAATAAATTTATGATTTTATAAATTTATGTGGATCCTTTTTGGTGCATTTCATAATTTGAAACAGGAACTTTCAATCAATTTCTAGTAAAAGATGAAAATCAGCTGTCAATATTTTCCCTATAAAAACATACAACGCATTGAAGACATTATTAGTGCTACTGTTTCCCTACTACTGATTAAAACCAACGTTATTATGGAGCGGCGACGTCATTTAAGCAGGGAAGAAATGCTCAGAGCCGTGGGAATGATAGAAGCTGGTTCCCGGCAACGTACTGTGGCTTTAGCTCTGAATACAAGTCAGAGTGTTATCAGTCGACTTTGGACACGTTACCGAAGCACTGGTACCGTGGCTGAGCGCCATGGAGGACGGTATCGCTGCACCACACGGAGACAAGACCGATACATTCAAATCACAACTCGAAGAGCTCCAACAATAACCGCCATGATGTTAGCCGTGAGGCTTCATCACTCTTCAGGGAACTTAATTAGCGACCAAACAGTCAGAAACCGCTTGCATGAAGTGAACCTTCATTCCCGAAGACCGCTAAGGGTACCACCTATAGCAATGCACAATCGTAGGATTCGATATCAATGGGCTCTTGAACACAGAAATTGGGCAGAAGAACAATGGCGTTTCGTGTGCTTTTCTGATGAGTCTCGTTTTGGTATGAGACCGGATACAAGACGTATACGACACTGGAGAACCCCTGGACGCCAACAGCGATTAAAATCCTGCCAGGCAGTCCATCCTTATAGTGGTGGAACCATCATGGTATGGGCGGGTATTTGGATCGGCGGAAGAACTGAGTTGATTTGGATCAGAGGCAACCTCAACGCTCAAATTTATGCTGAGACGATTGTATCAGACGTCATCGTTCCTCTACAAGTGCAAATCGGTCCCTTATTTCAGTTAATGCATGATAATGCACGACCGCACACCGCAAGAGTTGTAAGACAGACTCTCGCCGCAGCTAACATCAATGTCATGCCCTGGCCTGCTCAGTCGCCAGACTTGAACCCGATTGAGCATGCATGGGATATGCTACAGAGAAGAGCTCTGCCGAATATGGAGGATATCCAGTCGCAAGAAGACCTTTTTTTGTTGTTGCAACGAACATGGGCGGCCATTCCACAGCGTGATTTGGATGAACTCATTTTGAGTATGCCAAACCGATGTTCTTGTGTTGTTAGTGTTCGCGGTAGAAACACGGATTATTAATTGTTTAAGTTACCCAATAAAATTTTAAAGAAAACTGTTATTTCAGTCTTTTTTTCGAACTTTAATGTTAGTGGTTCAAATGTCAAAAATCCCTTTATTAGGAAAATGGCAAATTTATTTATTAATGCAAAGGTGACTTGGTTTATCGTTACTGTAGACAAACGAAAACACTTTATTTGATGAATCCTTAAAGAAAATTTTAATTAATATCAATCAGGAGAAAAGTTATTGCAAAATATATGTTGATCCCTAGACACTTTTGATGTGTGTAGATGGAGAGTTCTTTAAACCCATGGGCATTCTTAGAAATTCAAAGTGCCCGTTCTCGACGTTAAATGCTGTTTTCTGGACATCATCAGGGTCCATCTCAACCTGGTAAAACCCACTAGCTAAGTCCAGGGTCGTGAAATACTGACACTTGCCTAATTTATCTAAAACGTCGGTAATATTGGGAATTGGATACTTGTCGTCAATCGTTTTCGCGTTAACCTTCCTGAAGTCTACGACAAGTCGCCACTTTGTCTTCCCGGATGCATCAGCCTTTTTGGGCACGACCCAGATAGGCGAGCTCCATGCAGACTCTGAGGGTCTTATGATGTTCTGCTCAAGCATTTTGGCTATTTGATCTTTGACTTCTTGGCGGTGGACGTACGGATAGCGATAGCTCTTCGTATACACAGGGAGCTCATCTGTAGTTTTTATTTTGTGTTTTATCTTGTTAGTGAACGCTAAAGGTTCGCCATCAAGATAGAACACATCCGCGTAGCGCGCACATAAGGTCTCTAGATTAGCAAGCTCTTCGGGATTTAAATGATCGGTTCTAAGACGAGATAAAACTTCTTTAGCGCGAGTAGATGTACGAATTTCGTGATTACTTTCAAAATTACAAATTTCGGCAGATACCGGACGGTCCATTGAGAAAATTACGTCATTAGGCGAGGTGTTTGTTACCTCAACCCAACCTCTATTATTTCATACCGCTGTTATACATTCTGTAATAGTACAATTACATAAAGTTTGAACTGATACGATGGCATCGCCATCACGCGTGTTAACGGGAAGTTTAAGTAATTTAGAAGAGTGTGCTGGGATGATATCTTCGTATAAGTTCACGTTGCGCGGGTCCTATAATTCTAACGGAATTCGAGAGTTTCTAAGTGTTAGTGTTCTATTCTTAAGGTCTATGTTAGATTCCCATGCAGTTAATAAGTCTAATCCTAGTAATCCGTCGAAAAACTGGTGAAATTTGTATATGAATAAAGTAAAGTTTCCCGCTTCTCTAAACTCTGGAAAACAAGGTAAGGTTATGGAGTGCTTATGTTTACTTGTCTGATTTGAATTAGTGACCTCAAAAGGTACATAGTTTAAAGGTAAGTTATTAAAGTATTTACTGACAGCTTCCGGGCTAATAAACGACTGGTTTGCTCCTGTGTCTACTAAAATTTTTAAAGGTGGATCATGAATTTGAACGTACATAAGTTGTCTATGGGTTTGTAGGTTAATTTTTATTTTTGCTTGTCTAAATTCGAACCCTTCTGAAAATTTTCTTCCCTAGAGGAGCTAGGGTTGTCTAGTTCTTCAACAACGGGACTCTCAGTAGGGGTATAGTTGCCCTCGTACTCATAATAACCTGAGTATGGATCATATGCAACACACCCTTGATCAAATTCGGGATAATCACTGTATTCAGAGTAGTTATTATATTGCCCATAGTAATCGTAATCAGACTCGTTAAAATTAACTTCACGCGTTTTAAAATAATTTGTAGGAGGCGGATTACCGAACCATCTCCAGTCATGTCCCGACGGTGGTAAAGGTTTGGATGCAAAAGGGGCCACGCCACTCATAGGACGCGGTGCGTTGAAATTAGAAGGCTGAGTGAAGGGTCTATTATTCATCCTAAACACGTTGCTCTGAGGGTTATGGTTTGGCGGTGGGGCGCGGAACATCTGCTGCGTGCGTGTGGGACCGCGAAATTGATTTGACTAATTCGAATTAAGTCTCCAACCTTGCGTCTGTTGGAACGGTACCTGCTGCTGGCGCGATGGACCACTCATGTTATAGTTAGGTTGGCCTGAAGGGCTTGACATAGTGAAAGCGGGACCTTTCATCATAGAAAAGTTATTAATAGGTATGTAGTTTGAAATTATACGGTGATGGCTGCGATGCTTGCCATTCTTTCTTACTAGGGCCACTATCGTTACGCTGTTGCACATACAAAGTGTTAAGCTCTTCCTGAACAAACTGAAGAGCTTTCTCCATCGTGTCGGGACGCATGCACCGTATTCTAGATCCTAAGGGATCTTTAGGGCCGCGTAAATAGGATTGCAAGGTTAACTTTTGATATAGAGTGCGTTTGGATTCTATTGTCGTACCAACGGTTTCGTGAAGCGAAATGTACGTCATTATGGTGCTAAAGAGATTTTGGCACCGCTCGTAAAATTCCTGCGGGGTGCTAGCCCCTTGAGTTTGCAGGGAGAGGTCGTTATACAACGCCGTCTCGTCACGATGGTCCGCGAAGTTATTTATCAGCGCATTACGTATACCTCCCCAAGTATCCGGGATACCATTAGAGTTAATAAGCCTAGCCGCGGGCCCTACTACTTTATTTAAGATACCATTCATAAGAGCTAAATTAGCCAACTCATTTCCGGGAGTCTCGTTAAAATGTGCAATTACTATTTGATCCGAAAGATTGATAAAGCGCGTGAGTATATAGGGGTTACCATCGAATTCCGGAAGTAGTCTTAGGGACTTGTAAATCTTATCAATTTCGTCAGACTTAGGCGTGACGGACATGACGGGCTCCAGATTCCTATGCTCGTCTATAGCACTAAACCTACTTATTTTCTTACTACTAGCAGCGTTACGCGATTCTCTCGGGTGGAAAATCTTTACTAAGTTGATATAACGTTATAGAATAAAATAGACACACCACAATAATAGTAATATATAAAATACACTTATAATGGACACAGAAAATTACAGGATAAAGTATAAAGGATAAGTAAAGTTATAGGATAGCAAATACTTGAAAGATTCAAGGTACTTACAACATTGATTCATTTTGAAGAATCGATTTCTGGATTCACCTCGGCTGGAGCACGTAGATTGCTATACCCGTGACGCGGCGCGATAGCCACTCGGGCGGCTGGGAGTTTACGGAAATCTTCTGGAAAACCCGGACCGACCCGACGGGTATCCTACCGACTGCGCCAATTAAGCGTGGTCGCAACCATTTTATTGATACAATTTAATAAAAGTTACAATTTATAAACTTAAAATAATTTTAATTAAAATTAGGTGAGACTCAACCGATGCCAGGTAAAAGAATGCGGTTTCCATGTCCGTGGAATCGCGGCGGCGGCGACGAACCCGATGCTCGTTGCTGCGTCAGCTCCACGTGCGGTCAATGTTCAATATCCGTATGTTTGTGTAATTGAGGGCGATGCTCTATCATGGGTTTGCATAGAGACGCCTTGCGTAACACGTTCACAAACACTTAACGTATAATAATCCACTATTATTTCACATTAATGTTCGAAAGCACTCAAGCGAACTCCGGCGCGCGCTCTAACCGTTCCGTAGCTTGGTGAAATTTTACTCTGATGGCTGTCAGAGCGTAGTAGTTTCATCCGTTCTGTGACTCAGAGCGCAGCAACCAAAGAACCATCAAATCGGATGGTTGTTTTTCACTCTGACAGCTATTTGACGTTTATATCATTAATAAAAAGTGTCAAAGTTTGCAATTTATGTCAAAACGTCTCGAATAATTCCGCCTGTTGTTTCGTATTGTATTACTTTTTAATTTAATAAAAGGTGAAAAAATAGAGACAGAAGAAGAATTTTCTCTCGTTTTGGACAGGAATACTTCAGAAGAGGTTATAAAAACAACTCGACCGTGGCTCGTTTGCAACTCAAACGAGTTAAACTTTAAACAAACAACTACACCCAAAACGACGATGGTTTGGTTGCTGCGCTCTGAGCCACAGAACGGATGAAACTACGCTCTGACAGTCATCAGAGTAAAATTTCACCAAGCCACGGAACGGTTAGAGCGCGCGCCGGAGTGCACTCGAGTGAAGCGACGGAACGCAGCCCAAGAGGTGTTCTGGGCTCAGAACAATAACTAAAGCATAGAAGTAGCGCTTTATGGCATGAACAAGCTGAATATAGCTACGCTTTGTACTCTTATAGGAAAATTGTTAATGATAAAACAAGATAGATATACTTTGGACAGGACGGCGAATTACAAGGTTGTACCAGTTCCCTGATTTACTAGGCATGGAGGAGATATAATATGTATCGATATCGATTATATCAAAAGAGTCTAATTGGGTGGGAACTTTGATTTTTTCTTGTTTTTGTTGTTAATTATTCCCTTAGTAGAATTATGTTTATAAATTTTTAACTGTTTCGATAGGCCAGGGGCTCAATACCCTTATCTATCAACCCCAATTGATAGACTGAACTCTATGTAATCGAAATTAGGTAAAAAAATCAGGATAAGTCGATGTGATGCTGTCTGTAAAGACAAAAGCAGTGAGACTATACAGTTTGAACTTTGTACCGCCCTTATGATGGAGGTCCAGTGCTATTATCGAACTGCAAGTGTTTACAGTGTTGTACCTACTGTTGAACGTACAATGGTAGTGCAAATTTAAAACAATTGTAAACCCAATTTAGAAAAATGTATATCAATAGTTTCGTTGTAATATTTAAAACAAAGTAGGCGCGCTGGAGAGCATACTCGCCTGCGAGCCCACAAGGATAATTCCGTTACTTAAGGCTTTCAAATTCGTTTATGACACCATTAAAATGAATATTAAATGTATATCAATCTACTATCATCAATTCGATATTTAATTTAGTCTATACAAATTCACGGCCACTTTTAAATTTCCTTACGGAACATTAGAGAAGCGCCTGGTAAAACGGCTATAGCGAAATCGTCTTTAGCAGCGTATTCTATCGAGCGTAGTCTATCAGAGCGTAAGTTAGTGAGAATATTCAACTGGACTATTTATTGTCGTGCTGGCGAGTATGCTCTCCAGCGCGCCCACTTTGTTTTAAATATTACAACGAAACTATTGATATACATTTTTTTAAATTGGGTTTACAATTATATACATTTAATCTTTATTTTTTTCATGCTTATTTAATTTACCTAGCTTAAGTTGCTCTCGCCCCGGAGCATCACGTTACTTTGTAGCCAGTGTGGCAGTGCTAGCATCTGAGCGTAGTTCAGCGAAAGCACTGCCAATGGGATTGGTGTATAGTATTCAAATAAAACAACCATTATTACATTAATTTTTATTAATTGTGTTAAATTTACAAAAAAAAACCCTTTACTTACTAAAGAAAGTAATTTGTAATTTTTACCCGACTAATTATTAGTAGGTACTTAACATAAAAGTGTGAAATAAAAAATATTGAAAGAAAACAAAAAATCTGACTGCGTCAAAAATATTAACTGAAAAGCAAAAAAACAAGCTTTAAGCGACTACAAGAGACAAGACATGAAACTTAGTGATGCCACCAATTATTATTGTTTGTGGTTGGGCTAATGTTTTTGGCCTCAAAATTTCCTATTGTAATTTAGCGATGGTGCTGTCACGGTCAGCAGCAACAGATTTGTTAATTGTGGTAACAGCAAAGTTGCTGAAGTCGTAGTGCTTGATAGCTCACTTGTGTGTGTGTCCTGGAAAGTAAATAATATCTATGAGTATACAATTCTTTAGTTTTCTGCCTGCCTAGAAACGGTGTAATGGTAGGTATGTATGTACAGTGGAGAACGGCCATGGCCAACCAGTTGGGGAAAATATTAATTGCAGTATACGCCGATGGTTTAGGAGGTGGAGATTATCCCATCATTTTGAACACATTATGTTATGACGACTTTAAGAAATTCCAAAAATTATACCTTTTCATACAAAATCGTGCTTAATTGATTAATTTTAAACGAATGATCAAAAAAATTGATTAGAGGCAACTTGGGAACCTTTAAGCAGAGCGTCAAGCTGAGGTAAATATTATACTTACGATTTTGTTTGACCGTCACTCACCATCTCTCAGTCTACGTCATTAAATGATTTGTCGTCACTGGTAAAACACCCGACAGTAAAATGTTTTGAACAAACTCGATGGCGTTTTTTTGGTGTCCAACCATCTTTGGGAGACACTGCAGCAGTCCACTGTGCACGTCGAATTTCATCCAGAGGAAATCTAAAACATTTAAGTGAACATTACGATTACTTTTAAATTTATCGATACTTAACATTTTTCACAACACTTTCATAACATCTCGACGAAATTGTAAAATGGATTTTAAACTCTTAGTGAAGCAATTTAACTATTTATTCCAATATAATGTAATGAATGGTAACTGGTAATACTTAGTCGAACAAAGATATAACTATAAAAACAAAACACCGGTAAATAAACATAGAAATATGCATAGGAAGCCGACTATTCCACCGTTATTTTCTTTATTTCCTATGCGAGATTAACACTTCTTAACGACGCACGCCATAGTTCATTGCTTTATCACTCAATTATAACAGTATTTTGCAACAAAATTTCAGTATTCACACAATTATCACTTTTCCAATCTAAACAGAAACGCACGCCAATGATCCATGTATTATACGACAAATTATATGTGTCATTGTTGGCTGACAAAGGCAATGGTTAGAGCGAGTAACTTAATTTGGTAGTATTAAAAGGCTCCACTGGCTCCACTTTTGACAGATGACAACAGATTGCTTGGTACGCTTTTTTTCTACTCAGACGGTTTCTAAGCTTTAGTTATAGTTCCGAGGTTCTGGGCTGCGTTCCGCTCCGGCGCGTGCTCTAACCGTTCCGTGGCTTGGTGAAATTTTACTCTGATCACAGACGTTTAATAAGACGTCTGTGACTCTGATAGCTGTCAGAGCGTAGTTTCATCCGTTCTGTGGCTCATAGCGCAGCAACCAAACAACCATCAAATCGGATGGTTGTTTTTCACTCTGACAGCTATTTGACGTTTATATCATTGAGTTTCAAATTTAGCAATATAAGTCAAAACGTCTCGAAAAATTCGGCATGTTTGTTTCGTATTGTTTTACTTTTTAATAATTTTGTTTAAATATTGTATAAAAGTGGAAAAAATGTAGACAAAAGAAGAATTTTCTCTCGTTTTGGACAGGAATACTTCAGAAGAGGTTTTATAAACAACTCGATCGTTCGGTGGCTCGGTTGCAACTCAATCAAACGAGTTAAACTTTAACCAAACAACTACACCCGAAACGACGTATCGCACTCTCGAGCGTCGACTTGCCGATTATCGGCAAAGACAATTAAAAATTCTATTGTGTCTGGCGCGCGACGCGCAGGTAGCTTGTTCTAAAAAAATAACCATCCGATTTGATGGTTGAAACTACGCTCTGACAGCGTAAACCTTAGAGCATTTAATGGTCTATGGAGCTCGTTATATAAAACTAGTTTTCGCGTGTCACTGCACCCTGGGTGGTAGGGAGTAAATGCTTTTGCTTAACTTTTAAGTATGAGCATTTACTTAAGTCATTATTAGTCAAATCCGAAGCATTTACTTCAAATAATAGAAGCAAAAGGCCAACAAAAGGCAATGCTTTCCTTTATTCAATTGGCCTAATGTGTCGCCGAGGTTTAACTTTTTCTCCGAGAGTTAAGTACTAACCTAAGGATTAGTGTACTCCTTAGAGCATTCAACCAACGAATGCTCTAAGGTGTACTCATTCATTACTCCATGTTTATTATTAGGAAAATTTGTTAACACCGATTTAATACTTGGAGTAGCCTTACTCTCAACGTTTATTAATGAGACGGTAAATGTTTTCTGTGAGTGAAGCCGGTCTACTACGCCTCGCCATGTACATATAAACAATTACACGCACACACGTAGGTACAACGAAAGAAACTACCAACTACGCCATAATTTCTCAGTCTAGGCACAGTTTTAAAAGCATTCTGTGGTTTAGGTTACCTAGTTAACTTTTCTCCTGATAAGCGTTGCCGTTAGCGTACATTTTACACATTTGATTGACCTTTTTAGGTTAACGCTCAGATTAATAACCTTATTATTCTAGTGTCCATGTCTACAGCTTCCTCATTCGACATAGAGAAATTCTAAGCATGCAATATTTTTGTGCATATTATGTGCAATCAAACGTTTCAGTCCTAATTTTTGTGCCACCACAACTTCGTTACTATGAGTTGTTTTATGTGTGTAAGCTGGAGACACGTGTCACCAGCTCGCACACGCCCGTTAAGACAAACCAGTGAAGATAGGGTTTTAGACTATAGCCAGAAATTTTGTGCATAATTTGTGCACTAGGAACAAAAAAAACTAACCATCACACTCAAATACTGTTGAAACTACGATCATAAAACTGTTTGCGAGCTGGAGACACGGGTCTCTGGCTTGCACAGCTGTATCTTCGTAATTGTTTAAGCTACGGTTATGAATAATACCTCAATTTTTTTTTAATTTTTTTTCCATTTATTGGGGTCAACAAACAGTTTTACAATAAGGATTACATTAATAACATAAATGTACTTAGGTAAGTCATTGTGAAACCAACACCGTTAACCACGGATTATAAAATAGTGATTATGTTAAAGAAACGTGTTCCGATTTATATAAAGCTTAGTAACAATGTGAAAGTAACTAAGTAGTGTTAAGGTGCAGTGTTGATTTCAGATTTCAATACAGAATTTCTAAAAGAATTAACATTCGTACTAAAAAGATCTAAATTAACGAAGAACTTATTATAAACATCAGGCAATCGAGACATTGGTGATCGTTTACCTACATTTGTTCGAGATTTTCTTACAGCAAATAGTTTAGGTGTGCGACAGGCTCGCATGCGCGGTCTGATAGGCACTTGATAACATATTTTATTCACAATATCAACACAATCGTACCTATTATGACAGAAGTTATACAACAACATTGCCTGTAAGTGTAGTTTTCTAGCTTTAAGATGAGGTAATTTATATTGTCGTAACAGTTCCGCGTAGGATAGTCGACTACGAAAACATTTGAAATGCATACAACGCAGGTATTTCTTTTGCACGCTTTCAAGGCGATCCGAATATTTACAGTAAAATGGATCCCATATGGAGGTGGCATATTCCAATTGTGTACGTATTAAAGACTTATATAAATGTAAATATGTGGTTGGGCGTCTAAACTCCTTGCTAGATCGGTAAACAAAACCGTACATTTTGTATGCCTTATTACAAATACTTTCAATATAACTTAGTTTGGTATCTAAAGTAACACCGAGATCTCTTATATTTTGCACCCTGTCGAGTCTGATGCCGCACAACGAATAATCATAATTACTAATTATTTTTTTCTTACTAAAGCTTATGCTTTTACATTTGTCTACGCTGAGTTTAAGTTTATTACAGTTACAAAAGTTAGTAAATCGGTTCAGATCTTCTTGGAACTTATGATGGTCGCTGGGATGTTCGATAGTGCGGTATATTTTAAGGTCATCTGCATATAGTAAAAATTTGCAATTTTTGAAACTGTTGTCTAGATCGTTGATGAAGAGAACAAACAGCAAAGGAACAATTATTGATCCCTGTGGGACACCAGAAGTTATCAAGACGGGTTTCAGATTCATGACCATTAATCACTACTTTTAGAGTTCGATTTGATATATAAGATTTGAACCATCTCCAGAGATTACCTCGAATACCGTTGAAAGCAATTTTTTCTAATAAGATTTTATGATCAACGCGGTCAAAAGCTTTCTTGAAGTCAGTATACACAGCGTCTATTTGTTTATTGGAGTCCACATTGTCAAATAGCTCAGTCGTGTAAACGACGAGATTCGTGATGGTTGACCGTTTGGAGACAAATCCATGTTGTTGAGGCAGTATATTCCTGTGCATATGCGAGTATAAGACGCTGTGTACAAGTCTCTCAAGAAGCTTCGCCATTGCAGATAGAATTGAGATAGGCCGATAGTTAGTCACATCTGCTCTCGAGCCCCCCTTATGTACTGGAGTAATCCTAGCCGCTTTCCATATCCTAGGACAGGTTCCCTCTTTTAGACATTTGTTGTATATTATACGTAATGGTTTATAAATAGTCAATGCCGTTCTTTTAAGAAAAATCGGTGGTATATTATCAGTACCTGAGCCCTTAGCAACATCTAAGGATTTGAGTTCTCTTGTAATACTATTATCTGTCAAAACAATATCGCTAATGATATTTTCAGTGCAAGTTCTTGAATCTAATTGTTCTATGTCTGTAATGTCATAGGAGTCCGATACTTCTGAGGGTTGAAAAACTGATTGAAAAAACTGCGAGAACAGATTGCATATGTCGTCGGGTTTGTCCGATTTTGAGTTTTCGAATTTAACACTATTAGGTATATTACTTTGATTTTTACGGTTATTAATATAAGTCCAAAAATATTTTATGTTGTCTTTATACTATTTTCAACCTTGTCAATATACTTATTGTAACATTTCTTTGCCTCCTTTTTAAACCTATTTCGGAACATAGAAAACGCTAAGTAATCTGCATGGTTCTTATATTTTTTCCATTTTACCCAAGCCGAGTTCTTGTTTTTAAAGATGTGTACGAGGGCTGACGAGAACCAAATTGGAAAATGTGTGTTTTTAATAATTTTAAACGGTATGTGTTTCCGGATTAAACTATAGATTTTTTCATAAAAAATATCTACACGGAGTTCTGCAGTTTTATTCTGAAATAGGTCATCCCAGTCAATTTTCAATAGATTTTCGTTAATAACCTCATAATCGGCATTCCTAAAACAATATCTTGTTTGTGGCTTTCTTGTTAATGGTTTGTTAACCACATCGAGTGATAGAGAGATTAAAATATAAAATGGAGGGTGGTATATATCTATCGGTACTAAAGAAATAGGCGTAGTATATGATTTGCTATTAGATAAATTAGTAATACACAAGTCAAGCAACCGGTTAATATTATTTTTGAAAATATTTATTTGTATGCAATTAAATAAAAACATGAAATTTAATAGATAAGAGTTTGGTGGTCTTTGACCGCTCTCAAATAGGGGTTTAGCATGGCTGTCATCGACGTGCCACTCAAGATTTGGTAAATTAAAGTCTCCAAATATACAAAAATCATCGATATTCATCGCGTGTATGTAGTCACGCATAACATCAAAATAGGTTTGATATACACCACAATCAGTTCGAGGGGGAAAATACACTGCTCCAATAGTGTAGTGTTTATTACCTACAGATAAATGCACCAGAATATGGTCAATAATAGGTGGGAAATCGAGGGGAGCGGCAGGGGGCATCGCTGAGCAGAGAGTAGTGTGGTGGGAGCGCAGCACCGCCATCAGTACTCCACCACCGTCCAAGCGGCCAGTCGCCTGACGGTTGCAATCGCTGCGGTAAACAATGTATCGGCAGTCTATGAACTCATTATTTAAAATGTCGGCATGCAACCACGTCTCAGTTAGTATAATAATGTCATAGGTGTGTGATAAAATATTCATAAATATTGTGCTCAGCTTTGTTCTTAGTCCGCGGCAGTTTTGGTAATAAATAGAAAGTACGTTATTAATTGTATTATCGTATTTTGTAGCTATCTATATAAGATATTACTGAAACAGACTTCAAATATGTAGAAATAGTAGTGCAAATATTAAGTGCAAAATACGTAATTTGTGTGTTCGAAATAGAATTACCATTATTGTAAAGATATAGTATTCTGAGAAAAAAAATGCCCAACAACAACAACCACTCAGTGATTTCAGTATTTAATAATATTTCATAGATTTGCACCTCCATAACGGATCCACAGTAAAGAATACACAGTACCACATTCACATTTAGACAATAATAATAAATATAAAAGTGTGTTAAGCTATTGTATTGCCCTATAAAGTGATAAATGTTAGTATAATCATAGGAATACCATACATTGCTGTAACACGAATTATGAATCAATTGCGAACAATTAGTAACTATAATAATTATAATAATACATACACAGGTTAGAACATGCCAGTTTATTAAGTTAATAGTTGTACAAAGATACAGTACCGGGTCTATTAATGCTTTACGTTCCGGTGTGAAATACATGTCTAGGGAAAGATTATTATTTAATTTTGACAAGGTCTTCATTTGAGCGCATAGCCAGCACAGGAGATGTATCGGTTTTACGTGTAAGAATGACACCATGTTTAATCCATACATATTTGTAGCCGTTGGATTTAGCCGTGTTACGACATTCACGAAATAGTTGTTTATTCTGTATAGTTAGGTGCTCGTTTATGAAAACTTTTTGTGGCTGCCCGGATATTCCCAGCTGTTCACTGTTGAGGGTACGACCCTTGGCAGTACGACTGGAAGCTAACACATTATCACGGAGTATCCTGGTGGAGAACTTCACAATAACGTTTTTAGGTCTGGCATCTCTTTGGTCAGCGTGCGGCACGCGATGGACCGCCACAATATCTGACGCGAGTATTTGTTGTTGAATGGCTGTCCCGATGCTCACAACAATATTAGTGAGGTTCTCATTGCGTTTCTCGGGCAAGTTTACGATTTCCATGTTGCAACCTCTGGCTTGCTGTTCCATAGCCGCCAACTTACTCTCGAGTTTTTTTACATGTGTAGGTAGATCACTAGTAGCCTTCATTTGAGTTTGTATAGTTTGTAATTGTGTGTCTAAAGTGTCCTGGCGTGTAGCACAATAATTCAGGGATTTATCCATCTCCATCAAACGGTTATTTAAATTATTGAGCGATTCCTTGAAGCATGCATTATCGGAGCGCAGACCCTGAATGGTGTCATTTAATAAGTCTAACGATGCCGTGATTTTAGACATTTCACTTGACAATATTGATTTTAAGGACGCAGCGACGGTCTCCGATATTATTTGATCGAGCTTGTCATATTTCTGTTCGAATTGTTGCATGCGCCGGTCAAGGTCATCCTCCTCAGGCTGCTTGCGCTTACGCATATTTATAAAAGTTTCTTCTACCGCCATTATTGCGGTTGTTGGTAAATCCGGATTGGATGGAAACTTCGGCGGTGTGCGTTGTATTGACATAACTTCTGGGCTCCCAATGCGTGCGAATGAGGCGAAGGTATATGGGTGTTTCTTATCGTTTGATTCACACGAACACGTACGACGACGCCAGATAAGGACAGCTGTTACGTCTCACTTGTTTTTACAGACTCGCTAGTAATCAAATTTAGCACTTAACACTGTTGAACTTAAAGATGATATTACTTATCAAATATTTAAATCGACATTTAAAAATCGATAACACGTCCAATAACAACAGAGCGCGAGCGCGGTATGAAAGAGCGCGAGCGCGGTATGCATAATATTGTGCCGAATTTGTGCATAAGGCACAAAAATTTTCATAACTTTAAGTCAAAAGGTTTTTGAGCTACGAACCGATAAGTATGTGTAAGCTGGTGACACGTAACACGGGCTAACACATAGTGAATTACTGTAACTGTAAAAGATAGCGTTTCGTTTTAAAGATCAACTAATACGTTATAATTTGTGCAAACACGAGGCAAAATTTCAAAAACTGTTTTCCCGCCAAAAAATTTGAAAGAGTAATACCATCCTCTCACGAATATCCTGCGTGAAATAATGGCACTTGGTGCTGTTGTGTTTCGTCCGGCCAGTGAGGGTTGCGGAGGCCCATTCCCTCCCCTCTCACAATTCCTATGCCTTCCTTAACACTATTCCATCCTTAAAGGACGGCAACGCGCCTGCGATTACTCTGGCTTTGCGGGTGTCCATAGGCGACGGTGATTACTCTCAATCAGGTGACACGCCTGTTCGTTTGTCTCCTTCTTTTATAAAAAAAAACTTGGAGAACACCAGACCGTCCACACGGCTTTTTGCAGCTTACAACACCTCTACGTTGTTTATTGTTCTGTCGGTAAAGCAGTAATCTATTTATGATTCCAATAGTCTTAGATAGATGGCGCTACTAGGTGCATCTTGAAAAAAGTGAAGCACAAAACTAGTGAAGTTTTGAAACATCATACCTATCAACCTACACGTGCTTCGGAAAAAAAGATTTTTTATGTGATTTAAACATTGTTTTTAATACAGTTTATAGTGAGTAGCTTTTAAAATGTCTACTAAAGCAATTTGCTGTATTGGTTCTAGGAAAACTAGAAGGTATACTTATTAATTTAATATTATAAAATTTTTCTAACCTAAACAACTAATAGGGGGGAAGTGCATCCAGAGACCATCTGCATCTTGCCTCACTTTTCAAATTGAAACGACATAACTTTTCAAATTGAAACGAATTTACACCATACATTGATAGCCGTGAACTTTTTATTGATTACTACCAACATGTGCATATCACTGAGTGGTTATTCCATATGCGGAGAGCTTACTAATTAGGCTGCCATGCCAGACCCTATAGGAAAAGCTGTCGCTTATTCAAGCACGCACTAACACACACAAACACACGCACAAACCCACACACGCACTTCAAAATAAATACTTACACAATTATTAATGTAAATTAGTACATAAGTTTGAAAACCTGTTGTACTTTAATTTTGGAACGAGCCATCTTATCCAGAGGTGGCCGTTTGTGGCTGCGCTGCAGTTTAATACTATAGCAGACACTTACGATAACAAATTGTAATGTAACCTATTATTGTTCCAAATAAAAGTTATTCATTTATTTATCAAAGGCTTTGGAGATATCAAGCGAGACGGCGAGAGTTTCGCCTATTTCTCGATCGCTTCACTCCAAAGATGGGTGGCATACGCGAGAAGATCTCCGGTCGAGCGACCACGGCGAAATCCGAACTGGCGATCACTGAGGAGATCATTGGTCTCAAGGTATGCCAGCAGTCGAGAGTTCAGTACACCTTCCATAATCTTGCAGAGTATGAACGTGACTGAAATCGGCCTATAGTTAGATGGATCAGCACCCGCGCCGGGATTCCGTCGGGACCACTATCCTTATTCACGTCTAGAGTACGGAGAGCTTTGAGTACCTCTTTGCAGCGGATGTGAAGTTCTCTCATAGAGGGGTCGGCTATAGGTAACTTAGGTGGAACTTTGCTAGCGACATCTACACGTGAGTTCTGCGCAAAAAGAGAGGCAAACAAGTTTGCCTTCTCAGCTGCAGTGTGGGCAAGTGAGCTTTCAGGCTTTCAGTGGCGCCGTGCACGCGCTAGCGAACGGTCGTGCGCGGGTGACTCACGCGAGGCGGTATCCGCAAGTACTTTACAATGTCGAGTACTGTGAAATGTTCGTCGTGTAATATTGTGATAAACGAAGTGTTGGCTTTTATAAGCAACAAAATTGATGTTATGAACGAGGATAGTATCAGTCGCATTTGTGTTAGTGCCTTCTCGGACGGTGATATAGTGACGGCAAAACAGTTATTGTTTGAATCACTATCGTTGAAAAACACAATGACGAAGCGTAAAAATCAGGGAAAATCATTACGTGACATTGATGATATTGTTGGTCTGCTAAAACAAACGGACCCGGAGAAATTACCGATCTTCGTAGCCCGTGACTTGCAAAAATTGCCACCAGTGCTGTTCGACCATGTTGATGTGACGCGTCTATTAAAAGACCTACTCAGCTTGCGTCGTGACCTTGATTTGATAACGGAACAATGCGCTTCGAAGAAAGACCTTGAGGCGATGAAATATGATCTTGAAAACCTCAAATCGGCTTCTATTGTTAACAACTTTCCACAAAATAATGTGAACGCGAAAAGAGGTGCTCGTTTACTTGAAAATTTCAAATATATAGCTGACGAGAGAGATCGCCACAAAAATGAGAATCAATTATTGCTTTCTCCTTTACCTAATGTAATGCAACAAAAGACGTTGACGCCGGCGCAGGCGCAGGCGGGTAATTGTAAAGTGGCGCTGATAAGTAAATGTGAAGTGGCGCAGGCGAGTAAATGTAAGGCGGTGAGTCATGGTTCTCATGCGTTACCAGTCTCAACACCGACTTCGCAGCCTCAGTTACCAGGTGTGGAAAGCCCGCCAATTTCTCAAGAAAATGACAATAATAAGCTCACGAAAAAGTATTCTGAAAAGGTGCGGGGCGATTGGCCTGCTCCGACCCCTCCAAGTGAAGAGTGGATCCAGGTACAAAGGCATTTTCTATTATTCTGCGTTCGCAGATGGACGTGCCTTCTGCACAATTTATTTTATAAATAATTAAAATAGCAATAAATTCCGCGCCTAACTGTGTCAGTATTGCTTCCGCGTAGATCGGGGTCAGCGCATCGCGGTCATGCAGTTGACAATTTTACTGTGGCAGTAATTTGTGTTGTGTTACTTACGTAATAATGGAAAGTCCATTTAACCGGAGCAACATGACGTCCCGGAGCCCACAACGTAGACGGCAAAATGAAGAAGAACCCGTAGCGCCCACTATTGATGCAGTCTCGACTATGGAGATACAGAGCTGGCTGTCGAAAATCGAACAGTGCCTGAATGACATTTGCTCGATCTCTAACGAAGGAAAGTTAAATTCGGAACAAAAGCTCAAAATCAGCAGCATTAGCAGGAGCGTTATGGGAGGTGTGTCTCAGTTGGCTGTTCAATATCAGTCACTGAAACAAAAATAAGTCTTAGGAAAGATGGGTAGACCAAAGGACATTTCTCGTCCAATGCAAGCGCTTTCCGTTGACTTGGTTGGCCCGTTGCCTCATAATAGAAAACAAAATCAGTATATTTTTGTCGTAACATGCTGCTTCTCGAAATACTGTTTTCTCTTTCCGCTTCGTAGAGCTACTTCGGACTTGGTATGTAAGCATTTGGAAAATGACGTTTTCCTCGTGCATGGCATTCCACAGACTATTATTTTGGACAATGGGAGCCAGTTCATTAGTCGCGAATTGGATAAACTCTTCAAAAAGTACAAAATACCCAATATACATTTTACTCCGAAGTATACGCCTCAAATAAATACAGTTGAAAGGTATAATAAAACTGTCATTACAGCTGTATCTACATTTGTAAATAATGACCACAGGACTTGGGACTTGAATTTGCCACAGATTCAATTTGCAATGAATAGTTCCGTTAATGAAAGTACTGGATATACACCTGCTTTCCTGGTTTATGGCAGAGAATTGGTTACCTGTGGATCACATTATTTGGAGAATAGTGACGTCACTGATTCGATGTTTCTACCACGTGATGCTTACGCGGAGAACTTGGGTCACTTATCTGAAATATTTGGCAAAGTTCAAGCTTCGTTTTGGCACGCGCATGTAAAAAATTCTCAACGTTACGATTTACGCCGCAAGGAGTATGAATTTAATGTAGGAGATATCGTATGGAAGCGGTGATACTTTCAAAGTGACAAAGACGCCCATTTTAGTAAAAAGTTGGCTCCTAAATATCAGAAATGCAGAATTAAAGAAAAGCGATCCCCTCTAGTATATGTGTTGGAGGATGTGAATGGTCGTGACATTGGTGTTTGGCATATCAAAGACCTTAAAATAGTAAATAGCTCTCTGAAAGGCTGATCTCTCTGTCTTGGTATCATTTTCGGACTTTGATGTAGGTCAAAATCCTCTTCTAGGAGGGGGAGTACTGTAACGTAGCGTTACAAACACTTAAATAGCTTAAATCTACTTACTTGCTAAACAATAAAATGTGTGATATAACCATTTAAATTACCTTTTATTATCATAATCTATTTACATTCATTAATAATTTGAAATACTATTTACAACATTACCATCTAAAATAATCATGCGCGCAAACAAACAAACTACAGATTGTATTTTATAGTAATACGCTGGCCGCTGCGTGCTATTGTTTTCGCGTCAGCCCCCTTTCCCCACTACACCCTGCCCGCGTTGGCCTAGACTACGTGCGACGCGGCCGCTCCAGCTGGACAGACTGATTTTTGACACGAAGGCGAAGCTACGCCGGTTTAAGTCGCGAGCGCACAATACCTTACGCCGCGATCTTTAATTTCATTTGTTGTCATCTTAACATTATTTAATTATAAGTGTTTATTAGTGTTCCCATACTGGGTAAGTTGTGCAAATGATTTTCTATGCTTTATTGTGTTTCTGTATTGTGTGTGTACCTAACGGTTTTAAAATCAAAATGTAATTTGAAATAACCGTTACAGATGTTTTTATTTTTCAACGTAGGAATTTGTGTATCTAGTTGTAGCCTAGTTTGATCACTATTTTCTTTTGCTTTTGCTAAATGTTTAATGTATACTTTTAGTTTTATTAAGCCATCTGTCTAGCCGTTGCTGATAATTTTCATATTAAACTGCCACCTGGATTTTCTCCCTTGTACTAGCTAAATCTTGTAGATCTGGAGTGCCTCATAATCCGTAGGTCTAGACCGTATCTTCCTAATAAAAGATCATAACGAAGTTGGTCGTTGCGATTTCAGGAACTACCTTAGGAGCAAGCCTTACTACAAAGTCCGAGGCCGAGTTCTTGAGAGCTGCCTGCATACTTGTCAAGAGTGAAGCTCGGCCTAGTACGCTGCATCGCCTGCAGCCTGACCCTGGAAGACCGAGGAGAGTGCGGTAACTCTAGACCTGGACAGTTCGCGTTCTTTTATGACCTAGGCGACCTAACTTACCTACCCATCTTTGTAAATCTTATAAATTATAATTAAATTTGTATACTTAAACTTAAATTTTTCCGCATTTTAATTTCTAACTCCTTAATAAATGCGACAATACACACACTCCGGCGTGAGGAATAAACCTATGTTCCAGAGTGTACCCGGGGTAGCAGAGGTATGCCGCGTCAGCAGGATATTTGATCTGGGTCTCGGTGAGTGCAATCCTCGGATGTTGGTGAGGTGCACTTTGAGTGGGAGGGAATGCAGCCGCTGTGAAAACGTTTATTTCTTTTGTTCAGTGCCATGAATGTTACTGATATGGTTTCTCGCCCGTGTGCGTCCTTACATGTACAGTTAAATTACTTTTATGTGAAAAATACTTATTACAAACGTTACACTGATATGGTTTCTCGTCCGTGTGAGTCCTTACATGGCTAGTTAAATAATTTTTATGTGAAAAATACTTATTACAAACATTACACTGATATGGTTTCTCGCCCGTGTGCGTCCTAACATGTACAGTTAAACTATTTTGATGTGAAAAATACTTATTACAAACGTTACACTGATATGGTTTCTCGCCCGAGTGCGTCCTTACATGTTTAGTTAAATAATTTATTTGTGAAAAATACTTATTACAAACATTACACTGATATAGTTTCTCGCCCGTGTGCGTCCTTACATGTACAGTTAAATTACTTTTATGTGAAAAATACTTATTACAAACGTTACACTGATATGGTTTCTCGTCCGTGTGAGTCCTTACATGACTAGTTAAATAATTTTTATGTGAAAAATACTTATTACAAACATTACACTGATATGGTTTCTCGCCCGTGTGCGTCCTAACATGTACAGTTAAACTATTTTTATGTGAAAAATACTTATTACAAACGTTACACTGATATGGTTTCTCGCCCGAGTGCGTCCTTACATGTTTAGTTAAATAATTTTTTTGTGAAAAATACTTATTACAAACATTACACTGATATAGTTTCTCGCCTGTGTGCGTCCTTACATGTACAGTTAAATTACTTTTATGTGAAAAATACTTATTACAAACGTTACACTGATATGGTTTCACGCCCGTGTGCGTTCTTACATGTATAGTAAAATGATGTTTATGTGAAAAATACTTATTACAAACATTACACTGATATGGTTTCTCGCCCGTGTGCGTCCTTAAATGTGAAGTTAAACTATTTTTTTGTGAAAAATACTTATTACAAACATTACACTGATATGGTTTCACGCCCGTGTGCGTTCTTACATGTATAGTAAAATGATGTTTATGTAAAAAATACTTATTACAAACATTACACTGATATGGTTTCTCGCCAGTGTGCGTCCTAATATGCGAAGTCAAATGATATTGTCGTCTAAAATACTTATTACAAACATTACACTGATATGGTTTCTCGCCCGTGTGTGTCCTCACATGACTATTTAAATTATTTTTAAGTGAAAAATACTTATTACAAACATTACACTGATATGGTTTCTCGCCCGTGTGACTCCTCATATGTTCAGTCAAATGATATGGTCGTCTAAAATACTTATTACAAACATTACAATATGGTTTCTTGCCTGTGTGCGTCCTTATATGTTTAGTTAAATCATTTTTTTGTGAAAAATACTTATTACAATTATTACACTGATATGTTTTCTCGCCCATGTGAGTTCTTATATGTTCAGTCAAATGATGTTTAAGTGAAAAATACTTATTACAAACATTACACTGATATGGTTTCTCGTCCTTGTGAGTCCTAATATGTAAAGTCAAGTTACTTTTATGTATAAAAGACTTATTACAAATATTACAGACTTCTTTGCCTTTTAAGGTTAGTTCATTGCTTTTATCGATGTTAACATCATTTTTTTCATGTTTTATGTCATTATTAGAACTAAGCGTAAGCGTGTTTTGTTTTGGCCTTAATAGTGCATAATGTGAATACATGTGACTTTCTAAAATAATTTTGCAATTAAAATTTATTTTGCAAACGTCACATGTATATCTGTTTATACGTTTCTGCTTAATTCCAATATTGTTTTTAAAAATTATACATTTTTCTTGTTTGTTTTGATCGTATGCCATATTAGCATTGTTTATAGTACTATCTTTATTACTGTTATTAGTTATGGTAAATACAGTTTTTTGCTTAGTGTTTTGTGGTGATGTTTTCTCAATATATTTATTATTAGTTTTTCCTTTTTCAGTTGCTTGAGACGTCTGGTTTACTCCATTCCCAGTATCAGTACTTAGTATACGTTTTTTCTGTAGTGTAGCGCCTGCAAAAATATACATGATTTTAGATGATTTAGGTTGGTTTTTTATTGCTATTCCTACACCACAGTGCATATTAGATACAAATTATATTCAAAATCGATCTACAGGGTCTAACAAAATCAATAAGCGAACGTTTAAGGGCGGAATCTATACATCATTCTGAAAACAATGACAAAAAATGGGCTCGTTTTAGTGATTTTTCAAAGTTAATTTTTCTAACAAACTAAGTCAATTAAAATAATACACATTACGAAACATGCCGTATCTTTACTAACACGCATAGCTCAGTCTGCTTAGAGTTTAGTGTGCATGTTCCGGTATCTTTGTGTGTGTGTTTGGAAAGGGTGTACTTTTTGTTGAATTATGATAATGTTTTGTTGATTATCTCGGTAACGAGCCTGTAGTTTTGAACCAAATTTGGTGAGCATGCTCAGTGTAATGTATAGGTGCTCCCCTTAAACGTTTGCTTATTGATGTTGTTAGACTCTATATTTAGCTAGTTGTTTGGCATGGAAGCAGTCACGAATTGTTTCCACAAGCTCGATACTCTTACTCGTTACTCATTTGTGAAAAACTCGCGCTTCATTGAGAATTTATAAAATAATTTATCGATTTTGAAATCGATTCTCAAATAGCTAATTAAGTCTTATTATTGTTAATCTAGTTTCGATTAAAAACTTATTTGTGCAACTATTTTAGAGCTTAGACCTATACAATTACAGACTTTTTATCTTAAAATAGTTGATTATTTACTTTTGATATTTATAATTTATATTATTTTTAAGATTGATTGTCTTATCGATTTGTTTCACGTAAAAAGACGAATGAAACTACTTGCAACACTTTCAATGTCAATCATTGAGCTTTTGGTCAACGTATTAAAAAAAATGTGTTTTTATTGTGTGTTTAAAGGTTCTTTCCTACCTATTTGCGAAAAGCCGCTTTGTGAATGTGATAATGAAATGAACACAAACAATATTATGTTGTGCTTGCGCAGTACTTTTAATTACACTTTCGTGATAGTTTTACTGTCTGATTGGGTGATACATTACCATCACAATGTCGAGTATGCAATACATTTTGATTGGATCGCAGGCGGCATTTACTGACGAACGAGAATCAAGCTTTAGTCGACACTATTCAGTTTTGGTCATATCTCTGAGGTAAGTCGTACATAGTACGAAATATGTCGTCAACCACTTTAGACATCTAACATATTTGGTGCAGCAATGCACCTCTGTATCTGTTACTACTAATATTCTACTATTTTGTTGATCAATTAATAAACTTCATCCATGCTCTTATTGTTTTAGGCAACACCTGATTATATTTGTCATGCTTCCTGGGAATTAGCAATCCATTCTATTGCATCTGAAAGTAAAACTAAAAGGCATGTTGGCCATCGCCACGACGTATGTGGACGTTCTATTTTAAGAATGAGCAGACGAAGTGTTGTCTTTCAAGAGCCAAATGAAGAGGAACAAAGGATGACTAACATAATTTCGAATTGGATTAGACCACGAGAGGTAACACCTTACATATATTTACTTATTGACTACCTGCATGGTGGAGTAATATGTACACTGGTTTTCGTGGTGATACCTACTCTGAGTTCCTGGGTTTGAATCCCAGTAGGGGCAAATGTTTCTATGACGAATACGAGCATTTGTACCTGAGGCCATGACTATTTTTCTGCTACACAATTTTTAAGCTTAAGCGGATAGCATCGTTTAAAAATGTTATATTTGAAACCATTTATCGTTCAATAAACAAATTTTATTTTTTTATTATTTATTATTTTATTTACCTATATAATAATTCTACTAAATACATATATATACCATACATTCCGAATCCCATCGGCTTCCCTATAAGAAATCCCACTCCAGGGATCCACCATGCAGATCTTAATAATTATGTCAGTAATTAGTACTACCAATGAGTTAAACATTCCATGTTTATTATTGTCTGATTTGTAAATTCTTGGCCGGCTTACCTTCGCCGTATTTCCCCAAACACATCCCTCGCCACTGTTATTACTACTATCACAACTGCATTTTTACCCATTGGCCTAGTATAACATATCATAAGCCTTACAGTGCTTACTTTGGGGCTAGGCCACTGACCTACCTAAACTATCAATTTGTTACTTGAGACACCCAAGGTAGTAAATATTTAGGTCAGCATTCTTGTATTATAGAGAGGTCAGCGGGCTAGGCTAATTGGTGTAAGATTAAAAAATATTTACTTTACACTCTGTTACTTTTGTAATATAATTGTGATTGTTTATTTCAGCTTTCTTCAGAAAATGAAGCTTGTGTTCCTTGCTGGCTCCGAGCTCAAAGAGCTTCACGTAGAAGTGGACAGCCAGAGTTTTAACTGCATTGTGGGGCTACGAACTGTTGAGTGCTGCTCACTGATTTGCTTGCCATGAAGGCATGACTAGACCTGCTCCACTTTTCGATGATGTTATTTTAAGAGTGCCCTTAATTACTTTATAATTTAATATTAAATATGTGACCAAACTAAATTATTGTTTTATTTCCTCTGAGCAAATGCTAATATGGAAAAACATTACTCGTCTGTGTGTATGTACAATTGTGAAACTTCCCTGTAGAAAGACCAGTCGTGTTTCTGATTTATTTAAAATGTTTTCATCATATTTTTTAGTATTATATTATATTGTTTGCCTTTGATTAAGTAATTTGTTAGTAGTATCTACGGGAAGATCCTCGATTGTAAGTACTGTAAATATAAGTAAGTATGCATTCTGAGCAGTACCTAGTAGACTAATGCCCGTTTGCACTAAACTTAAGAATCGCCTAAGTTCTTGCCTAATTTGTTTAGGCTGCTCCTAGTGAAAAATTTGCTTGCACTAACCTTAGGCAATTCCTAAGTCCACTTAGGAGATTCATAACTTTATGAGCCCGAATAGGAAGCGCCCAACGAGTAAGGCGATACTTAAGTTGTGTTTTTTGTGTTTCAGCATGGAGATTTCCTTAGCCTGTCCAACTTCGGTTGGCAAACGACAAAACAAAAGAGTATTCTATGTCATTTTCTGTTTGTCACAATCAAATCAATCAATCAAGCACTTTTTGATGTGTTTCTTGTTTACATTTCGATTAAGTTGTTTAGGTTTTTTAGAAGTAGAAAAGCATAAAAAAGCGTAGAGATAAACTACGAAAAGATATTGTCACGCCCCTCCACAATTTGTTTTGAATGCGTGTGTGCATATACGTCACATTGTACAGTAAAGCAAAGTAAACAGTAAAGTAAAGTACTAACTGCTGAAAAGATGCATGCAACCAATGTACCAAAAAGATGGTCATTCAAGTCAAGTCAAGTCAAAATATATTTATTCAATAAACTCAATTAATAAGCACTTTGAATCGTCCAAATCTTTTTTAACCTACCACCCATTCAGGACATAATTTTTTAACTGTGGCAAAGAATGGGCGCAAGAAACCACAGCGCACAAAAGCAACGGCATTTACAAACAAAAAAAAGAGTATGTCGTTACCAGGTCAATACAAAATATGAATTTAAAAATAAAAAAAAATGATGCAATACAAAATTACAATACAATGTAGTATCAATTAAATAAAGACAATTAGAAATAGCTGTTGGAGTGCTTGGAGCATTTCAGATCCAAGCTGTTTTGTCTTCTGTGTAATCTGACACTTTATAATAAGCTTTTTTATAAAGCTTTTCTTTGATTTTGATTTTAAATTTATTAAGATCTAATTTCTGAATATCATTTGGTACTTTGTTGTAAAATCTTACACACAGACCCCTAAAAGAATTATTTATTTTATGGAGCCTAGTATAAGGTACTGCTAATTTGTTCTTACTTCTAGTGTTTACATTGTGAATATCACTGTTTTTTGAAAACATTCCAGTATTTTTATGAACATAAATCAAATTTTCATAAATGTATTGTGATGCAACTGTCATTATATTTATATTTTTAAATCTCTCTCTGAGAGAGTCGCCAGCCTTTAGGTTATAGATTGCTCGAATAGCCCTCTTCTGAAGCACAAAGATAGTTTGAATGTCGGCAGCATTTCCCCACAGTAAAATGCCGTACGACATTACACTATGAAAGTAACTGAAATAAACTAATCTGGATGTATCAACGTCAGTTAACTGACGGATCTTCATTACTGCATAAGCCGCAGAGCTAAGTCTATTCGACAATTTAGCTATATGTGGGCCCCACTGAAGCTTGGCATCTAACGTGATGCCTAGAAACACAGTGGTGTCCACAGGATTCACATTCCTATCTTTAATTTGTACACTAGTTGTTACTTGCTTAACATTAGGCAATACAAATCTAACACATTTGGTTTTTCCCTCGTTTAATAGCAAGTTATTTATACTAAACCAGTGAACAATCTTTGAGATCGCATTATTCACATTGTCATAATTTGGGTGTCGTCG
This sequence comes from Scoparia ambigualis, assembly GCA_963921215.1. NCBI lineage: Eukaryota > Metazoa > Arthropoda > Insecta > Lepidoptera > Crambidae > Scoparia > Scoparia ambigualis. The sequence goes on along the minus strand of OY992523.1, from coordinate 3,350,071 downwards.
TTTCACTTTGAATAAAAGTGAAGTATCATCAGCAAACAATACTATCTCATGACTGTCTTTTACAAAATAAGGTAAGTCATTAATATAAACCAAAAACAAGAATGGACCTAGTATTGAACCCTGCGGAACTCCCATTGTAACCACTGATCCCGGAGATCTTTTACCGTTAATGTCGACCTTCTGAATCCTGTTACTCAAGTATGAGATTAGAAGGCTCAAAGAAGCATCCCTAATTCCATAGTGGTTAAGCTTCCTGACCAAAGTTTCATGTAAAACACAATCGAAAGCCTTGGATAAATCACAAAATACCCCTAGGGCATCCTGTGATTCCTCCCAGGTATCAAATATTTGGATTAAAAGCTCAACACCGGCGTCAGTTGTTGAGCGACCCCTAGTAAAACCATACTGTTTACAATGTAAAAGTTTATTTCTATGAAAATGAATTTGAATTTGGTCTAGCATCAACTTTTCAAAAATTTTACTAAATGTGGGTAGCACAGAAATAGGTCTAAAATTAGAGGGGTCAGAAGTGCTACCTGATTTAAACAACGGAATTAATTTGCTATGTTTCATTAGGTCAGGAAAAACACCACAGTCAATGCATTCGTTAAATATGCAAGCATTGTTATGGATAACGCATCTTATCACAATACTTTAGCGAAGAAAACACCTACTTCAAATAGCAATGAACCGGAAACGCATAAATGGCTAAAAATAAAAACATACCTACCTACCTATTGACGAATCCATGAAAAAGATCGATCTTTACGATATCATTATAAGGTACAAATAGGACAAAAGGGCTTTTGCTATTGACTTGATTGCAAAACAGTACGAGTGTTTTTTTAAATATAAAAAAATAAAACCGTCTAATTATTTAACTTTATTATAAATAACAGCAAAACTAAAAAGAGGAAATATAACTAAGCAACCATGCCGTATGTGAATGATAATTATATACGGCATGGCAGACCAAATAATTTCGAATTAATTTTGATTTGTGTGCTGACAGCTCGCTCGTTGACAGTACCTAACTTTCAAATTCTCGTCGATTTATTGCTCGACTCAAAGCTCGACCACTCATAAATAAAGGACCGCTCGATGAGGCGGGCGTGTGTCAGTCATACAAAAATGGCAAGAGCTCCCATACTGATAAATTAGTGACTTAAGTTGATTCAACCTATCGAGCGACAGATCCATGTTTTTGTTTATCTTCGGTCTACAGTTGCCATAGTAACAGAATTCACACATCTTCATTGAACACCGATGCATTGTAAATATTATTACGCACACACCTAACCATGTGACAAAATTATGTGGTTGATCCTCAGAATAATATTAGTTATTATACTATGAGTTGATCTCAAGCTTAGTAGCTTATTTATTAGATTGTCAAGACAAGACGTTGATAAATTAAACAGATTTAATTTTTTTTAAATAATAGACCATAAACAATCTACCATTCCAATCGTTCGTCATTCTTTCATCATTCACTTTACTAAGCAATTCCTTAGTTTCGTCACAGTTGAGACAGAACTGTTAGTGCAAACTAATCATTTTGTTAGGCTGCTCCTAAGCTTAGGTGTATCTTAACCAGGGACCGGAAAACCCCTTTTTTTGGTTAAGCCCATTGTTAGGGAAACCCCATCAAAAGCTTACCGAACGATAGGGTTTCCCTATTGATAGGCTTAGTCTATCGTAGCGGTAACTTTTTTGAATAAGGTTAACTGCTTCCAATGCACTTACCAAATCAAATAGGGTATTTGTAACGGTAATTTTAAGCGCTTATCAACTAATAAGGTTACCCTATTGTCTCCTATCTCGTTTTCGCGCACAGCGGGCGGCGGGCGGCGGACTGCAGTCCGCCGCCGCCGCCAGCTGTTGTTACATGGAAGCTTCATACAACCGCGCCAAAACAGTATTTTGCTTCCATCATAATGCAATATTATGATGACATGGCGCTAAGGAAGCTGGAAGCTGGAAGGTGGTCATAGGAACTTCGCAATGAAACAACACAATCTCATCGAGTTTGGGCTTGTTTGAATCGTCTTGACGAATAGTTTGTCTTTCAATGGTAACCAGGGTTTGATGATGGAGCTGGAAGGTGGTCATAGAAACTCTGTAATGAAACAACGCAACCCCATCGAGTTTCGGCTCGTTTCATTCGTCTTAACGAGTACTTTGTTTTTAGATGGTTACCAGGGTCTGATCTGATGATGAAGCTAAAATGTGGTCCTAGGAACTCAGTAAAGAAACGACACAACCCCATCGAGTCTCGGCTCCTTTGATTCGTCTTGACTACCTTTGGTGCTAGATGGTAACCAGGGTCTGATGATGGAGCTGCAAGATGGCCATGGAACTCAGTAATTAAACGACATAACTCCATCGAGTATGGGCTCGTTTGATTCGTCTTGACGAGTACTTTGGTGCTAGATGGTAACCAGGGTCTGATGAAGGAGCTGCAAGTTGGCCATGGAACTCAGTAATTAAACGACATAACTCCATCGAGTATGGGCTCGTTTAATTCGTCTTGACGAGTACTTTAATGCTATATGGTAACCAGGGTCTGATGATGGAGCTGGAAGGTGGCTATAGGAACGAACCATTAAGACGAACAAACGAAAAGTTTGATTCTTCTTAATGGGTGGACCGTTTTGATGGGTGGTGAGTGGTGGTGGTTTGATGGATGTGAACAAATATTGGATACACGTTCAGTGAGATCAACTAAAAAGTAAAAAATAAATTAAAAGTAAAAACCTTTTATTTTAATGCGCTAAAAAGAAAAAAATAAACTTTTACTAACTAATTTAATCTCATAAAAGTTTGTTTATTTTATTTTATTCTCTTTTGAAACCTACTAACTAAAATAAGTAAGAATTTTCGTATGCTCCCTAGAAGCTTTGTCTCTGTTCCGTTTCTTTACTCATGTGCTGTTGTTTTATGTTTTTTTTATTTTTTTTTTATTGAGTTGTCATAGTGACTGCATTATGCCTGACGGTAAGCAGCCGATGCAGTCCAAAATAATGAGAGCGCTCCCCACCGTGAAATAAGCACGGTAACAAGCGCACCTATTGTATTTTTTGGTACGAGTACTGATAGTCTACACAGTATGATGGTGGTTCCTAAGACCAGCACGTGTAGTCCGGGAGAGACACTCTCTGTAGTAATCCCGGTAGAAGACACTGAGAGTAGCAATGTCTCTACGCAGCTGGAGGTCCTCAAGAGACGCTGTAACCTCAGCATCTCCAATAATGCGTACCGCTCGCCTTTGCAGTTTATCAAGTGCATCGAGGAGGTATTTAGCGGAGCCGTCCCATAATAGGTGGGAACAATACTCCATACTCGATCGCACCTGAGTCTTGTACAGCGATCGATACGTGTACGATCGAGAGCCAGGTTCAGTTTGGAAATGAAATGAAATGAAATAATTTAATCACAGAAAATAGAGTAGGTACAAAAGATGGTAATTTATAACAATGTTCGTCTATTTTGCCAACGCAGGGCATGTGAATGGAGATAATTAGGTAAACAGAATTGACAAAAAAATACTAATAATTAATTATACATTATAGCCAATATAATTATATTGAATATTACGTCACATATAGCAAACGTCACATATGGCCCGAACGCATTGTTTTTGTGATATGAAAGCCTTATTCATGTCGACTGAATTTCCCCACAAAAGTATGCCGTATTTAAGGTTTGATGCCACGTATCCGTAATAAACCATCAATGCGGTTTTTTGGTTGATTTGCGTCGTCAGTCGCCACAGCGCGTAAGCAAATCTATTTATTTTAGAACATAATTTCTTAATGTTTTGTCCATATGCACTGACTGTCAATTATTATGCCCAAAAAAAACGACTTCATCTGATTCCGATATTGGTTCATTATTAAGAAGCACAGATAGATTTAGACTTTTGGGTTTTCTATTATAAAATTGTATTTAGTTTTGTTTACATTGACTTTTAAATTTTTCTCTGTCAGCCATTTCGTAATATTATTAATATCTTCATTAAAGTTTCGGTCTGGAGTTTTAGGTATTACCACAGATATATCGTCAGCGAATAAATTGCACTGATAATTAGTAACAGGAGGTAGATCATTAATGTATATTATGAATAATAAGGGTCCTAAGATAGTCCCTTGTGGGACACCCACATTATTTCGGACAAGTAGTGATTTTGCAGAAGTGTCTTCCTTATGTTCATTAACGTAATTAACTTCGATATATTGTGTACGATTTCTAAGGTAAGTTTGTAACCTTTTTAATGCATTTCCTCTTAAACCGCATTTCTCGCATTTAGATAAAAGTATGTCATGTTAGACAAAGTCGAAAGCTAGAAGAATAAGACTGTTGTATCGATATTCTTGTCAATATTTTCGGTAACATTTTTTATCAAATTAAAGGCTGCTAATGTATGTGGTTGAGTTACTTTTCCGAAAACCATTTTGTTCCTTGGCTAATACTTTAAATTTTTCTAAAAAGTCATAAATTCTATTGTGCATAACCTTTTCAAAGACTTTAGATAGTACTGGTATTAATGCAATAGGTCTGTAATTATCCATTACATCAATATCGCCTTTTTTATGTATTGGTTTTATGATTGATAGTTTGAGGGCTTCCGGAAATGTGCCTTCAGTCATTGAAAGGTTTGTTAAATAACTTAATATGTCAGAAAGAACTAGTGCGCAGTATTTAAGAATCTTTGTGGGTAGTGCGTCATAGCCCACCGATGTTGGGATATTGAGGAATCTTATAATGCTCGATTATAAATGTTGGATATTATTAACAGATGTCGTATTAGAATAATAATTATGAAAATTAGATGATTGGATTGTAATGTCAGAATTAAAATTATAATTAGAATTAGATGATTGATTTGTAATGTCGGAATAAAAATTAATAAAATGATTACAAATGTCAATAGGATCCGTAATATTCATATTGTTATGTCTGATTTTGCTTATGTAACTATTATTAAATTCTGGTTGATCATACGATTTAATTAGATCCCACGTGGTTTTACAAACATTTTTACTTTTATGGAGGCGTGTCTCGTTCATAAGTTTTCTAGATTTATTAATACACATCTTTAAAATAGAGGAATACTTTCGATACTTGCACTTATTGGACAGATTCTTTTTTATATAATATTTAAAACGCAATTTTCTCTTTGACACATATGACTTTTTAATTTCCCTTGTGATCCAATTGCAGGGTTTAGATCGATTTCTTAACTTAATTTTACACGAGGGAAAACATAATTTAAAAAACAGTGTTAAGGTGTCATGAAATATATTAAATGATGTTTTTAGATCAGTAGTCTCATATACATCTGACCAAGACAAACCAGATAAAAATTCCGCAAATTTTTTCATATTTTCAATGCTGAAATCCCTTCTGTAAATGTACCGTGCGCTATTTTGCTTTACTTTATTTTGTATTGGGATGCAGAGTATTTGACAAGTAGCATGCTCTGATAATCCCACTGGGCAAGTATTTCCTTTAGCTGTAGGAATATTACTTACTATCTGGTCTAAGCAAGATTTCCCACGAGTTGGTACTTTAATGTGTATTATGGTTCCATTGTTTTGATTTAATCTAATGTACTCTTCTTGAACATTACTTTCTTTTAATATGTTTATATTGAAGTCACCGGCATTGATTACTTTGGTGTTTCTTTTATATCTTAGTTTTGAGAGTAAGTTCTCAAACCGCTCTAGGAATATATGAGAGTTAGAGCTGGGTGTTCCATAAATACAGACAACTATACATTTAATTTGAGGAATTTCAATGCCACAACGCCCAAATGAACATTGAATTGGTAGTTCCCTAAGAAATGGAAGTTTCTTGAATGCATAGCGATCCCTACATAAGATACTTACGCCGCTACGTCTTGGCAACCAGTTCTTGCCTTTTCACAACGATATCGGCATGCTTTGCCGCAGGATGTCCCAAGTATCGCTCATGCACCGTACCGTCATCCGCATAACAATGAATATTGCCCAAGGACAACATGTTATTAATATTCAGAAGAAATAGAGTAGATGAGAGCACAGAACACTGCGGTACTCATGCATTAACCTTGTAAAACGTGGAGGAACTACCCTCACAAAGGACACGAATCCTCCGCTCCACTAGAAAGTCTGCAACCGAGCCGCACAAACGGGGCAGCACACCGAAGGCCGGCAACTTGGAAAGAAGGAAACGATGCCACACTCTATCGAAAGCTTTGGCGATATCAAGGCCAACTGCCAGGGATTTGCCATGCTTGTCCGTCGCTTCACCCCACGCGTGAGTAACGTACGCTAGAAGATCACTCGTTGATCACTTGCATATTCCAAAATCCAGACAAACTAAAGAGCCGGACAGAGTCCGGACTAGAGTCTTAAAAGTCCGGACATTTCCGGTATAATCCGGACGGATGGTAACCGTAGTCGGGGGAGGCCGGACGTGACGTCAGACGGCCCTGCATGACTGATACAGGCAAAAGAATCAAGTTCGCTACTCTTTATGTGGTAAGGCTTGGAAGAACGGTCAAGTTGCCTTGGCTTAATGTCCGGACTTTTTGTGGGGACTTATTAAGTTTCCAAATAATAACGTGGTTTTTTATTTGTCTTAGACCCGGTGGGTTGACCAGACCATAAAACTGAACAACTTTCTCCAAGAAATAGGCCAAAACACGACATATTATTTTTACTTTTCCATACAAACCTTGCTCGGTCAATAGAGACTTTGAAAGAATAAAAAACCACATAGTATATAGGTAGGTACCATAATAATGTACAATTGTATGATCCCACTAACCCACATTGAGCCAGCGTGGCGGGTTATGGCCCAATATCCCCACGTTCTATTGTCCACGTGGGAGGCCTGTGCCCAGCAGAGGGACGTTAGTAAGCTGATGATGCTGTTGTTAGAGCTGTCATACGTCCATGAACATGGGGTTACCATACATTATTCATTTATCATATACCATGGATTTATCCGGACAAAAACAACAAAAATTAAAGGAAAAAAATACTTTTTAAAAACAAGCTTTTATTATGTTCTTGTTGTTAAAAGATCTAAAAATTTAAAAATAATAATTTAATCCTAATAAGAAAAATATCATTATAATAGGTATACCTACATTGCAACCTTTAACGGTAATTAACCATATTCGTCTACGTCACAATAATCAAATATCTTAAGTAGGTAGATACCTATTAGACATTTTTATTCAACCATAAAACTTTACACCTTGTATTTAATCTTTGCGTTTATATCACATACCCATTTTTTTTATAAAAGCGTAAGAATTACATTGTGATGGAACATTAAAGAACAGTTAGCATTATTACACCGTCCTATTTTTTTTGCAATCACAATGTAACACTCTTTTATTTATAAAACATTGAGTATGTGATAAAAACGTTAAGTTTTTAATACAAGGTGTAATGTATTATAGTTTAATAAAAATGTCTAATAGGTATGTACCTACTTACGATATTTGGTTATTGTGACGTAGACGAATATGGTTAATTACCGTTAAAGGTTGCAATGTAGGTATTGTTTTTAAAAAGTATTTTTTTCTTTTTTAATTTCAAAATTTTAGTATTATTTTATATTTTAATACGTTAACATATCAATAAAAAATGGTCCACCCATTAAGACGAATCAAACTCGACGCGGTTGTGTCGCTTAATTACTGAGTTCCTATGGCCACCTTCCAGCTCCATCATCAGACTCTGGTTACCATCTAGCACCAAAGTACTCGTCAAGACGAATCAAACGAGCCCATGCTCGATGGGGTTATGTCGTTTAATTACTGAGTTCCTATTGCCATCTTCCAGCTCCATCATCAGACCCTGGTTACCATCTAGCACCAAAGTACTCGTCAAGACAAATCAAACGAGCCGAGACTCGATGGGGTTTCGTCGTTTCTTAACTGAGTTCCTATGACCACCTTCCAGCTCCATCATCAGACCCTGGTTACCATTGAAAGACAATCTACTCGTCAAGACGATTCAAACGAGCCGAAACTCGATGAGGTTGTGTCGTTTCATTGCGAAGTTTCTATGGCCACCTTCCAGCTCCATCATCAGATCAGCACCAATTGTCACGCGATTTACACATGCATGCAAAATTTAAGCTCAATTCGTAACCGGGAAGTGGATAAAATTTAATTTGCTAGATTTGATGACAAACGGACAGGTGAAACTAATTAAAATCTTGTAAAAATCTAACAAGCTGCATTGCAAGCACCGCGCGACAAGTCTTAACGTGAACTGATTGACAAGTCACACGAAAATTAACTTTAGTGCGAATAACTTATTTACGAGTAAGCGATATTTTGCAGCACGCTCGCCGCGAGGGGGCCTCTGTTGAAAGCTACACACGTAAACAGTTATGCAATAATAAGTCTAATGCATTGCACGTAGAAGCTTGAATCGTTATAAACGAAACAACTACTATTTTTCTGGTGTTTAAAATACGAATAAAATCTATTAGTGAATTCCATAGTTACTCCAATCTCAATTCCTTTGGTAATAAAAACAGCGATATATACGTTACACTAGATAGGCCCTTCCGAACACGCACTATGTTACACTCATCTGCGGAGTCGACTCGGCACCTTGCTTTAGTGTGGCTTTGACATTCGCGCGTGCGGAGCGGCGAAAATAATTCTTTATGTCTTTTCAAAGTGAACACCTAGACGTTTACTACAATTCAGTTGTCAAGTAAGGGAAATTAATTTTTCAAGTCATTATTAAGTAGTTATATCAAGTCATTATTAAGTAGTTATATCGTATTATTAGAAAAGAAAAGATATTTTTTCAATTATTGTTATTGACATCTATTTGGGACGCCATCTTGATACTCACTACGTTGTCTTTGACCGATCTGGCGCTGCGGCGCTGCAATGTCTTTCTGTTGTTTAGACGACATTTAAATATTTAAACGCTGCAGCGGCTGCAGCAAACTTTAGGTCTCTCATTCCAGAATTTGAACAAATGGTTTGTATGAACGTTCTTGTCTATACTTCTAGGTCAATGAATAAAAATAATATTTTACCATTTACTGTGCTCGACTGTACCACACGTAATTTTTGTATGTAGAAGTTTGCTATCAAATTTAATGACTTTCTAGTGTAAAAGTCAAATATATAACTGATATTAAACTTCCTCGTTACGTATATACACTTATTTATTTCAACAAAACTAAAAGTAATTATAGTAGGTACATAATATGAAATTTAATAATATTAAAATTATTATGAGTTCGCCTGTACCTCATGTCAATGTATGTAGAAGTTTGCTATCAAATTTAATGACTATCTAGTGTAAAAGTCAAATAACAATTACACTCTTAGAGGGTACTATTTCCGGTACTATTTATTGAAATAGAAATGAGAGCCATTGCTGGTTCTGTTTTCGCGCAACGAGGTGAGTACGCTAGGCGTAGAACCTACGCCTAGCGTACTCACCAAACTATGTCTATAACTTTTTAACTATAAAGGTACTATTTATTTCCTTTGGGCACTATTTGGTACTATTTGGGTACAGTTTTTTGACATACTAATTAAAGTTGTAGCTTGCTCAGATTTCCCAAACTGAGGTGAGTACGCTAGGCGTAACCTACGCCTAGCGTACTCACCAAACTATGTCTATAACTTTTGAACCATAAGGGTACTATTTATTTCCTTTGGGAACTATTTGGTACTATTTGGGTACAGTTTTTTGGCATTCTTAAAATAACAGAATTCCATGATGAGTACGCCAGGCGTAGGTACACTGTTATATTCCTATCTCAGAGACAATTATTTTAACCACTAGCTTCCGCCCGCGGTTTCACCTGCGTGATTCGCGTTCCTATAGGAATATCGGCATAAAAAGTTGCCTATGCTATGTTACTCTTCGTTCTTTCAAAGATCAAGTCAATTGGTTGCTTAGTTAGGGCGTAAAGGAAGGACAAACAAGTCACTTTCGCATTTATAATAATAAATATGTAGGATAGGAGATGATTTCAACTTAATGTTGGTGTAGGTAGGTAGGTAGTCTAAAGTTTAGACCTCTAAAGTGGGAACGTGTATACCTATTTCTATTGTTTACATCTATGACTTTCATCATGTTTTAAGTATTTTGCTGTTATTTACCAATACACAGATGGGTAGTTATGTCTTTTAAATAACCAAGCACAAAGATCTGAATAATCACAGTCGCAGCAGTTCCTGATAAGTATCCTATCCTATCTATCTATCTTCTAGAATCTAGAACTAGGGCTAACAATACATAGGTACTTACTTACTTAATTAATATTGAAATGCACTACATATTATGTACCTACCTATTTTAGTTCGATTCACGATTGATCTATAAATCAATCAATCAAGGCGCGAACGTACATTTTCAGATTAATTATTTATTTTGTTACCTACTGTCAGAATCATTGTCCGTCCGTCCCTCCCTGTCATTCAACTGTCAATGTCGATTCAAATACAGGGAAAAACCTAACCTTAAAAAATTATCGAAATACAAGTATAACTTTTAAACCCCAACTTTTAAAATTCTGTTAATTTATATAGTAATGCTCAATAATATAATCTACCAAATGTGTAAGTCTCATTGCCAAACATGAAAATTGTAGGCCTGTACAAAATCTCCATAGTACCGTGCTTGTCCTTTGGTTAGCATAAAAAAGGTTATATTGAGCCAACCATAAAAGATAGACACTGTCCCGGACTTTTTTTTAGAACTTTTAAAGGGGAACAAATCTGTCATACGTGATTTTTGCGAAACTTTAACCGTTTACGCAGCACACGCAGCGGAAGCTCTCAAAAGGGGGGAAAAAACCCCCGATTTTGAAACATTCTTCATTGGTGCTCCGCGCTCTATTGGCCTTAGCTTGATGATATAAATCCTATAGCCTTCCTCGATAAATGGGCTATCTAACACTGAAATATTTTTTTAAATCGGACCCAGTAGTTTCTGAGATTAGCGCATTCAAGCAAATAAACAAACAAACAAACTCTTCAGCTTTATAATATTAGTATAAATATATTTTATAAACGCCACAATTTTAAACTACCACCTATAGTCAGAACATATTCACAGTTTTCAATCAAATAGACACAAACAGTTTGTATTCGCCACGTCTGAGTGGCGATTACGCGACGTAGGGAAATGGTAGGTAGGTAGGTAGGAGGGCTTACCTGTGATGATGATGGGTTGTGCCAGGCGGGAGACGGGAGGCGAGCTGACCGCGGGCGGCAATGTAGGTTGGTTGCGCACAGTCACTTCACAAAATGTTCTTAGGGGTCGCGACAACAACGCGACGAAAAGGGCGTCTCGGTTTCAACGGGTATGATGTCACATGCGCGCGCGCTAAGCGGGGAAAAGCAGTCTCGCCGTTGCTTGCAGACAGAGTGTCGCGCGGGCACGCGTCGTTTGTTCTCACTCCTCACGCGCGCCAACTTCGCGATACAACGCTAGGTGGCGCTAGGCGTATTTTAACACGCCTAGAATGAGACGTCGCGCCCATGGCGAGTACATCCTCCAGGGCCCAGGGTGGGCTCATCCAGAGGGAGCCTGGCATACTTGAACACAGGCCTCCGGAGGTGTCCATTGGCGGTGTCCAGGTCCACTACCCGCACGACGCCATCCTTCCCAGGCAGGGTGCGAGTAATGCGCCCCAGTCTCCATTGGAGGGCAGGCAGGTTGTCCTCCTTGATGAGGACGAGCTCGCCAACTCGGGGAGGGGAGGATGGGGACAACCATTTGGAGCGGGTTTGGAGGGTGTGAAGGTAGGATTGACTCCACAACGTCCAGAAGCGCTGGGAAAGGGCCTGTACTATTTGAAAACGTCTACGGGCAGATACAGGCCGATCTTCCAAGGATAGTTCGGGAAGGGCCGTAAGTGGGCGGCCTATAATAAAATGTCCGGCTGTGAGCGGCTCGAAATCTGACGGATCAGACGAAAGTGGGCAGAGAGGTCTGGAGTTAAGTACAGCCTCGATTCGTGCTAAAAGTGTAAAGAATTCCTCGAAAGTGAGGTGCTGTTCGCCAATTACGCGATATAAAAGTTGCTTTGTTAATTTTACGTTGATCTAATATAACGCACCGAACCATGGTGCCTTAGGGACGTTCAACAACCAAGTAATGTACTGACCAGCGAGCTTGTGCGCAATCTTGTCATTATTCGAGGCAATAAAGTTTCGTACTTCAATGAGCTGATTTCTAGCGCCTACATAATTTGTACCGCAGTCTGAGCGGATGAGAACCGGGGCACCGCGGCGTGCTATAAAACGTTGTAATGCCGCGAGGAACGCTTCCGTGCTGAGGTCCGAGACCGGTTCCAAATGAACCGCCTTAGTGGAGAGGCACACGAATATACAAAAGTACGCTTTTAAGAGTTTAACGTTACGTAGGGTACTAGATTTAACGAGGAATGGGCCGGCAACGGTAAATCCGTTGTGACTTGACTAAATACGGGCTGAGGCGTAACTCTATCGGCTGGCCTCTGGAGGTCATCTTTAAGAAGAGGTGACAGTCGCTGGAGTCTGACGGAGCAGATTTTGCCAGTTTGAAGACGGTGAATGTCCTCTGCAAACTCATTGTGCTGAACACTGCGCACCCAGTAAAGTAGGGCCTCTCTTCGTTCACTGACGTACAAGGGGCCTGAGCGTCGCGAATCTGGGTGGTGTCTGCAGTTGTGCAGAAAGCGTTTTAGACAAGCTGTCACTCCGACGAGCTTGTCTAGTGAGCTGAACTGAGTGAGCAGGTCAAAGTCAAGACCGGGTACTGTGACCAGTGACGGGATGTGTTTGGGCTTAAGGCCTGGTAGGGCGTGATGGCCCAGAGCTGAGGGCATCGCAGGCCAAGACTCACAGGCTGTCTAAGCCACGTGGGAGACCACCATAGGTCGTGAGCTGACAGGGATTGCGCAGACATCCCTCTGCTTGCGCAATCTGCTGGGTTGCGCAAGCAGAGGTTAGGAAGGTACGTGTCGCCAGGTACATTCTGGTGAGCTTGAGCTGATTTTAACTACCCTGTTGGCTTCAAAGGGTTGAAGACGGTGAGGCGGTGTATTGAGCCAGGCCAGGACTATCGTACTGTCTGACCAACATATGTGTTGTTGTATACTGATATGGGCGGATAGCTGAACTGACACACGGATCATGAGCTGGGAGAGTAGGGTGGCGGCCGACAACTCTAACTTGGGGATTGTGAGGCGATTCTTGATTGGTGCGACTCGCGACTTGGCGACAATCAAGTGTACTACAGTATCTCCGGAGGTATCGAGCTCATGGAGATAAACGACGGCGGCAAACCCGGCTTCAGAGGCATCTGCGAACCCGTGAAGCGAGTATGCAGCTGAGCCTTTGTTTGCACAAACACACACACACACTGATTTCATCGGCCTTTGGCCGGTTCGGGTCCCGACGCGTAACCCCTCTTTACCCGGGCATCTTCTCGGGCGGCTATCAAGCCGCCGGGTCTTGTGGGAGGCGCGACAGGGATCATATCTTGTTTTTTTTCTGTCTTTTTTGTACATTTTTTTTTATTGTTTTTTTATCATTTTTTTTGTAGGTATTTTTTTTGTAGGTATTTTTTTTGTAGGTATTTTTTTTTTGTTTTGTTTTTATATTGTTATTTTTTTTTATATATTTTTTTTCGACATCGCTTTGTCGCGCCTTGGAGCTGACGCTCCTGTAGGACGGCCGTCCTCCCCTTCCCTTCCCCTGCGCAGTCCTCGGCGCGGCTAACCCACCGGGTGAGACGGCGTTCGCCGAGGCCCGGTGAGCCGCCAGCGAGCGGACCGCGGCTTAGGGGGCATGGGTTGGTTTGGGCAGCGAGTAGCAGAAGTAAGTTGAATTACTGGTTGACGTCTTGTCATATAATTCAATATGGACGCGGGATGATCCGCGTCCGAAGGCGAGGCGCCGGTGTAGGCGCAGGTGGTGGCGCTGTAGGCGGCGCGCGCGGCGCAGCAGTGGGCGCCCCCGGCATTCGGCGTCTCGGCGCCGCAGTCGGCGGCGGCGCTGTCGCGGCGCTCGCGGCGTCGGCGTCTTCTTCGGCGTCGTCAGTCAGTCAGGTCGGTCGGTCGGTTCGGGTGGGCGCGCATGAAGCGGCGCGATGTTGTTTAGGTGAATGTGCGGCCCGTTGTCCGCGCGGTCAAACATGCCGCGCGCTAGGCGGCGCACAAACACATCGAGGGCTTCAGTATCGGTGTCACGGGCGATGACGTCATTTCTGACGTATCGCCCGGCCCCCACTATGTTTCGTAGCGATATGGCTTGTTGGGCCCTTAGCCGGTTACGTTGCGCGGCGCTAGTGAGCGCGTACCAGGCCGGGGCCGCATATGTCAGCTGCGTTCTGATGTAGGATTTGTATAGTGTATAGTGTAGTGTTTGTATAGTGTCAGTTTGGTGCGAAGGGGAAGTTTGGATGCTAGCGCCGGCCGCAGCTGCGCCCGCGCGGCCTTAGCGCGATTAATGCAGTGATCGACCTGCGGCGCCATGCGTAGCGCGCGGTCGATTCGGCACCCTAGGTATGTTACGTGTGGGTGGTAGTCTATAGGCGTGCCTCTCAGTTGAAGTGGCGGTGGCGGTTTCCTTTTGTTGCTAACAAATAGCGCGGCGGTCTTAGATGCATTGACCGCCATCCGCCACTTGTCTAGCCATTCTGGTAATACATTGAGTAGCTTTTGCAGTCGGCGGTGAGCGATTGCAACGCTTGTAGAGGAGGAAAAGTAAGCGCTGTCGTCGGCGAATAGCGCTAGGGCGACATCCCTCTCCCCCTCCCTCAGGTGGCCTTCGAGTGTTGGAGCGTCGTTGGTGTATACGGCGTATAGGTGCGGGGACAGGCAACTGCCTTGCGGCACCCCCGCCGCGATGGTCTTCGTAGGTGAGCGGGCGTCCTCTACAGAGACCACAAAGTTGCGGTCCCGCAGGAAGGACGCCAGCAGGTGCGTGTATGCCGGAGGGACAGGGCTAGTGGCAAGTTTGTAAAGGAGTCCTTCGTGCCACACCCTGTTAAATGCCTTTTCAACATCGAGGAACACGCCGATGGTATGGTGGCCCCTGTTCATGCCCACGGCCAGATGGTGTAGGACTCTCATTAGCTGTAGGGTAGTAGAGTGGCCGCTGGGGAACCCGAATTGCTCGACCCTAAGGGGAGCGTGGGGTCGGATTCGCTGCAGCAGCAAGCGCTCGAACAGCTTGGCCGTGTGGGACAGGAGCGTGATGGGTCGATAGTTCGCTGGTAGTCGGCGGTCCTTGCCTGGTTTTGGGAGCATAATAATGCGCCCCTCTTTCCAGGCCTGCGGAAAGTGTAGTGTGCGTAAAATTGCGTTGAACAGGCGTGTCAACACTACTATCGCCCTCCAGGGGAGGCGGGCGATGGCCATTGATGGTATTGCGTCGGGGCCGGGAGCTTTTGTTTTTAGGAAGGCGACGAATCGCCTTAAGTGTGTCTGTAGGCGAAATGTAATCGTAGCCGCGGAGGGGCGCGGGGGGCGTGGTCATAAATTCGTATAAGCCACGCCTTATCTCTGCATAGTGTGCGACGGAGGCGTGGTCTATAGCGGCGGGGTGTGGCTTGAACTGTTGTTCTAAGTGACAAGCTAGTAGGTTGGCCCGGCTTTGCGCGTCCCACTGTCGATTACCCGCGCTGTCCAACAGTGGGTATACTGGTGTGGGCGTAGATGTGAGCTGTCGGGTTAATTTGTAGAGGTCGGTAGGGCAGCCGGTGGCAGTGTTAATAACACGCTCCCAGCCTTCCCCACGCCAAACTTTTACTGCCTCCGACAACTTGGCGGTAATGCGGTTTAGGTCGTTTTTAATGTTGGGGTAGCGTGTCTGCGCCCATAGGCGTCTGAGGTTGCGCTTCTGAATGCGCAAGGCGGTAAGTGCCGGCGGCAGCTCGTCCCTCTTGTTCGATCTTGTGTTGGGTGAGCTCGCCGCCTCTTTAGCTGCGTGTAAGGCCGCCGTGAAGTGTTGGTTGGCAGCCTCTACGTCATCGGGTGTGTTTAGTGGCCCCTTTAGCGAAAGGTCGCCAAGGGCTGCTGCGTACTGTTCCCAATTGATTTTGGGGGCGGGGGGGCGGGGCGGCACTAATATAGCGCCAGCGCCCACCGAGATGAGTATGGGGAGGTGCTGCGAGTCACAGTCGTACAGCACCTCCACACTCAAGGGATGGCTGATGCCCTTATGGAGGGCTATATCGAGGACGTCGGCGCGATGCATCGGGTTGGTGGGGACATGGGTGGGGCTATCAGGGCCCGCTACTTCCACGTCCAGCGCCTCAGCGACCCGTAGTAATGTAGTGCCCGCTTGGTTGAAGGAGTGCGAGCCCCAGCTCGGGTGTTTGGCATTTAGATCGCCAGCCAACAGCGTCGGGGTGGGGCCTGTGAATATGGCCTCGAGGTCGCTGGCTACGACCGGCGAGTGAGGCGGTCTGTATGCCGCGTATAGTGTCAAGTCGATGCCCGCGACGTTAATGCGGACACCGATTGTTCGTATGGCGGTATAAGGCGTAGCGGGTAGGGCGTCGTGTATTACGTCTCTACGAACGAGCGCCGCGACGCCTCGGCAGGCTCGCCCGTTCGGAGACGTCTCATCTTGTCTGTAGACGTAGTAATTAGGCAGCTTAAATGGCTGCTCTGGTCGTAGAAAGGTCTCACCCAGGAGTATTACATGTGCGTCCTGCGACTGGGCGAGAAGGCGCAGCTCGTTCAATTTGTTTTTGACTCCGCCGGGGTTCCAATATATTATCCTTAGGCCAAGTTCTGGAAGGCCGTAAGGACGGAATTCAGCGATGCTAAGATGCTTAGCCAGCCTATATCTCCATGCTCGATCATGGAGCAGGCCGTGTTAAGCATCTTTGTCACGTAATGCAGCCCCATACGCACATCGTCGCCTCCGGTCGGGGCGGGTGCAAGGGGCGTGTCGGGGCGTGCCTGCGACGCTGTTGCGTGCGGCTGCGCTGGGAAAAAGTTTAGCGGTCGGCTTACTGTGGGCTGCCCGGGGTAGCGACGCGGTCGTGGGAGTGGTGCCGGTTGTGGGTCGCTCGCAGGTAGCGGCGGGCGTAACCCCACCTTTTCCTTCTGCGCCTCTGTAGGCGCTTCAGTCGCCGCCGGGGCGCGCGCGGCTTGCGCTGCGGGCGCGGCGGGCGCGGCGCGTGCGGCTGGCGCGGTAGGCGCGGGTGTGGATGCTGCTGCTGGGCCTTGCTCGGTGCGAGCGCGGCGGCGGCGGCCACGGCGACGTTTCGCCTTGGGGGCCGCGCCGCGCTCGGTGGGCGGGTTGGCCGGCGGGGCCAAGGATGGCCCGTGGCAGGCCTCGGGCATGTTGGCCGATGGTGGCGCGGCCGCGCGGTTGCGGCGGCTTGGAAGGGAAGGGGGGGGGGACCTTCATCCCCCGCTTCCTTGCGGCTTTCTTAAAGGCCGGGCATCGACGGTCGTTTGCCGGGTGGGCCTTGGCGCAATTGGCGCAGGTGGGCGGCTCTTCGCGGGGGCGTGTGCAGTCTCTTGCGAGATGCTCGCCACCACAACGTAGGCATGCAATTTTTTTGTAACAATTCGGCGATGCATGGCCGAATTGTTGGCAGCGGTGGCACTGCGGAGGGCCGTCGCGTCCCCTCCATGCCTCTATGACTACGCCTGGCATGAAAAGTAGAGAGTTGACCGCGTAAATGCGGGCCAACTCTTGTTGGTTTAGGTGCTCTAGCTGAATGAAGAATAGGCAGCCCGGGCGGTCTTTCTTCCCCGGTATGTGACGGAGGTGTGTCTCAGGGAACCCTAGCTGCTTTAGGGCCCCTTTCATCTCCGTCAGGGGAGTATCGGCGGGGAGGCCTCTTAAGGCCACCTTTGTTGGGCGTTCACTGGCCGGCGTGAAGCAGTACCACTTGACCGCTGGGTTGGTTGTGGAGGCCTCTGTGAGGTGGGCCTGTATGGCCCGAAATTCCTCAGGGGTGCGCGGGAGGAAACGGATGCCGTTTTGAAATGGCCGTGCGTTCGGCGGGCACCCGATCTTATACGTCATTTCTTTAAAGTGGGCCGTCCAGTTGGGGAGGCTTTCAACCACTATGGGCGGGTAACCCTTTGCCCGCGGCGGGGCCTGTTGCGAGGCCGTCTGGGCTTGGGGATCTGCAGCTTGTTGGGCGGTCAAGTGGGGTGACGGCGGCGCCTGCACTATGTCGGCGTAGGAGGCCGACCGGGGCGCATCTTCCATCGCACCCGATAAGTGCGCTAGCGAGGCGTATTCCGTTGAACCTGTGTTCAACGGAATGAGGACAGGCCTGCTCGGGTCGTCCAATTCAGAGGCGTCCGCTTGGCCTCCTCCTTCATTGGGTGAAGCGGGTGGGGAACTGAACTGGCTGTACCTACCAGTAGGTGTATCCCAGCCGTGGGAAGTGGGCGACGGGCCTGTACGGGGACGCTTATCATCGTTCCCGAAGTCGTCGTCTGGGCTACGGTGGCGGGCCTCTTTCACCTTCCCCCGCACGCCACCGGCGGCAGGGGATTCACCATAAATCCCGCCAGCCGAGGCGAATGAGGGGCCGGGTTGGGGCTCCAGGAAGGTAATCGGTGCGCTCTGGGGCGCGGGAGGCGCTCGACCCGACGGTCCCGGTTGGGATTCGGGGAGTTGACCTTCCGGCGTTGAGGCGCGGCGCGCCGCGGGGGCGATCTCGCGATCGCTCATCGCGGCACTAAAGTCATGTGTAAGTCAAAACAAAAAAAACAAACACGCACTGACACAAATAACTACACAGAGCTCCGGCTATCAAAAGTCTCGGAGGGCGCTAGACCCGCCAATTATATCCAAATAATTGGGGGTGGTCGCGCAAAACGTTTTTTACGTACACCACACTGCACTTGCGTCTGTATCGCGGCGGGATACCTCCCGCCCACGGCACGTAAAAACGAGGGTGGGCACAAAAAAAGTCTACGACGTGGGTAGTCCGGGACCACACCACGGAGATCGATTTTTGTGCGGAAACACTTCGCGCGAACGGCTGGCCGGGCGTTCACGCTTACGCGGAACACACACCGGCTGCACGGGACGACGCGAAGCTGTAGTCGATTGCGGCGACTTATGCCCGGTTCCTATATCCCAAAAACGATTCGTTTTGCTTACGGTTCGTAGCATATTCTACGAGGCGTCTGTTATTTACTGTTCCTATAACAAACGCGGCGTAGCCTCATTTACCGATGGCCGCCAACTACCGATGGGAGGGATCTGGAGGGTTAACGTGTAACGGATCGTAGTATTATTGTATGATATGACAGTTCAAGGCGTTCCTATAAATTTATTGAAACGTCAAAGAGCCGTCAAATTTACGAGGCGTATCTGGTTTTGTTACCGCCACTATTCTGTCCGTTGCTGTGTAAAAGTCTTAATAATTTTTGGTTATTGCTTGAAAAATGTCTAGCTCTAGTGATTCTGAATTAAGCGACATACAAATGTTATCTGACTGGGATTCAGATGAAGAATACAGTGGTCGCAGGTACCAAACAAGGGTTGACCATATGACGACTTTGGATTCTAGTGAATTTATTATCAGATTTCGGCTGGATAAGTCCTGTGTAGAACGGCTACTTATGGAAATACATCCTCATTTGAGGGTGGAAGGAGCCAGGTATGTAGGATTCCTTACCAATTTAAATTGAATATGCTTAGAAAAATAGTAGGTAACTACCTATCCAACATGTGACATGGCAAATTTTAAAGGTATTTTATGTAAGTACCTAATAAGTATTCAATTATTTTTTGTTTTAGAAACCATGGGATACATCCACTGCACCAATTATTATTAACCTTAAGGTTTTATGCATTGGGTACAATGCTGTTGTCAGTAGCTGACTTTGCTGGCGTGTCAAAATCGTCTGCTTGCAGAATAGTGCGTGATATCAGTTGTGCTATAGCGCAGCTATATAGCCAGTACATATATATATATACACTGACACAGAACAGGACTTCTTTGCTTTAGCTAGGTTTCCTCGTGTTATAGCGGCAGTTGATGGTACACACTTCAAGATTC
Organism: Scoparia ambigualis; assembly: GCA_963921215.1. NCBI lineage: Eukaryota > Metazoa > Arthropoda > Insecta > Lepidoptera > Crambidae > Scoparia > Scoparia ambigualis. Next base: position 3,330,044 of record OY992523.1, on the reverse strand, counting down.
AATCTCCATGTAAGTTTTCAGTTACTTGACATGCATTTATATTGAGATATACCATACAATGAAGCCTAGTACCAGGCTAGTAGGACTAGCCTGAATTATTAGTGTAATGAGTACTTGCCTTTTTATCTTATTTTACAGTCATTTACAGTCCCCCTTTAACATTACCTACTTAATTTAGTATGATTCCAGCCTTACAATACCAATTTTTTTACAGGTTCAATAATAGGTGAAGAGTTCAGGAATAGAAAAGGCTTCTTTTCTTTGAATGTACAAGCAGCATGTAATGCTTAGTTATTATTTATGAATATGGTAGCTCGTTGGCCTGGCTCAGCTCATGATGCCACTATTTTTAATAATTCAGAACTAAGAGGTAACTATTAAACATTTATTATGTCTCTATTTTGCTATAAGTACATTATTATATTAACTACCTACTTTTTCCAGCTCAGTGTGAGAGTGGGTTGTATGCTAACAAGTGGTTGCTTGGAGACAGCGCCTATCCCCTAAAGCCATATTTATTAACTCCATTGTTAAACCCCCAAACTAGAGAAGAACAGCTTTATAATGAAGCCTATATTCGGACAAGAAACTGTATTGGAAGGTATGTTCTCCGAACATTTCGTTAATATTTTAAAAATAAGTAGGTATTTCTAAAGTGATGTTACTTTATTTACCTATGTTGTATATTTTTAGGTGTTTTGGTGTATGGAAGAGGAGATTTCCAGTTGTGGCTTTAACAATGAGATTAAGTTTACCCCGAGCTAATGCAGTTATTATAGCAACAGCTGTGTTGCACAATATTTGCCGTCTGAACTGTTTAGCTGATGTTCCACCGGAAGTAGAAATTCCCAACCCAGAGGTAGTTCCGATTCAAAATAATGCAGAAGATGTTAATACTACAGAAAGAGCAATACTCATATCAAATTACTTTAATAAGTGAGTATATAACTGTCGATACTATTGTTGTAAACTTGAAATGTGTTAAAAATTTAATGTTTATGTTGTTTAACAATACTTTTATTTTGTTTCAGTGTATAGAAACCAGTGCACTGCTCTGTGTTGGAGTATAAAAAATGGGATTATTAAAAATATGAAATCAATGGAAATTAATAAACTTTAATAAAGTTAGATTTCTAATTCCACTTTTTCTGTTTTCTTCTCGTAGTACTTTGCTATAGCTAAGTTAAGAGCTAAACATCCATCGCTGCCAGCGTTTTTTTACCTGTTTAAAAGAAATATTAATTTCATATCAATATGTACATATATGATAATTACCAATTTATGATAGTATAACAGTTCTCATACACAACAGTTATTTATTTTACTAGTGAGTAAGGAATGTGTATTGAATACAGTCCTTCATAAATAAATAAATAAATATAAATAATATATTATTTATATTATTATTAATTTATTGAATACAGTCCTTCATATTACTATGGGGACATATTACAATCAGTAGAGTGGGTGTGTGAGCCCATTGCCACATTACATAATGCAGCTATGTAGTACGAGGGGCGTTCAAAATATTCTCGGTATTGATACGTTACAACCTCTTTTATATATATATTTGTTACTGGCCGCTAAGATTCATCCATTGACATTAAAAAAAAGTAAAATTGGAACCGAGATGTTCTTTTGTTTTTCTGCAATTGCCGAACAAACATGAACACCATGAGCGAATTAACAATTTTAACGAAATTAGAGCACCGATCCGTCATAAAATTCTTGACAAAACAGGGTAAAAATCAAAAAACCATAAAAGAGGAAATGGATTGTGTTTACCGTGAGTCTGCTCCTTCTTTATCTACTATTCAAAAATGGTCAAGCGAATTTAAGCGTGGAAGGGAGAGTATTGAAGATGACCCTAGACCTGGCCGGCCTGTAGTGGCTACCTCACAAGAAAATATTGATAAAGTGGAAAAACTTATATTGGAAGACGGCCGAGTGAAGGTAAAATCTATAGCTCAAGTAACCAATCTCTCTATTGGTACCGTACATGACATTATACATGACCATCTTAATATGTCAAAAGTAAGTGCAAGATGGGTTCCGCGAATGCTGACGCTTCTTCAAAAGGATATGCGTGTGGCTTGCTGTTCAGATTTTATCGACCTGTGTGGTGAAAATCCCGATGAGGTGCTGCAAAAAATAGTTACTGGAGATGAAACCTGGGTTCATCATTATGACCCAGAGAGCAAACAGGAGTCCATGCAGTGGCACATTAAGGGTTCAGCTCATCCCAAGAAGTTCAAGGTAATCCCGTCAGCTGGCAAGGTCATGGCCACAATATTTTGGGATTGTGAAGGAGTTTTGCTTATCGATTATAAAGAAAAAGGTGTAAATATCACAGGGCAGTACTACGCTAACGTTATACGTCAATTAAGAGATGCGATCAAAGAAAAGAGGCGAGGAAAGTTAACCAAAGGTGTTCTGCTTCTGCATGACAACGCCCCTGTCCATACTGCTCATATTGCCAAGGCAGCTATTGTTGAATGTGGGTTTGAAACTGTTACTCATCCACCCTATAGTCCGGACTTAGCCCCAAGCGACTTCTTTTTGTTCCCCAATCTTAAAAAGGATCTGCGTGGAAATAAATTTTCTGACGATGAAGCGTTGAAGACGGCCGTGGAGGAGCATTTTTACACCAAAGATAAAAAACATTTTTATGAGGGATTAAAAAAAATAATTGATCGATCTTATAAGTGTATGAACATAGGGGGGGAGTATATTGAAAAATAAAAATATCAAACTTTTCGTACTTGTTTGTTTTTATCCACATACCGAGAATATTTTGAACGCCCCTCGTAGATAGCTACCCACTAGCATCTACCAATGGTTAAATGTGGGTTTGATCAAAATGTTTTTTCTAAATGTATAGGAGCTACAGTCAGTTGTAGCATGTACTGACCCAAAACTTGCAGGTAGGGCCACTTCTTTAAATAGTATTACTTACTTAATTTGATATTTTAATTTAAATTCATTATTTTATTACCTTTACTGGTTGTTGGTGTTGCAAAGAGTTCATTGGACATAAAGGCACCAAAGAAATATTTGGACTTCTCTTTCTCTGCCGAACTTCCAATTACATCCTCACTTACATCCAGTACTTTTGGTCTTTTGGGTTGTGGACCTAAAAATTACTTGTTTTTTTAATTAATACTCATTCCACAAAATAAACTGCACCTACAAAGGGTGAAAACTCATTTTCTACCAGTAAACAACACAGATGGTAAGGAGAAAAGTAAGGTAGGGCTCAATACTGTATAAAAGAAGTTAAAAACATATTATTAGTGGATAGTTACATGCGTGTGCATCAGTGAAAGTAAACATTATTAAAAAATAAAAAATAATTTGTAACCTTCGGTTGGAGTTATAATATCCACATCTCTAGGAACATTTGTCCTTGCATCGATAGATGTAGGAACTTCTTCCCCCGATACAAGGAAAACATCTACACTGTCCCCATCCTGATCAAAACTCTCACAACCAATGCCATCACCACCGAAAGGAACCTCAAAGCCTGTGACAGTAGACCCCAGTAGGCCTGACACCTTTTCTAATAATTCATCTGGAGGAATGAAATCTCCTTTACCGCCACCAGTCTAAAAAAAGATTTATAAATAAGTACATAGGTCAATATGTATATCAATATTATATAGTCTAATTTTTTGTTAGTAGTAAATTACGTACATATATATATTAGGGGCTCGTAGCTAAGTAACAGCCGCGCGGATCGATAGATCTTCTTAACACCGAGACCCCTCCGTGCCTCGGAGAGCACGCTAAGCTGTCGGTCCCGGCTGTCATTTGAAGATCTTTGACAGTTGTAACGGGTAATCAGAGCCCCAAGTTCTGATAACCAGTCTTACCTCGGGTATTGTGTAGCCCAGTTGCTGGGTTGTGGAGGTCACATAGGCAGTTGCTCCATGTAAAATACTGGTATTCAGCTGCATCCGGTTAGACTGAAAGCTGACTCCAACCTAGTTGGGAAAAGGCTAGGCAGATGATGACATATTAAAAACAAGTATGTAATACTAACCTTAAGATTATTCATCCTTATTTGTTGGGCTCTTTTACAGGCTGCCTTTTTTAAATTGTCCCATTTTAGTTTTAGCTGGTCTTTGGTCCTGGGGATGCTACCACACTTGGCGTTAAACGTGGATGTAAGAGAAGTCCACGTTTCTTCCTTCATTTTGTTGGTGGTGGCATTAGTTTCTTTTTTAGTGAGGATAGGATGAGACGCAACCAAATCTACTAATAAGGCAGTTTCTTCCTTGCTCATCGCCTTCTTAGTTTTCTATAAATCATAACATAAAAGGTATTAGAAATTAATTTAAGTAAATACAACATTCATGCAACACTAGTTGACTGGTTTGTGTGCAAAACCCACCAGATCTGAGACATAAGTAGATACGTTAGCAAAATATGTAGTTTACTTACCAGTGCAACATACATTATAGCTCTTGATCAATAGCAAAGACTAATAAAGTATAACAGTATTATTTTGGTTTCCAAACAAACAAACAATTTAACCTACAAAAATTTAATTTGAGTGGTAGAGCCACGCTGCGTTGCAGCACGCATTGGGCCGGCTCGCCCGGCGTAATACCACCCTCTCACGAATATTCGGCGTGAAATAATGGCACTTGGTGCTGTTGTGTTTCGTCCGACCAGTGAGGGTTCCGGAGCCCCTCCCCCCCCCCCTCCTCCCATTCCTATTCCTTCCTTAAACCTATTCCTCCCTTAAAGGCCGGCAACGCGCCTGCGATTCCTCTGGTTTTGCGGGTGTCCATGGTCGGCGGTGATTACTCTCCATCAGGTGACCCGCCTGCTCGTTTGCCTCCCTATTTTATAAAAAAAAAAAAAAAAAAAACAAAAAACTACTTCCTCGCATTCGCATCGGGCTGCTGACAGTTATTGAAAACGCGTTTTGTTACTTTCGATACGAATGATAATTTTTATGAAAATAAATATTTAACATGAAGATTTAATAAAATATTAATGATCAATATTTTATGAATATCTACAAAACACAAAACGTCAAATAAAACAAAATTACATATTTTTTTACTTTAAACAAAAACAAGCTTCTTTGTATTAACAAAACGCAGAACGACGCCAGGGAGGGCTTCGGTAACAAACAAACGGATGGCGGCTCGTAGCTAGTTTATGATGCAAAAAATATAGGAACACCAATTACGGCTCCTTAATGGTAACTAGAAAACGGATGGTAAATTTTACGTATGACGAGTCGTTTGATATAGGAACCGGGCATTAGTTACTATCAATAATTTTAAAGTTATTCCTATTTAAATACAAAACTTATGCTAAAAAGTGCCAATTTTCAACGAACTATTTACTTGTCGTCTTGGCCGTCCGGAACATTCCCTCCACGACGTTGCATTTGCTGTCGGGCTGGAGGGCGGCTGGATCCGTCGTCGGGATGATGATTATTTTCTTTGTTGGGCGTCGAAGTATACCGCTCCTGGTGCGAACATCCAAAACTCGCACTATGCCGTCAGGTCCCGGGAATGTCGCTGTTACCGCTCCGCGCGGCCATGTGTTGCGCGGCAGCGTATTATCAGCTATAAGCACCACATCGCCGATCTTAGGGAGGGCGCCGCGACTGTGAGGTGTCCGCCGGTTCTGCAGTTCGGGCAAATATTCACGCATCCATCTCGCCCAGAACATATCGGCTAAGCGCTGTGAGGTGCGCCAGTGTGAGCGAGAGTGAACATCGTGGTCGGTGAACGCGCCTGGTGTAGGTACTCGAGCTGATCCACCGAGAAGGAAATGGTTCGGCGTGATGGCTTCATCATCTTCATGATGAACGGAGACATGGGTGAGGGGCCGGCTGTTTACTGTATACTCGCCCTCTGCGAGTACTGTAGCGAGTACTTCTTCCGTGGAGTGGCGGCTTTGTTGTGTTGCTGTTAGCGCCGTCTTCACAGATCTAACGAGTCGCTCCCAGGCACCACCCATGAATGGAGCGCCGGGAGCGATAAAGCGCCAGCTGATCATCCTCTTCATCGCCTCTTGTTCCGTAGCTTCATCTATGGCTCTTCTAAGTTCACGATCGGCTCCTCGGAGGTTAGTGCCGTTATCCGACCATATCTCAGAGGGACAGCCGCGTCTTGCTATCAGTCGCCGGAGCGCCATTATTGCAGAGTCGGCGCTAAGTGACGCGGCTAATGCTAAATGGACAGCTCGCGTTGTAAGACACGTAAATAAGGCCACGTATCGTTTTTGTGTCGTCCTATGGTCACTGTCACTGGTCCGAAATAGCCGACAGTGGTGTACGTAAAAGGCCTTTCGTGATGAGGGAGACGGCATGCAGGGTGGTTTCCAGTTGACGGCTCTGGCGGCTTATTTTTTCTTATACGGCATTGTAAACATCGATGTACTATCATTCTCGTCACTGGTCGTAATCTTAATATCATGTATTGTTGTCGGCATTCATTAATTGTTGTTTCAACGCCAGCGTGCATCAACTGTCTATGTACGTATTCTATAAACAGTTTTACTCTGTCGTTGTTTCCGTCTAGAACGGGCGGCGCTTTCTGCGCGTTCATGACGTCAGCTATTGCGTCTATGCGACTATTCAGTCTTATAATGTTGTCCACGTAGATCACTAATAACGAGTGTAGGCGGCTGCTTCTAGATAAGGCCCGGTGTTTTTCCATTGATTCAATTTCTTCTAAAAATGATTCTTCTTGACTTGTTCGTATTATAAGATTTTCGGCTTGACGTAATAATGAAATATATATATTGATGTACTTTTCCAGTGTATTTTCTTTTTTCTTTTTATTCAATATAAAAGGCGTAGTTTTCATCTTCTGTCGCTTCCAATCGGGATCTTTTTCTTCGTTATTTCGCGTACGTTTGTAGTAGTGAGTTTGATCTTTCGTAGGGCGGCAAAGTTGAACGAATTGAAGTACTCGCGCTGTGGTGCGTAGTAATCTTTCCCATTTAGAAAACCGGCTGCTGTCTGGGACGCAATCGCTTAGCTTCGACTTAGTGTTATGTTGGTTCGTGTAATTACACTTTTCTTCGCCAGTCGGTGTTACCCAGCCATGACAACTCGTTTTCTCGTAAAAACGCCGGTCCCGTGTACTATTGGTGGTTTTTGTCGAAATCTAGTGGCACGTCACGTGTGGCGTCATCGGCGACATTCATTTTTGTATGTATCCACCGCCACTCCTGTACATCTGAGTTTTCTTCTAATGATGCGATCCGATGAGCGACAAAGGGTTTGTAAGAACGTGATCCAGTCTTCAACCAGGTAAGTACCGTCTTGCTATCAGTCCAGTAGATCTTCTTGTCAGGTTTGCGGTCGTGTTCATCAATGACCGCTGCAGCCATGCGACAGCCCAATACGGCAGCTTGTAATTCCAGGCGTGGTATGGATGTAAGCTTTAAGGGAGCCACTCTTGATTTTGCCGTGATTAATGAGACGCTGACGTGGCCATCGGAGGTGACCGCGCGCCAGTACAGTGCAGCGGCGTACGCGGCTTCGCTCGCATCCACGAAAGTATGTAGTTGTAGTGACACCGCGTCGCTGTAGTGAAGATAGCATCGTGGAACCGCGCTGTAACGGAGGCGGTGTAGGTGTAGCAGCCAGTCGCGCCATTGTAGGGCGACGTCCGTGTCAATTTGTTGATCCCAGCCTGTTCCGCGGCGCCATACTTTTTGAAGTATTTGTTTTGCTCGAATAGTTACAGGTGAGGCGAGGCCGAGCGGGTCGTAGAGTGACATCACTATTCGTAGTGCTTCTCGTTTAGTCGGAGCGCGTGCGTCGCGCCGCAGCATTTCTTCGGGTATTCTTGTTAAATTGAGATTGAATGTAAGCTCGTCGGTCTGCGGTTTCCATACAAGGCCCAGTACACGCTCGAAGTCAACGTTGTCGGTGAGGCTTTTGATCGTGGTTTGTTGTTCGTCTTCTGTTAACTCACGTAAAACTTCAGGTGAGTTTGAAATCCATTTTCTTAGTTCAAAATGACCGCTACGATGTATGGCTTGGACTTGTTTCGCTATTTGTACAGTTTCTTCTATGGTTTCGTAGCTGTCAAGGTAATCGTCCAAGTAATGGTTATTTACAATCGCCATGGCTGCCTTTGGATGTAAAACTTCGTATTTCTTTGCATTAAGATCTTTCACAAAGATAGCTGTTGAGGGTGAAAACGTAGCGCCGAATATCAGTGAGGTCATTCGGAATTCGGATGGAGGGTGATCTTTGTTGCTGCTATCTCGCCATAGATATCTCAGAAAGTCTCGATCTTCTTCTTTTATCTTAATTTGCATAAACATTTCTGAGATATCCGCTGTGACTGCTACTCCGTGTCTTCTAAACCTCATCAATACCCCAGGTAAAGACTGAAACAGATCGGGCCCGATGAGGAGGCGGTCATTCAGTGACGTGCCCCCTGTCTTTGCTGCGGCGTCATGAACAGTTCGTAGCTTTCCAGGTTTCATAGAGTTGACAACCGCAAAGTGTGGCAAGTACCACATGTTTTCAGCTGACTTGGACGGCGGCGGCGGCGGTGCAGGTTCGGCGTAGCCTTTGTTTAATAACGCTCGCATCTGTTCGCAGTATTTTTCTTTAGTTAATGAATTTTTCTCGAGTTTTTTTTCTATGGACGTCAGGCGTTGGAGAGCGTTGTTGTAGTTGGTTGGCATAGTAACGGTGTTATTCTTCCACAACAAAGTAGATTGATAATGACCATCTTCTAATTGTGTGGTGTTTTCTTGCAATATTCTCAGAGGGCGTTGTTCGGGGTCGTTAAGAGGCTTTTCGGTTGTATCATTAAGTTTTCTATTGAGAAGAATTGTTTCATTTGTTCATCCATACAGTCGTCCGATTGAATCTTCAAATGATGTACGAAGTTAACGTGCTGCCCCAATGTGCGTGTATGTGCACCGTGTAACACCCACCCGAGAGCTGTGCGCGATGCGATAGGTTAATGGCGCCGTCCCTTTCCTTACTTCATGTGCGAGTAATAAATCCCAATTATCTTGCCCGATGAGTATTTTTGGTACTGCTTCTATGTACATGATTTGATCTTTTATATCTTGCAGATGTAGGCAGTGGTTTAGATCTTGGTTTGTAATTCGTTGTGGTGACGTTTATTTCGTAGCGTTCGGCGGCGCCGTGTAGCGCGAATGAAACTCAGCGTGATTTAGTAGCGGATAAGTTAGTTTTTGTGATGGCTTCTATGTGGAGTGGATCTATGGGACCTCTGGCGCCGATTTGTGTAGCAAGCTCGGCGTCAATAAGAGTGACCGTGGAGCCGTCGTCGAGTAGGGCCCATGTGTTCGTTTCTCCGACCGGCCCCGCTATTCGCACGGGTACAATTTTCAAGTATGATTGTGTTTTCTTTAGAGTCCAAGTTGAAGTAACCACTTCTTTTTCTATGTTTTCTTGCTTTTCTTTAGTGTAGTGAAGAAGTTTGTTGTGATAGTATGTGCAGCCATCTATGTTACACTCGATGCGGCGACAATTGTGGGTCTTATTCCGATAACGCGGGCATCGAAAGCAAAGTCGGCGTTCTTTTGCTATGTCCCATCTGCGGTTTACATCGATTTTCATAAAATTCTCGCAATCAATCAACTTGTGGCCGGCTTCATCGCACATTGGACATTTACTGAGCTTCTCTGAGGTCGTAAATGTTCTTTGGTGCTGGCGTGATCGAGGCTCTTGAGAATGTACTGGACCAGAGACGATCTCGGGTTGCGCATATGGACCGCATAGTTCTCGCATCGCTTCTCTTTGTAAGAATCTTGCTAACTTAAGAAGGTCGGGTTCCTCTTCTTGTTGCGTGGCGGCGAAATCAAACCATCGATAACGTAGTGTTGACGGCAACTTTTCTATTGTAATCTTCGTAATCTCTGGATTGTTTAAGTAGTATAACTTATTGAGTGCTTTGAGTGCGGCGACGGTGTTGGAAACTCGACTTGCGAATATACAGATATCTCTCGGCGTGTCGGCAGGTCTGTACAATGATCGTAGGCGTTCTAATTCTGTTGAGGCGATACAGTCTGGTCTTCCAAAGCGAGCTTCCAACGCTTTCATAATTTCTTCAGGATGCGAGTTGTTAATAAGCAGGTTTTCGATGGCTTGTCTAGCGATGCCTTTGACATGGCGGCGTAATCTTGCACAGTTTTCGACGTTTGAGAAGAGCGCAGCGGATTCGTAGAAGGCGGTTTTAAATGATAGCCATTCTAGGTAAGCGCCCGAGAAGATTGGCAGATCGGTAATATGTCTCGTAGCTTGCGTTTGATGGGCGGAGCGCACGGCGGCAGTGATGGCGCAGGCTAGCTCGGAGATATCCGTCCGCTGTGGCGGCTTTGCCGGGCATGACGGAGGTAAGTGAATCTTTTCTTCTTGTTTTAGATCAGTAATAGCGACAGCAGGCGGCTGGAATGGCATCGGTTTCGGCTTGTCGGTGTTGACGTGCAGCTGCGACTGCGTTTCTTTGACCCACGAATGGACGCGTTGTGAGTTGTCGGTTTGACTGATGTTCGTAGTAGTATCGCCGTCATCGTAATCTTCATCTTCCGCTTCTAGTCTGGTGATACGTGCTGCAGCCAGTTGGATCTGAAGTTTAAGAAGGTCTTCTTTAGCGTGGGCGAGCTTCTGCGCCCGGCGTGACTTTGCAGTACTACGGCGTAAAGAGATCTTGCTTGAGCGGGCTGTAGATGTGTCGGCGGCGGTTTCTAGTACGGCGCAAGGCGGTTCAATAATGGTGTTAGCGACGGTAACATCTGAATTTACTTCAGTGTGGGGTATCTGTGACGCTTCGGGTGTGCTGCTAGGGGCTCCAAGTACGGTGCTAGCAGCTGCGGCGGACTCAGGCAATGGCTTCGACTTCGATCTTGTTGTAGGCATTTTCTTCCTTAATCCGGCTCGAAGGACCACAATGTATAAGACGGTTTGCTGGATTGAGGAAGAAATAAAATAACTTCGTTTCTTGTAAAGACTGGAGCTGCTATGACGAGGATAAGGCGGTCCGTGGTGAGCCAAGCGGGGTTATATCGCGTCGTCTCGGAGAGCTCGGAAAGCGAGGGAAGCCAGGCGGGCTTATGGAGTCGCGTCTTGTATGCGTGTGAATGCGTCTTTGGAATGCGATTTTGGAACGCTCTGTATTTATACGGGCGCGGTGCGAGCGAGACAAAAGACGAGAGGGAAGACCTTTTTGATATACTTAATGAGGCAATACCATACAGAGAACCCCTTAGCAACGTTTAGCAGGCGCTTTATTGATGAAATTTGTTCTATGAATCTAAGTTTATTTACAATTTTCTTAATTAATGAGGTAATAAAAAGGCCGAGACATACTAATATTTATTCAATCTTAACAAATATTTTGCTACAAAAGTTTAATCATTTAGTTACTATCAATAATTTTAAAGTTATTCCTATTTAAATACAAAACTTATGATAAAAAGTGCCAATTTTCAACGAACTATTTACATAGTCTTGGCCGTCCGGAACAAACGCGAAGTCGAAAATCGTGCCAAAGGCTATGGGCTTGCCCGGGCCCAACGAGACCTTAGTCCCGTCCAACACCTGGCCAAGAACATCTGACCCTAATAAGAGGTCGATCGGGGCTGGTGTGTGGTAGAGCTGATCAGCACGGGTGGCTGGCCTAGTATGTGGGAAATGTTTGGTACCTTCTCTAAGGGAAGGTAGCCAGTGACGTTTTTTAAAATATGAGCTGTGGCAGAGATTGTAGGAGTATCATTGTGAGTAGGTCGGCATACTATTGTTATTGCCGCTTTTGACTCATGTTTGTGCTGATTCCCAACTCCTGTAATTTTTAAAGAAGTGGGTTTTGATGGCAAGTTCAAAAGTCGTGCCATGCGTGACGTTATTAATGTCAGCATACTGCCACAGTCCAATAAAGCTCTGGCTGTGTGAGGATGGCCAAGTACGTCCGCGACTCTTAGTGAGACGGTTGGCAACAAAATGGGTGTGCCAGTGGGCACAGAAGGTGAGTGAGCTGATTAAGTAGCAGCCGAGATTGTATGAGCTGAGTATGTATCAGCTGTGTGGGCATGGGTTGACTGGGCATGGGCTAAAGGGACATGGGCTAAATGGGCATGGGCTGAATCTACCTCTTCGCTAGGGTGCTCCGTGATAGTTGGGAGTCATAATTGCTGGCGGCGTTCGCGGGGCCTACCTGGCGAACCGGACCTGGGCGGGCTGGCTCTGTGAGCAGAGCTGGGTCGCACCTGTTTAACATGTGCGGGTTCGTGCCGCCTGCTGTTTCTGGGACGCTCCCTCGAGTGCTCTCTCAGCTGTGGTGGGGGTATATGTGCTGACGACGAATGAGCTGATTGCGTTGGGTCGTCTGGTCGGTGAAGGGACGTGTGGTGGTTGGAGCTCTCACAGTCCTTGCATGCCCCCCTTGACCTGCATTCGCTCTCGTAGTGACGGCCGAGACAACGCTGGCAGCGCTCGCGTGCCTGTACAAAGTCCCAACGGCGCTGTGTTGGCTGGGCATTGTACCATTTGCACGTCATGAGCCTATGTCCCCTAGTGGCACAATAGGGACAGTAGGGCGTCGAACGTGAGGAAGAGGAGGAGGATGATGATGAGGAGCACCTTGCTTGGAAGGCCGAGTAGACGGGGAAGGGCTGACTGCGAGCCGGGGAGGTGGATGGGCGGTAACGCATTTTCTGCGTTGGGCGGAACGGTTGGTGAGTGGGCTGATCATAGGCGCGGTGAGGCGATGGAGCTGAGGAGCGGCCACGGTAATGGTCGGGTTGTTGCTGAGCCATCTGAGCATAAGTGCGATGAGGCAACTGAGGAGGCGCGCGGCTACGAGAAGGGCCGGGCTGGGGCTGAATGGGTTGCGGCTGGGCTATATTGTCTCCACACAGCGCGCGTGCTCCTCGAGGTAGAAGATAAGGTCGCTCAACGTGGGCAGGGTGCTGCTAGACCCGTGTCTGCGTTCAAATAACGTGCGGAGCTCGCCCTTAAGCTTTCGCACCACTATCGACACAAACACGTAGTCGTCTCCTATGGGCAGATCCAAATTACTAAGGGCACACTGGGCGGACACGAGCAGAGTGAGGAAAAGTGTGCGTATGTTAGAGCGCGTGTGGATGCTTGGCAGCCCCAGGATTATGTCGACGAAACTATCGATGAGAACCCGGCGGTTCTCGTACCGCTTGGTGAGGATGTCCATGGCCACGCCAAAATTCTCATTGGTGACCTTTAAGTGGGACAGCACACTTAAAGGTCACCAATGAGACTCGAGAAGAGGTAGTGGAGCTTGACTGCGTCCGACAGGGTCGCCATGTCGTCAGTCAGACTCCTAAACAGCGCAATGAAGGAAGGCCAGTCCTCCACTTTTGAGCTGAACCTGGGCAGCGCTATCTTGGGGAGGACGGCTGTGGGCGTATTGACGCCGAAACTGGGCTGAGCGCTATGGTTTGGGGACGACGTGGAAGAGAGTGAGATTTCCTCCTTAGCCATAAGTATCCCCAAGTACGCTCCGGAGGCTTTTGTGTAGTTGTCAGTGTATGTCCTCTCAATCCCCTCGTCAAGAATGCTGTAATATACTGAATCCAGCTTCTCCTTAATACTCTGTACCTGTGCGAAACGCACGTTAAATTCCGTTATGGAATGTTTGGTGTCGCCAGCAATGATCCGTGACCCCACCTCTAGGAGTTGGTGTATAGCTTTAGCGGCCTCCCTAAATATTGCGGCTTGTGACTTGGTCGGCATCGCGATGATTAAAAGGAGACAAAAAAAAATAATTAAAAAAATAAACAAATTCAAAGACAGCAAAAAGAACAACACCCTGTATATATTCTATAGTTGGGCTGGACGTATTCGCTTACCAAGGTGAGGGCAAATGGGCTAAAATTAATGCAACAATAAACAAAAAAGGGAGACTTAGTTGGGACGCCTTGTATATGGCCCACGGGTGGGCAAACGCATGTGTATGTGTATGCCTGTGTTTATTGGACGCGCGTACGTAAGGTTAGCCGACCCAAAAGGAAAAACCAAAAAAATCACGTCATTCGTAGCCCACTAGTGGGCAAGCGCATGCGTAGTCGATGGCGGCGCATCCAATCAGCCGGGAAAGCGTTAGGAAAAAAGAAAGGAAAAAAATCTAAGAAAAAGAAAGTGTGGGATACGTTGTACGTAGCCCACAGTTGGGCAGACCTGTAGCGAAAACGAGGGCGAAGAATGAGTCGGTCGCAAAAAAAAATTTAAAATTAAATTTAAAAAAATTGGGACACTCCGTATCTGTGTCCCACGAGTGGGCCAAACGTTAGGAGTGTGTACTAAGAGTGAGCCGATAGCAAAGGCAAAATTTAAAAACAAAAAAATAAAAATTAACACGAGAAAAAAAAAATTAAAGCACGCCGTACATGTCCCACAGGTGGGCAAACGTGTGTAGAAGCGAGACTTAAAAAAATTAATTGTAAGCGGTTAAAACAAAACTGATAACAAAACAACACTGAGCACGTGTGGTGAGCACTAACCAAGAATGAGCCGATCGCAAAAGCACAAATTAAAAACAAAAGAAAATAAAAATTAACACAAACAAAAAAAAAATTTTGCAGACAATCTCTCGTTATAATACCAGTCACCATGTATCCGATAAACGTAGCATGAAAAAAGGCAAAGGCAAAATAACTGAGTTGAATTATTATTTCAAGCACGAATTAGGCACACAAGCTCGCACGCAGATCACATATGCATACATAAAATCAACAATATTCGTAAATTTGTTTATCGCAATAATAATAATGGCAATTATAGTTATAGCAGGTAACCGAGTCTGTGAAATATTTATTTAGGTGGGTAGATAAAATAATGTTTAGCAACGAACAACGAGAAATAAACTGCGGTATGAGCGGATTGTACTTCTACGTAAGCAATTGTTACGTGAACTTATGGCACAGAAAATATTACTAGGTTAAAAGGGCCTAAATAATGTGCAGTGTGATGGGTCACTTGGTTTAGAATGACCAATATGATATTTTTAGCGGACTGTAGTTAAAAATTAAAATAAAGTTAGGTTCTGATTAGGGCTGAACCTTAGCGGTTATTCCGCGCTCGATTGGACCAAGTGTATTCGCCACGTCTGAGTGGCGATTACGCGACGTAGGGAAATGGTAGGTAGGTAGGTAGGTAGGTAGGAAGGCTTACCTGTGATGATGATGGGTTGTGCCAGGCAGGAGACGGAAGGCGAGCTGACCGCGGGCGGCGATGTAGGTTGGTTGCGCACAGTCACTTCACAAAATGTTCTTAGGGGTCGCCAATGTTCAACGCGACGAAAAGGGCGTCTCGGTTTCAACGGGTACGATGTCACATGCGCGCGCGCTAAGCGGGGAAAAGCAGTCTCGCCGTTGCTTGCAGACAGAGTGTCGCGCGGGCACGCGTCGTTTGAGTCCACTCCTCTCGCGCGCCAACTTCGCGATACAACGCTAGGTGGCGCTAGGCGTATTTTAATACGCCTAGAATGAGACGTCACGCCCATGGCGAGTACACAGTTATTTATGTTATTTTAATTTTACCGAAGAGGCAGCCCTGCGATTGCTGTGGGATCGCGTGGTAGGTTATTACAGTTTAAATATTAGTAGGCTATTATAGCAGTAGGTATTGGGAATTTTCTACTGAGTGAAGTATCTGTTAACTCTTCTTTAATCTGTGCTTTGGGTTGGATCCACAGACAGCTACGGCGGTTGTAGGTCCGCGTATCGTCTCGTCTCCTCCCATCCTCCTCCTTCGCGATGGTGCCGCATCTGCGGCGTCCTCGCGGGCCCGTTTAGCCTGTTCCTTCAGTCTCATGACTTCGGAGCAGAACCGAACCATGGCCTTCCAAACGGAGCTCTCGCCACCATCGCCTCCACGACGATTGGCAGCGAGATACTCCCAACTCCCCCTATTGCATCCTCCAGAGCCCGGCGCTCGGGTGCATATCTCAAGGGTATGTTGCGCGCTATCCTCGGCAGCGCCGCACTCGTGGCAAGTCGCCGTCTCTTCCCTTTCAATCTGATGCAGATACTTACCGAAGCATCCACACCCAGTAATCTGTGGTAGTCGGGTGGTAGTCCAACACCCCATAGGGCCTATCTAGCCACGCCAGCAGGACGGGGCGAAATGCGTCAACTTTACGCACACCGGCTTCTGGGGATTCGAATTGGTCTTCCCAGAGCCATGACGCCATCTCGCGTGCAAGTCGCCTCTCTCCTTCGATCTCAGCTGCCGCAGGGCGTTCTCCACTCCTTCCCCGTTCCGTCCGGAACCCGTAAATTTCGGTAAGAACTTTGGCCTCTGTTTTAGCCACAGCTACCTCCAACCCCAAAAAACGCTTCCTTCCAATGGTCAGAGTGGAAGTTGTCGCCCCTCGCGATGGCTAGAGTGTCATCTGCGTAACAGATAGCCCCCTTTTGAAGAGAGACCCCCTTAGGATCCAGTTGTATCCGATGTTCCACAGGAGTTGACCAATAACAGATCCCTTTGGAACACCGCACACCATGCGACGGGTGCCAAGCCTAGCTCCCCTTGTTCTAGGAACAGAATTTTTCTGTTCCTTAGAATTAAGAAAATCTTCCAGGACTCTACGAATGTAGCCAGGAACCCTATGATAAATAAGGGCCCGGCTTATTGAGTGTCGAAAGCATTGGCGATATCTAATGATACTGCCATGACCTTCTCCCCCAGCTAGTTGCTTTTTCGGTGATGAATTTTGGGGCCAACAATGCGTTCACAGTGGACCTGCCTTTGCGGAACCCATATTGGGCATCCGCAATATTGGGCCCCTCCTCATCCAGATGTTGGACAATGCGGGCAGCTAGCACCTTCTCAAAGCGACAAGCACACCTAGCGAACGTGGGTTCTCTGTAGCTGGCCTTACTGTAACGGCTAAACGATCGCGTCTAACTGGTAACCATGTCCACCAGCATAAATGAATTTTTATACATGACAGCTATGAGAAATGTAATAAAAAGGCTGTTTATTAAAAGGATTTCTTATTTGTAGAACTTTTAAATTTAGACCGCCATTTCTGACGCCGTTTACGCAGGAATTTACGCCGCCGCTGACCAATTTTTACTTTCACGCCGCCGCCGAATAATCCGGTATCGGCGCACATGCCTAGTACCTACTCCAGTGGTACATCTCAGACGCAGAGGTCACAGGTTCGATTCCCGAACGGGCCTGTTTCAAATCCGCCTGGCCAGCTACCACCATATTATCTAAGTTTGTCGCCATGATAACAGCGATAACTATAGGAGTATTGCTGTGTTCCGGCAGTTAGAGGTAAGATTCTGGTCGAAGGTTCTGGGAGAATGATTCCGTAATGAAAGAGATAAATGAACGAAAAACGGTCTATTATATAGGCTCACAATCTAGCCATTTCTATCCACGCGAGAGCATATTTTATAGATAGATGGAAAGACTCTCACCAAATTTCTGCGCGGATCCTGATGGGCAGTTGTAGTGTTTCAAGTTAAAGTCCAATAGACGCGCGTACTCGCCGCCGTAGGACCGTAGCTCCGTGGAAGGGGGGGTTTTATTGAAAGTCCTACATAAAAATATATATTTAGGATTTACACTAAAAATTATATAAAAAATTAATAACCCAATTCTGGAGCTGCCTTTACCTTATCTTTTTATCTACTAAGTAAGTTCCTAAGTTACATTAAAATGGCTTATTATTGTTGATTAGAGAAGTTTGCTTATAATAAATGGAGCTGTGTGTTGGTGTTTATTACAAGAATGCTACCGCCCTACCTCTGCCCTTGGGCGCTGGACACAGAAAGGCGTGAAACGGGGCGCGGACATATGTCTCTTCCGCGTCTCTTTCATACAAAATGTATAGAAGCGTCGCGACGCAAGACGTATAGAAAAGACAGGGCGTAGACACGACGCTAACTCGTCTGCGCCCTATTGTAAAACATACAGAAAGGACGGGGCACGGGCGCGAGCGGACGAGAGACGACGCGACAGCTCGCAGTGTGACCAGGTTTAGCAGAATTCTGCTCTTTTAGCAGGATTTAGTTTCTAATTTAGAGCTTAGCAGATTATTTAGCTTTATTTTGGCAGTTTTAAACAGGATTAACAAAAAAAATAACCAAAACTCAGCATTTACATTTTAACATACTTTGACGTAAGCAAATTTCTACCATTTTTTAATTAATGTTTGATGTCACTTATTAAACTAACAACTTTTAGTACAATTTGAGAAAAAATCACTATTTACTATCTCTTGAGTAGTTTATGAACATATTATGTTTTCTTTGCAGCCGTTCTGTGCATGTATAAAATATAGACCGATAACACATAATAATGTGATATGCGATAAAAACTATAAACGATTGTTAAAAGACAGCTTTGTATTTGCATACAAAATAGGAGTAAAGAACTTCGTTGGCATAATTTTAGCACTTTTTCGAAACAGTATAGCAGGTTTTAGCGCGGCGTCCAGCGTCACGTCTCTTGTATATGTTTTAAAATGTCGCTCGGGCGGCGGCGCCCCCCCTCGTGTTACGTGTTTTCTGTCTTTTCTGTGTGGCCAGCGCCTTGGGTGATTGGGTGCCGTTGCAGGCGACCAACGGACCTGTGACTGCACATACATCCAACAGCACTGTGCGGCGATGGGCTCACCGCCTATCACGCTGAGCACATGTGCAGTTGTTACTTGGTGAAAGGTGCACAGGGTGCACTGCTTCTGCGGTCCTCATTGCCTGCTCTCTGACTAACCCAAGGGGATAATACTCGTGAATATGGATGTATGTTTACTATATCTGCCATGTGTCAGAGGGTGTATAGTAGTTATCATAATATTTGCTTGTGATCTGCCCTGTGTTCTGTAGTGTGTCGTAATATACCCGCCTGTAGTCTATCTGCCCCTGGTGCTGGGACGCCGCGAGGTTCTGCTCGCACCAGTTGGATGCGTTCGCGTCTGCTGCGTCCACCACGTGCGACCATTTGTTGTTGCCTTCGTGGATCTAAAATGAGTATAGCGAATAGCCAGCCACGCCAGGAGAATAATAAATAATAAATCATCATCGGTTACCTCATGAAACGCATAACGTTTTTCGCCATAAACTGACAATGCATAAATGATAATGGCCATAATTGTCACTTGCCATGCATAATGCATAACATAAATGGCCAAAATATAAAAGGCATAACCATAGAAAGGCATAATGTCGATAACAAACGGCATATTTATATTTGCCATAATGTTCAGAAGACATTATATTCAAACAGCATTATGGCAACAAGCATTATGCGTTTCAATGTGTCACCAGTACATAGTAATGGAGATATATGCATTTGAAATCTCATTAAAACTAATCTTAAAATGTGTGAAAAAGAAGATAAAGATTTGATGACCATGACATGACAAAAGCTATAAAAAAATATATTTTTGTATGTATGGAATTAGATTTATGTTGTCTAATAAAAAAATAACCTCCAAATTCAAGACAATCGCTACGCTGCGCTTTGCGATTGTCTAAAATTTAAAACCTATCACGTGACCTACAGTAGTAGAGCAGCTAGTATTTCTGTTGTTTAATAAAAAAAACTAACCTCGATTACGTTTTATAAAACTTTTACCTAATTGAATTACGCATGTGTTTTAAAGTATGCCTATTAAAATTATGACAAACAGCAATACTTATAGATTTTCATGATTACGGCTTTTATTAATATGTCTTTCAACGATTCTGCGTTATTAAGTTTATGCGTAATAAAAAATTTGCTACAAGCTATTATGCTTTTTGAATTGTTTGCCATATAATGTAAGGCAATTAAAATGATGGCAATAAACATTATGCGTTTCAATGTGTCACCATCACCATCATCATAGTCATCAGCCTATAAATGTCCCACTGGACACAGGCTTTCCACATGGACTAAAAGCACATAGAGAGATTGGGCTGGCCCAATGCGGTGGTTGGTGGGTTTAAACGACATCCATTTTACGACAACAACCGGGACCAACGGTTTTACGTTTAAGTGCCTTCCGAAGCAATATAAATAATAGAATAAAAAAGTGTTCGTTCAAAATGAACTTGTGACGGGAGGAACCGCAAGGAACTCTGCAATGGCTGTATCTTTCTCCGGGTTTGTGTAACTGATTTTTTTTTATAACTGAAGGAGGCAAATTAGCAAGCGGGTCACCATGGACACCCGAAAAACCAGAGGAATCGCAGACGCGTCGCCGGTCTTTAAGGAGGGAATAGGCTCGTTTCTTGAAGATCCCTAAGTCGCAACGGTCAGGAGATAGCGTGGCTCGCCGCCGAGAGCTGGTTCCACAACACTTTAGTTCGACGCAAAAAAATTTCGAGGAAAAACGCGCAGTGGTAGACCGCCATCCATCGGTTAAAGTGGACTAGGTTATGTCGGCCCCAATTCGAGACATGACTTAGCATGTTCTCGGTGTCAGTCACACACAAGTTTATTCCGGCTCTCGGTGACGCTTTCCAGAGAAATATTAACTCGTCCGGTGTAGAGCGTACCCCCAGTACTGTCGTCCGCATAGCAATGCAATGCAGATATGCAGAAGAAACAGAGTAGGGGATAACACACACCCCTGCGGGACTCCAGCATTCACGGGCTTCATGTCAGAGCACGAACAATCGACTACGACTCAGATGCTACGCCCAGTAAGAAAGCTGGCAACCCACGAACACAATTTCTCAGGAAGCCCGTATGATGGAAGTTCAGAGAGAAGAGCCCTGTGCCATACCCTGTCAAAGGTTTTCGCTACGTCCAAGCTAACTGCCAATGCCTCCCCTTTACTCTCGACTGCCTCCGCCACACATCGGTGAGTAAGGTACACTAAAAGATCACCATTTAATTATTGATGTATTTAGTTTAGGCTAATTTAGGGTTTAAACAAAGACACAGACAAATAACTCACTCCTTACATTAAACTATAGAAATCATATTGCTAACAATAATTTCCACAAATAGTCCGGTTCCGTAATACGGAAAATGAAATAAGTAGTAATCCATAACAGCAATCCTCCTCAGTGGTAGCGCGTGATTCGAGCGATTGTAGACCTTGCGGCTGCAAATCAATGCCCATGGATTTCCCCGCTCGAGGGAGGGGGAGGGGGGCATATATATAATCGAAAACCTATGTATGTATGACTTGTGTACCTACTTTTATCCAAGGCTTTCGATTGTGTTCTACATGAAACATTGGTCAGGAAGCTTCACCACTATGGAATTAGATATACTTCTTTGAGTCTTCTAATCTCATACTTGAGTAACAGGATTCAGAAGGTCGACATTAACGGTAAAAGATCTCCGGGATCAGTGGTTACAATGGGAGTTCCGCAGGGTTCAATACTTGGTCCATTCTTGTTTTTGGTTTATATTTTTTACCTATGGCTATGGCTTTATAAAAAAGCTTATTATAAAGTGTCCGATAACACAAAAGACAAAAGAGCTTGGGTCTGAAATGCTCCAAGTACTCCAACAGCTATTTTTAATTGTCTATAATTAATTTAAATAGAGCACCATATTTAAATAAACAATTTACATTCAAATTCATATTTTGTATTTTAAGACCTGGTAACAACATTTCTTTTTGTAAATGTCGTTGCTTCTGTGCGCTGTGGTATCTTGCGCCCGTTCTTTGCCACAGTAAAAAAATATGTCTTGAATGGGCAGAAGGTTAAAAAAGACTTTGACGATTCAAAGTACTTATTAATTGAATTTATTGAATAAATATATTTTGACTTTGACTTACTGACCTCAATGCTGGCCTCGACCAGCCCGTTGTGTTTGTACTTCGCGTTCATTATCTGGGATGAGTCGGCGAGGGCTTCCGCGTCGATCTCTTCGGACGAGCTGCCCTCAGGAATCTCGTCCTAAACAAAAAGCAATGAGATTCAGTCATTTATTATTTTTTATAGATAAAGAAATTCACCGTGCTGAGCTTCGTCGCGTAGCGGGTCATTAAACGAATACTACCACCCCCTCTTGACACCTCTCTGTCTCTCCCCCCTCTCGCAATGACTATTGTCAGAACGGCCACGTATCATTTATTATCCTCGTACACCACAGTGAACTTACAACAAAACACACTAATATTACACAGATAAATTATACTTTTTAAACTTGTTTTGCGAGAGACTGAAAACATCCAAGTGACTTCGTGTTAAAATTATTTTAAGTAAGTAAATTACAGATTCTAGCTAAAAGGTAATGGAATTTAGATTAGATAGATTAACTAAGGTTGTTGTGATTGATTTACGAGGCAATTTGCGGAAACAATCAGAATTTCATCACAGAAAGCATGTTATCATCTTGTTATTGTGAATTCTCAATACTACATGCATACATACATAACCACGACTATTATCCCCGAAGGGTTAGTCACAGACTAGGTAAAGGGGACTGTAAAAGCAGTCTTCTGCCATAGTCCGATTTTCACCAAATAGCGACTGCACATATGCTCAGCGTGACAGATGGTGAGCCCATCTCCGCTCTATGTTGTTGGAAGTATGAGCAGTCTTTAGTCTGTTAGTCGCCTTTTAGTTATATTTAAGCGTTAATAAAACCCTACAATATATATAAACATTAACACTTAATAATGTTATTGTTTACACAATTTAAACACAAATTTTGTTGCGAAAAAATTACAAATAGAGAAAGACAATGTCGAAAAAATTTCCACAAGCAGGATTCGAATCCGCACCCTTCTGGCAATCGGTGCGGGTTCGAATCAATTTGTGATCTTTAAGACCGGATGTTGATAACGTAGTTTGTTGACATTGAATGGGTGCCTTTGGCTTACAAAGTAAAAATAAAATAAAGATGATGTTGATTAATTTGGGCGGTCTGGATAAGTGCCACGGTTGCTCAATTGGACAGAGCACAAGAGGGCCTACTCTCTTTTCTCGAAACAAAATTCCGGCCAATTTTCGTTTTCTATTTACAGCAGATTCCATTCCTTCCGAAATTTCGTTCATACAAAGTAGGTTTGGCATTTAGATTTTTTTTTTTTTTTAAATAGCAACGACGGCCGAAATTTCGATTCGGGCAAAGAGAGTAGGCCCCCTGGCCCGGATTGACAGAAGGGTGCGGGTTCAAATCCTATTCGTGGACATTTTTTCGACACGTCTTTTTCAATTTGTAATATGTGTTTATTTTTAGCCATTTATGCGTTTCTGCTATATGAAGTAGGTGTTTTCTTCGCTAAAGTCTTGTGATAAGATGCGTTATCCATAACAATAACCGTCTTTTTGGTAAATATATTTTTGCATCTTTTCAGCAGTTAGTACTTTACTGTTTACTTTGCTTTACTGTACAATGTGAAGTTTCACACACACACACAACACATTCAAAACAAATTGTGGAGGGGCATGACATCTTTTCGTGGTTTATCTCTACAGGTTTTCACTTCATAATAATGTAGAAAAACCATACATTCTAATAGTTTTGGTTACCTAATTAAATATACAAAAAAAACATGTAACTACTATTATTATTGCAATGGCCATCATTTACTTAGTCGGAATCAGTAGGTCCTGGTCACCGATAAAAAGTCATAGTGTATAAGCACACAAGGTATACTAAAGTCAAAGTCAAAGTCAAAATATATTTATTCAATAAACTCAATTAATAAGTACTTTGAATCGTCCAAATCTTTTTTAACCTACCACCCATTCAGGACATAATTTTTTAACTGTGGCAAAGAATGGGCGCAAGAAACCACAGCGCACAAGAGCAACGACATTTACAAACAAAAAAAGAGTATGTCGTTACCAGGTCAATACAAAATATGAATTTAAAATTAAAAAAAAATGATGCAATACACAATTACAATACAATGTAGTATCAATTAAATAAAGACAATTAGAAATAGCTGTTGGAGTGCTTGGAGCATTTCAGATCCAAGCTGTTTTGTCTTCTGTGTAATCTGACACTTTATAATAAGCTTTTTTATACAGCTTTTCTTTGATTTTGATTTTAAATTTATTAAGATCTAATTTAACATACCCTTAAAATGAACATTTCAACCTGAATACTTGTAATGAACTCTCATAGAGCATGCACTCACCTTACAGGCGTATGGACGCTGCTCATCCACATCCAAAGATAGCGGCTTCTCGCAAACTTGGCAGCGGAGACCCTGCCAACAATAATAAAATATACAAATTGGAAAATGTAGAAAATAGTTCCACAAGCAAGATTCAAACACGCAGAACCTTTCTGACATTTTTGGGACGGGTGCACTTCCAATTATGCTTCCGTGGCTCTTATAGTGTTGATAAATTAGGGTGAGCTGGATACGAGACAAAAGATGTGTGTTCAAATCCTGCTTCTGAAATTTTTCCACAGTGACTAGCGCTCTCGTTATTTTTGACTGCATCAACTGCGTACCATCAGGCAGGAGCAGCAGTCACTATGTCGTGTCACAAGAAGGAAATATGTTGCCAATTTTTTTTACTTCCAGTGCAGAAATTGTAGGTACCTACGGCTTTTGTAAAATTGCCATTACGCTCTTTTATAGGAATTCAGATTGACAGTTGATTTTCCATAATTTAAACAATGTAAAAAATATTTTTTTTATTCATATAGTGAAATTCACTAAAAAGAACCAGGAACAATACTTTAAAATGTTCTTGATCCCAAGACTTTGGATGGCACACATTTGAATGTACAAATGTATGCCAAATCTCATGTATATTCATAAAAATATTGATATGTTTTCAAAAAACAATGATATTCACAATTTAAATACTAGAAGTAAGAACAAATTAGCAGTACCTTATACTAGGCATCATAAAATAAATAATTCTTTTAAGGGTCTGTGTGTACGATTTTACAACAAAGTACCAGTTGATATTCTGAAATTAGATCTTGATTAATTTAAAATCCAAATCAAAGAAAAGCTTTATAAAAAAGCTGAATATAAAAAAGGTGTCAGATTACACAGAAGGCAAAACAGCTTGGCTCTGAACAGAAATGCTCCAAGTATAATTAATTAGTCTATAATTAATTAATAGTACCGTATATTCTACATTAAAATTATTATTTTGTATTTTATGACCTGGCCTGACCTGACCTGACATATCTTTTTTTTTGTAAATGTCATTGCTTCTGTGCGCTGTAGTTTCTTTCCCGCATTTCGCAAGCAGTGTGGTAATTAAGCCCATGCCCACCAAATGTAGCGATGCCTTGATTCCAATGATGGAGGCCTCTGCCCAGCTGTGGGACAGCACACAGGCTGTACTTTACTCTCTACACAATAATAATGAATAGCTCACTTTTGTTCTGCGCATATGTTCGTCCCAATAGTGAGTTGAGTATTCGCAGCACGAGAAGAATGTTCTGTGGCAACATCCATTTTGGATGCATTCAAAAGGGCCCCTGAAAACAAAACAGTGAAGTATAAATAACATTACCACAGAATATTTAAGATAAGATAATTTATTGCTGTATAAAAAACTTAGCTTAAATACAATTGGGGTTAGTGTACATAATAATATGAATTACGGAATACCTAAGCTAAGCAAACAATATTGCTTTTGTGTTTTAGGTATCATTGAAAAAAAAGAGCTAATAAATATGGAATGATGTTCCATTCCAAACAGCAGGTGTATCGGCTAAAAAATATGGTTATGGAAATGGGCTTCATTTGACATTGGAAGCCCATATTTTGTCCTTTTAAGGGCATATTATGGGCTTTAAATGTCAAATGAAGCCCATGTCCATATTCATATTTTTTAGCCGATACAGGGGCAGGTCTTTAGTGTAACAAAATTATCAATTTAATGTCTTTTTCCAACATCTGTGTGTACTTGGTTCAGTTGGTGGTAGAACTTGTTAAGTCTGCCTGGCTAGCTATTACAATCTTATTCAATGAAAGGCAATGCTATTAACACAACAATGTTAATAGCACTGTTGTATTCCGACAGTTACAGAGATAAGATAGCCAGTTCCTCAGTAGTTGACCTTCGGCCTTATCGTCACTTACCACCAGGTGAGATGAAGGTAAAGTGCTTGTTTACCTGTAATATTGATAAATAGAAACTTACTTAGTAGGCTGCACTTCTTTCTGTTTCTTGTCAACTTCCTTGATCTGTTTATCAGCTTCAACTAGTTTCAAAGTAGTTGGTGGTTCACAGTCATCCTCTGTCTTGATATTTATGTAATTCATATCTTCAGATGCAAAGGAGGTAAGAGAGCCTGGTTTCATTGACAAGAGGACGGCTTTAATTTATTTTTGCTTTTCGTCTTCTTCTTTTTGTGCAGTGGCGTTTCCCTTTGGATTTCGTTATTAACCAGTTTTTGGCTCAGTTCACAGACTTAGTAGAGAGAGATGCTACGCAGGCATAGATAAAGGTAATACTTATACGCAGCTCAATTGTTTGTTTCTACCTCAGAATTTTTCAAGACGTTTTGACGTTTTTTTTTTTTTTTTTTTATATATTTGTTCCATGGAGGAACAGGCTAAGGTCTGAGCCATACTGCCTAGTCATTAGTTTTTTATTTGTTTTTTTCCCTTGATGATAATGAGTGGTGATTAGGATGAATGTTAAATGATGTTCCCCAAACCCCTTGAGTCCTCAGTAAAGATGTGAGACTTTACTGAGGTCTCACACGGACTTCTTGAGAGAATTTGAAAAGTGATGTTGCACTGTTTTGTTTCATTTGCCAACACTCATGCACGTTCACAAACACATGACAGTTAATAATCCACTGTTATTTCACATTAATGTTAGTAAAAACACAAATTTTAGAAAATAAAACAAAACTGCAGACATGACGCTTCACATTCCCGCCAATTTTTTTTTTAAATATTTGTTCCGTGAAGGAACAGGCTAATATCAGAGACCATACTGCCTAGTCATTAGTATTTTTATTTCTTTTTTTCCCCCTTGATGATAATGAGTGGTGATTAAGATGATGAATGATAAATGATGTTCCCAAAACCCCTTGAGCCCTCAGTAAAGATGTGGGACTTCACTGAGGTCTCACACGGACTTCTTGAGAGAATTTGAAAAGTGATGTTGCACTGTTTTGTTACATTTGCCAACACTCATGCACGTTCACAAACAATTAACGGTTAATAATCAGCTATTATTTCACATTAATGTTCGAAAAAACACGAATTTTAGAAAATAAAACAAAACTGCAGACATGACGCTTCACTTTCCCGCCAAGAAGTCTTCACTTTCCCGCGAAGAAGACGACATAAATTGCTTTTTTTTTACATTTGTTCCGTGAAGGAACAGGCTAAGATCAGAGACCATACTGCCTAGTCATTAGTTTTTTTATTTCTTTTTTTCCCTTGATGATAATGAGTGGTGAACTGGTGATTAAGATGATGAATGATAAATGATGTTCCCCCAAACCCCTTGAGACCTCAGTAAATATGTGGGACTTTACTGAGGTCTTACACGGACTTCTTGAGAGAATATGAAAAGTGATGTTACACTGTTTTGTTTCATTTGCCAACACTCATGCACGTTCACAAACACCACTTGTAGTGCACTACTTGTTGCACGTATCACTGGTTCGACAACACACGGTATGCGCAGACGACACGTTCACTCTCGCCTATGGCTCGCGCTATCCCCCGTGCGCCCCGCCACACCGTGGGCACGAGATAGTGTATATAGCTATGCTCATAGTCACAAACACTACATCCGGTTAATAATCCACTATTATTTCACACTAATGTTCGAAAAAACACAAATTTTAGAAAATAAAACAAAACTGCAGACATTACGCTTCACTTTCCCGCCAAGAAGTCCATAAATTGCTTTTTTTATATAAATTTGTTCCGAGAAGGAACAGGCTAAGGTCAGAGACCATACTGCCTAGTCATTAGTTTTTTTATTTATTTTTTCCCTAGATGATAATGAGTGGTGATTAAGATGATGAATGATAAATAATATTCCCCAAACCCCTTGAATCGTTAGTAAAGATGTGGAACTTTACTGAGATCTCACAAGGCCTTCTTATGAGAATTTGAAAAGTGATGTTGCACTGTTTTGTTTCATTTGCCAATACTCATGCCCGTTCACAAACACTTAACGGATAATATTCCACTATTTTTTCACATTAATGTTCGAAAAAACACAAATTTTAGAAAATAAAACAAAACTGCAGCAGCCACACAGACATATTATATGTCTGTGAGCAGCCATGACACTTCACTTTCCCGCCAAGAAGTCTGACATAAATTGCAAACTTTGACACTTGGGCTGCGTTCCGTCGCTTCACTCGAGTGCACTCAAGCGCACTCCGGCGCGCACTCTAACCGTTCCGTGGCTTGGTGAAATTTTACTCTGATTGCTGTCAGAGCGTAGTAGTTTCATCCGTTCTGTGGCTCAGAGCGCAGCAACCATAGAATAATAACTAAAGCATAGAAGGAGTCCAAATGAGACTCATGTAATTGTCCTATTTTTTCCAATGGGCCATAAACGTAAAAGAAAAGAGACAAAATAAGTTGCTAAAACGTCAAATGTAGAGTGAAATTTAAAAAAGCGGTCACCGTGGTAGCCATTTATGATACCGAATTCAAAAGCGATCTACACATGTGATTCGTTATCAAATATCCTATGTAATATTTGACATTGGCAAGGGGCAACGCGCCCGTATAATGTAGTAGTAGGAAATTGGGCTTTCTGACTCACGGTCGTTCAACATAATTGAAGTTTTAGTTTTCAGTCTAAAGTGAATCATTCAACTATAGAGCGCGCTTGAGAGGCGTCTGGCGACGCCTCTTGTGCGCGTCCTGAGTTGATTGATTCACCTTAGACTGAAAACTAAAACTTCAATCATGTTGAACGACCGTGAGTCAGAAAGCCCAATTTCCTACTTTTACACTCACAAACTGGATTTATAGAGTGTTTAGTGTGATAGCTTCACATAAGCATAGGATGAGTATACTACCTAGGTTAGGTTCCCTATTGGTGAACATCAACGATACTGTTCATAACCTATAGAAAATAAGGTATTATTGTAGTAAGTAAGTATATAATTATATGTTAAGTATTACAAAAAAATTGTAGTAGGTAGTGAATCCTAAATATGGAACCTACTATTAGCTCTCAGTTAGAGTAGAGTGAATAGTATAACTGCTTATATTATGTTGATCTATTCAATTATGAGTCTGAAAACTTAACTTCTATTCTGTTGTGTTCGAAGAGTTTGCAATTCAGAACCCGCGATTCTGCATAAAACTATAATATTTTATAAATAATGATTATCTTTTCTCTACTTAGTCATGGGTAATTTAGTTCTGTATAGAATAAATAAAGGAAAAATAAAAGAGTAAAGATAAAACATTCTTAATATTTATTAAGGAAATATTTAGATGATAAAATAATATTAAAAATACTTGCTATTTTCATTACATATTTGCTCACTCATTTTATCAATTATTTCACGCACAGCTTTATATATTTCATCCTTGAAAATGTTTTGAACGATATGCTGACAACATATTTCAGCAGTACATTTACAAATCCCCTCACTGTTAAATTGCTCCGCATCATAGATTTCTAACTTGATAATTTTTCGCCCCATGGCAGGAATTTTAATATAGGAATATGTCCCGTTTTCTTTGGTTCGCTTTCTTGATACGTCTGATCCTTCACCAACTTGTTTTCCATAATTTGCTTGAACTTGATTAGGACGAATAAAATTAAACAGAGACTCTGTATCCTGAAATTAAAAAGAAATAAGTAAACTTGAGAAGTGAATATTAAAAAGAAAGGTGAACATTTTATAGCATCTCGTTATAATTTAGCTTGCTTTTTACAAATTAGTTTAAGTTTTATTAAACTTACCGACATTGTCGTTTGATCTTCAGTTTTGCTTAACAGATAGACACACGTGCGACAATACTCAACAATACTTTAAGACTAATAAAATACTTATGAACAGCCCCTCCCCCCACCCCTTCCTCCCCTGATTTTGTAACTTTGTTGCAATCAAATCTAAAAGAAATCGCAGTTACATTGCTGCTTTAGTAAGAACCAATGTGACAACTATCTCACTGAAAACAGTAATGTAACTGCGGTTACAACCGAGAGTTGTTAGCAACAGAGTTACGTAATCAGGGGCTGGTAAATTCCATAATTGTTTCTACAGCATTTTATATACTTACATAGAAACTGTTACTATGTCTGTTAATAAATGTTATGTTAAGTAATGTTAATAATAAATCTGTTAATACGGTAGCTACCTATTTTATGGGTGTTCAAATTAATATCGCATACCTTTAAAATTTATTAATAATACGAGGAAAACCGCATGACAATATTAGTATTACAAAGATATTGATTGTCTTTCTAATATGGAAATTTGCTGACATACACCACGCGCCGTGAAGTGCACGCACACACCAGCTTGTACCATATCGGGTAAGTTTCTTTCGTCTTACAACAAACCACCACTAATGCACATCCTGAATCTATTTATAGACCCTAATTTGTATCCCCTCGCCATTTGCTGCAATTTTTTGTGACTGATTTTACTACTAAGTAATTCACGTTACCTGTCGAGATTTAGAATAACTTCAGTTTTAAAAAATAAGTGTTTTAAAAGAAGCAAGAAGATTAATTATGTAAGTATTCAATAGAGTTTTACAAAGATGTTCTTTATAAGTCACTAGATTTTTCTCTATACATTTTCTGTGATATTTTTAACGTGATTAATATTTTAAAACAATCTTTATTAAGGTCGAGCAAACAAGAAGTACAAGCGCACTTGAGCGACAGTAGCTCATCGAGCTCGAGCAGCTCGTCAAGCAGCCGGGAGTCTTCCCTCGAGCGCGCGCCCCAACCAGTGCTAGAGCCTGTAGCACATGAGCGAAAGAGGAAGAACACTCACTCGCATTCTTCTAATAAAAGGTAACCATAATATATAATTATATCATTTTCTGTGGTTCATAGAATTTTCCTTTGATATTTTAAATAATTTACCATAAAGTTAAAGGTTTATTTATTGTTTAAGTACTATTTTCTCAGTTTAATTTAAAACTCTTTTATACGTTGAACGATATTATTTTAGATGTTGAATTATACGTAATTCTTGTGTAAGTTTTTATACTTCCATACTATAATATGATAAATGTGTTTGTTGAACGATGAAAAAACGGAGCAATGAATTGGCATGATTTTTGCACGGGTTATAGTTTGTAGGCTGGAGAGTCACATAGGCTACTTTTTAGCTGGGCAAATTATCTCATTCCCTCGGGGATAACTTCGTGTAAACCGCGCGCACGTGAAACCGCGGGCGGAAAGTTAGTATATTATAATAAAACTAGTCACTAACCTAAAACATTTTTAATTCTAGAGCTAAACACGCTGAAAAATCGGAGAAGTGTCAGAAGCATAAGGCGAAGAGTAATGAGCGTGTTGCACAACCGCTAGCTGCGACGTCTTCCACCAAGGTCACTGCGAAAGATATTATGGGGACCGATTCGGATGCCGATGAAGATCAAAAAGCCGGTAAAAAAGATGAGCTTGTATCATATTTGTGTCGTCGCGGATCTAACGGCATTTCCAAACAATTCAATCCAGATATTAGAGGTTCACGTTTTGTAGATCTTAAACTTTACATGTGTAGTGAAATTGAAAGTATTTCACCTATGAACAGGTGGCGTCATGCTGTAGTAACGTTGAAAACTAAAATAGATGACGACAATCCAGCATACCGTTGTTTTGTAAAATTTTTAAAAAAAGTAAAAAAGAACTTTAAGGATTGTCCGATCACTTATGTTAGTACACCGAATCAATAAAATAATAAAATAAAATACTTACTTATAAAAAGGTAAATTCATTCAAAACCATAATACATTAGAACATGAGGTTTCTATATAATGATATGGTACTTTGAATTTTGCATTTACAATGACATATAGGTATATGCTTTGCTATAATATAAATAAGTGTATATTATTTATGAAATATTATTTTGGTTTAGTAATAACTAATGGTAACTTACTTATTGAATTCTTGAATGATTGAACTGTATATAGTTTAATAATTCAAGAATTCATTAAGCAAGTAACTTACTGAATTCTTGAGTTATTGAACACTATGTTGAATTAAGCACTTATAATCATAGATAATATAATACAATAATAATTCATATAATAAACTTATTGTTTACCTAATTTCATTTTATAAGCATAGAATAGTTTTATAATTGTATTAATGTTTAAGATGTTTATTAAAATACAAATATTAATGAATACATTTTTACTTTTTTCAGACAAATACCCCCCAAAAGCCTTGAATGAAAAGATAAATAGAAATAAAAATAAAATAAAGATTTGTAATGAATGTAATATTAAAGTTTTAGAAAGCTCTTACAGATTTCATTTAAGAACTAATTTACATAAAAAGAATTGCTTATTGAAAACTAGTTTTGATAACATTTATATTATAGCTTCAGCTTTTCGAGAGAGAATAGTTACTTATAGAGTAAACTCTGATGACAATGTTTGTTCTACTCCTGAGGAATTTTTACATAAAATTACAGATGATGTGAAAAAACTTATAGTCATGAATTTGTCTAAACATGGTTCCATAAAGCTTAATTTTGAATTATTTGCTAATTTCAAATTACCTACATCAGATGAAATCCAAATGAAATCATTCAATGCTAAGTATGAGACCATATTTAGAAATACTGATTTATCTGAACTGTATTCAAAAACTCAGAATATATTAATTAATAAATTAAGTGAATTTCAGCACCGTGAGTCAGGCTGGTGTTTTAACTCTGTCAATCATTTAGAAATAAACGTTAATAAATACTCCCCTCTAAAGGGTGGTAGCTATTTAGAATTACCTAAAGAAATTAGTAGTACTAAAAGTTGTCTAAATGTAAAAAATTATGACAATCATTGTTTTGTATGGAGTATAGTGGCTGCTTTATTTCCTTGTACTAAAAACGTCAATCGAACAAGTTCATATCCGTTTTATTCTTCAGTTTTAAATATCAAAGGACTGAATTTCCCACCATCATTCACAGATATTAGATTATTCGAAAAAAATAATCCTTCTATTAGTGTCAGTATTTATGGTTTAGATAACAAAAATCATATCACAGGCCCATTATACATGACAAATCATAGAAAAGAAAATCATGTTAACCTATTGTATTTTGAACAGAAATCCAGAGGTCATTATTGTTTAATAAAAGACTTGGCAAAACTTACTAGACGACAATTCAGTAAACATCATGGTAAAACATACTTATGCGAAAGCTGTCTTCAGTTTTTTATAACACAGGTAAAATATAACTCACACACTTGTTCTAAAGTTTTAACAGTTTTGCCAAGTAAAAATAGTAAATTAGAATTCAAAAATTATGAAAGACAGCAGAAAATTAATTTTGTAATTTATGCTGATTTCGAAAGTTTACTATTAAACAAACATGAAAAGAACAGTTGTAATACCGAAACCTATAAATTACACCAACCCTCATGTTTTGCATATTACATTTGTTGTTCACATGATGAAAGTCTAAATAAACTTGTGCTGTATAGAGGATCAGATTGTGTTGAAGTTTTTATAAAACGTCTAATAGAAGATATAAAATATATCGAAAGCATACTTAGAAAGAAGGAACCCATGTTACCGATGACTCAATCACAAAAATATAAACACCTTAATGCAAGTATTTGTCATATTTGTAAACTACCACTAATTAATGATAAAGTTGTTGATCATGACCATATAACCGGTGTATACAGAGGTGCTGCTCATACTAAATGCAACTTATTATTTAAAGTATGTCCCTTTGTGCCAGTAATTTTTCACAATTTAGCAAACTATGATGCTCATTTGTTCATAAAAGAATTAGCTAAATATGATGGTGATATCAGAGTTATTCCGAAGAGTAAAGAAAAGTATCTATCTTTTACAAAATTTTTAAAAAACACAAATTCTCCTTCTACAATTCAAATTAAGTTTTTGGACTCATTTCAGTTTCTTAGTTCCAGTTTAGATACTTTAAGTAAAAACTTAGCAGATATAGATTTGAAACATTTACAAAAAATATTTAATTGTAAAGAACAGTTTTATTTACTTCGTCAAAAAGGTGTATATCCCTATGATTATATGGATTCATGTAAAAGATTTGAAGAAACAAGTTTACCTAAAAGAGACTACTTTTACAATAGTTTAACTGGTGAGCACATTAATGAGGAGGATTATACTCGCGCACATAAAATTTGGAAAGTCTTTAACATTGAATCGCTAGGAGAATATACAGACTTATACTTGAAATGTGATGTGTTGCTTCTATGTGATATTTTTGAAAAGTTTAGAAATAGTAGTCTTAAGTATTATAAACTCGACCCAGCTTATTATGTTACTTCTCCAGGCTTAAGCTGGGATGCCATGCTTTTATATACAGGTGTTAAATTAGACTTGCTAGATGATAAAGATATGTATGAAATGATAGAGAAAGGAATACGCGGTGGCTTAGCTCAGTGCTCGCTTAGACATGCTAAAGCAAATAATAAATACATGCCAAACTATGATGAATCAGTACCATCTAGCTACCTTATTTACTTAGACTGTAATAATCTGTATGGTTATGCTATGATGCAAAAAATGCCTATGTCTGACTTTAGATTTTTATCTGACAATGAAATTCAGAATTTAAACATATTAAGTATTTCTGATGATGCTGAATTTGGATACATTTTAGAAGTGGATCTGGATTATCCTGCTAATTTACATTCAATTCATAGTGATTTACCATTTGCACCGGAAAAACATATTCCACCGGGTGGCAAAACTAAAAAACTTATAGCAAATTTATATGACAAATTTTATTACGTTATCCATTATGTATATTTAAAAGAATGTTTGAGAAATGGTTTAGTATTAAAAAAAATTCACCGAGTGATCAGTTTTCGACAGCAAAGTTTTTTAGCTAAATACATAAAATTAAATACATATTTGCGTCAAAATTCATCTTCCACATTTGATAAAGACTTTTTCAAACTTTTAAATAACGCTATTTTTGGGAAGACAATTGAAAACAGAAGAAAACAGGTAGACGTCAAATTAGTTACAAAATGGAGAGACACTAATAATAAAACAAATAAAATAATTGGGGCAGAAAAACTAATTTTGAGACCCAACTTAAAAAGTATATCCATATTTTCAGATAATTTTGTTGCAATTCAGTTAAAATTAGAAAAGATTATTTTAGATAGACCAATATACATAGGGTTTTCAGTTCTTGAATATGCTAAACAGCACATGTATCATTTTCATTATAATTTCATTAAAAAGAAGTATAACGAAAATGTAAAGTTATGTTATACTGACACCGACAGTTTACTTTATTTAATAAATAGTAACGATTTCTATGCTGAAATGAAAAGACATATTGCTTATTATGATACTAGTAATTTTGAAAAGAATAATGTTTACGGTGTGCCTGCCTTGAATGCAAAAATACCAGGTCTTTTTAAGGATGAAATGGGTGGTGATATTATTAAACAATTTATTGGTTTGAGGGCAAAACTCTATTGTATCGAAAGTACAAAAACTCAGATAAAAAAAGCAAAAGGTATATCAAAGTCTGTAACTAAGAAACTGAGACCAAGTCACTATGAAAACACATTGAATAATAATATTAATATAAGATGTAGTATGAATTTAATTAGATCTTTAAAACATGTATTATATTCACAGAGAGTTAATAAACTGGTGTTAAATAGACAGGACGATAAACGACAAGTTCTCTCAAATCAAATTTATACTTTACCATGGGGTCATTGTGATACTTTATTTTAAATGTTAAATTAAGTTAGTTGTATTGTTTGTATTTTGTTAAATTTGTACCTATATAATTTTATTATTATTATTAAGTATAAGGAGTGAAAATATAATTCTTACCTTGATTTTAGACTTTTTATTTATTTTTTATATTTCCTAAACCTATACAAAGAACTAAAAGATTCACTATCTATTAAAAAGCTGAAAATAAAATATAAGTAGTGGATAATTGTGGTTCCTGGCAGACACATCCGTTACGAGATGTGTGCCGGACGGTCGACTGTTTAGCTTACTATGTACACATTTTTTCAGCCTATAAACTCATAATGAAGCTCGTTAAGCAAACTCTTACGTTGGAGGTCAATGATTTGAACGTTGATACCAAATTGCATAATGTGAGGCATAGCAAGCTTTTGCCTAATACAATACGGTGCATAATTTGTGGTCCTTCAAATTGTGGGAAAACAAATGTTATGATAAATTTATTGTTACATGAAAATGGTCTGAAGTTTCGTAATGTTTATTTATATTCCAAAACAACTTTTCAACCTAAATACAGATTTTTACAAAATGTGTTAAAAAGAGTAGAAGGAGTAAAGTTTTTTGGATTCAATGACCATGATGAAGTTATTCACCCTAGAGATGCTCTCCCAAATTCCATCATTATATTTGATGATGTTGTATGTGATCGACAATCAAATATTCGCAATTATTTTACCATGGGTAGACACAACAATATTGATTGCTTTTATTTGTCACAAACATACTCTAAAATACCAAAACAATTGATACGTGATAATGCTAACTTCTTAATAATCTTCAAACAAGACGATATTAATCTAAAACATATTTACAATGAGCACGTTAATACTGACATGACTTGGCTTTATTTTAAAAACATGTGCTCAGAAATTTGGAAAGTTCAGCACAATTTTTTAATAATTGATAAAGATAGACCTGTAGCACAAGGAAGATATAGGCAAAGTTTGACATATTTATAATATTCTGAAAAGTACTAAATCATTGTAACAAT
Organism: Scoparia ambigualis; assembly: GCA_963921215.1. Classification (NCBI taxonomy): domain Eukaryota; kingdom Metazoa; phylum Arthropoda; class Insecta; order Lepidoptera; family Crambidae; genus Scoparia; species Scoparia ambigualis. The sequence continues at coordinate 3,293,245 of OY992523.1, read as the reverse complement.
ATGAAAATTATGAGTTATAGTTTATAAAAACCAGTTGAAACGATAATAATAATATTAGTATCTTTATTTCTGTTACAATTAATGGTTGTGTGGTAATAATGGAGGGAAATATTAAACAGCAATTAATTAAGTCAGTTAATTCTATCCAGGCTAAAATTAAACAAATGAAAAATGAAGAAGATCAAACTGACTTAACTATGAAAAAGTTGCTGGAACCTGTGACCGTTCCAATTAAAACCTTAGTTGAAAAAAGCTGTAATAATAATAATAATAATAAACTTTTTCAACATAACAATATGGAAAAATCTTATTCAGTGCGCAGCTTTAATACAGCAAGTGATGATTTCCAAGATTCAGATTCTTACAATACTGTTTTTGGTAAAAAAGATGATGATCATGATAATGAAAGTGAAAACATAAACATTTTATACAAAAGCTCTGATCTTTATGATGATGATGATGATAAAAATATTTTACTAAAGTCATTAGTGAAAGATGATTTATTCGATATTTATGAAAACCTAAATATTCCATATGGAATAAGAAGTCAAAATGAAAATCTGTTTATGGGTGACTCAAAAGTAATTTTATCTAAAATGGACAATGCCCCGGGTCGTGACAACAATTTTTTCATTACTATAGATAGTAAACGTTGTGAATTAACGCCAGGACTAAAAGAATTGCTTTTAACTAAGAAACCCGATTTAAGTTTGGTTTCTGAAAATGATAAAGTTAAATATAAGAATATGCTTTCCATTACTAACGCACACAGAAGAGATTATCGTCCTAATGGACAAATAAAAGGTGATAAAAGCGCTAAATATCGTGACATAATCAAACCATTATTCCATAATACCGACATGGAAAAGCATGGTGGAAATTTGCCAAAGTTTAAAACGTATAGATCTAATACTGATTTGGTATACTGGGATGATCCTAATGAGTTGATAGAAAGATTAAAATTACTGATTGCTTCGAAAGAAGCTGGTAATACTAATCATGATAATGAAATTTTATCTATTATTGAAGAATTGAAAGAATCTGATATTATTAAACAATAAAACCAAAAACCCGATAAAATAATATTTAGTATCAAATAAACATTCAATATGAATGTCGACAAATTTGGTCACCATGTACATAAAAACCAAGGAATTAAAAAAGATTTGATGATAGTTGAATGTGCTCTAAAACATTTGAGTGATAACAATTTGGATGCTCAAAATAAAATCATACGAAATGTAAAATTACCAGTTTACGTAACAGATAGCGCAAACAAGGAATATGTTGATAAATCTATTGAAAATATTTATAAAGAGATAGATAATAAAAATACAACAGACAAAGAGTTATTATATAAATCCTTGGAAAAATGTTTGAAAGCCATTCAGTCAACTGATAAGAAGTTGAATGAGTTTACTATTAAATTAAATAGTTTTGAAAAAAGTACAAATAATAAATCCAAAAAATGAGTAAAGCCGATGTGGTTAATGAAATACATAAAAATGTGAGGGTGAATTTTCTACGACGAAAAGTTATTATGAAAGATATTGATGACTTGTGGCAAGCTGATCTAATTGATATGCAAGGTGTCTCTAAAGAAAACAATGGTTATAAATATATTTTAGTAGTTATTGATACATTCTCAAAATATGCATGGGCCTACCCATTAAAACGAAAAACAAAAAACGATATATGCGATGCTTTTATTGATTTATTCAGTAATGGACGTGTCCCGAAAAATTTACAAACTGATCATGGAACAGAGTTTTATAATGATGAACTGAAAAAAGTTTTTGCGAAATATAAAATCAGACATTATTCCACGTATTCCGTTAAAAAGGCCTCTATTGCAGAAAGACTTATTAGAACATTGAAAACGAAAATGTATAAATTATTTAGTTTAAAAGGTAATTACAGGTGGAATGATGGTACTTTAAATGATGTGATTCGTGAATATAATCACACTTATCATAGAACTATAGGTCTAAAGCCTGTAAAAGTAAATAAAAATAATGTTCAGATATTGCATGATAGGTATGCTAACCTATCAAATAAAATAGTGAAGAGACACAAGTTTAAAGTCAAGGATTTTGTGAGAATAAGCAAATACAAAGGAGTATTTGAAAAAGGTTATACACCTAATTGGTCAGCAGAAATATTCAAGATTATTAAAGTACAAAAAACGTCTCCACCAACATACTTAATTGAAGATGCAAGAAATCGGGCTATTTTAGGGGCATTTTATGAGCAAGAATTATTGAAAGCAAAGCATCCTAATATATACTTAATAGAAAAAGTATTAAAAACAAAGGGAAAAAAGGTATTTGTGAAATGGTTGGGTTTACCTTCGAATGAAAACAGTTGGATTAATAAGTCAAATATAGTTCAATAGTATATTAATATAGGTACATTCTTCCAGTAAACTAGTTCTATACGAGTTATGGTAGATAGCAGTCTACTAAATTGGTTTATAAATAATTTACCTTTTGAACTTCATTTACCTGGATATAATTATTGTGGTCCTGGAACTAAACTAGCAAAAAGACTAGCTCGAAGAGAAAGGGGTATTAATTTATTAGACGAATACTGTAAAGAACACGATATAGCTTATAACAAATCATCTTCATTAAGTGATCGTCATAAAGCTGATATAAAATTAATGAAAATGGCACGAAAACGTGCTCATGCTGTAAATGCTGGTCTAGGAGAAAAGCTTGCAGCTCATTTAGTGAATAAAGCTATGTTAGCTAAAGTTAGCACAGGTTATGGTTTGAGAAAAAATAGGGAAGAAAATAAAGAAACCCTTAAAAGTGGAGGTGGTGTGAAGAAACATTTAAAAAAAATTGTTTCTCATACAAAAAAACATTTACAAAAACTAAAGCCTAAGTGTAAAAAAATAGCTATTGAGCTAGCAATAGCAGCAGCTAAAGAGTCAATGAAAAATTCTATTGTAAAACTACCTCGCATGATTCCTGTTCCAAAAACTGGTGGAGTTCTTCCTCTTATACCTATATTTGCTGGATTGTCTGCGGTTGGAAGCTTAGCTGGCGGAGCAGCAGCAATTACTAAGGCTATTAATGAATTTAAAGCAGCTAAAAAACGTTTTTCTGAACTAAAACGACACAACGAAAAGATGGAAACTTTATGTATAGGGAAAGGTTTAGAAGTTAGACCTCATCATAATGGATTAGGAATTTTTATTTCTAATAAAAAAAACTAAGTAATCGGCTACCCAATCGAGCTTTGAGCAATATCGATATTATTAAAAATGCTAAAGATATTCCATTCTTTCGAGGTGTTTATATGCGTGATGAATTGCCGAAATATCCACTTTCAAAAGAATGTGGTATTATTAATCTTGATAGCTCCAAAAATCCAGGTTCTCACTGGGTAGCCTATGCAAAATATTGTAAAAGTGTAATGTATTTCGATAGCTATGGTAATTTAAAGCCACCAAAAGAATTCATTTCTTATGTCGGTACTAGTAATATAAAATATAATAATGAAAATGTACAGAACAATCACCCTTTTAACTGCGGGCATTTATGTCTCCAATTTCTTAGAAATTTTTGGTCTAAAATCCTAAATAAATAGTTAGTAAAGCTTTCAAACTAGTTAGTACTACATAATGTCTATTACTTTAACCATTACTGGGGATAAGTCCTACTTGGAATCACAATTCCAGCCCCCTTTAACTTTATGGGAAAAATGCGAATGTGGATTATTATACTTTTCCGCTTTAAATTCCATACCAAATGTAACTGCTCTTAACAACATATTTACTTATGGTGCTGATAATAAGCAGTTAAAAATACCTCTCGGAACTTACGATCTTTACGATATTGCGGAATATCTTGAAACAAATATCACCGATTGTGAAATCAAGATTAAACCTAACAACAATACGTTGAAGTGTTATTTCTATTGTTCTCAAAGAGTGGACTTTAGCGTTAATAACAGCATTGGACAGTTACTTGGCTTTCAGAACGTAAAGTTAGAAGCAAATAAATGGCATGAATCTGTAAGTCCAGTAAACATTCTGCCTTTATCCTTGATCAGGATTGAATGTGATATAGTGCAAGGATCGTATAATAACGGCGCGCCCTCACATATTATACATGAATTTGTGCCGGACGTATCACCTGGTCACCGATATATAGAAATACCGAAAAATATTATATATCTACCAGTTAACAAAAACAATATATCATCTCTGAGTGTAAAGTTTTTAGATGAACACGGAAATTACATTGATTTCCAAGGAGAAAGTATTCAATTGCGTCTTCATTTACGTAGAGCAACATGATAGTCTTTTATAAAGTTCAGAATACGAACACCAAGCGTGTCAATACCCGACATAGTGTTAAAGTGTCCACACGTGTTAAACCTGTTAAAAAAATTACGAAAGTCAATAAAAAATTTCTTCAGGCCCTAGGATTTAAAACATGAGTATTCTTGGAATAAGTGATTTACCTCAATACGATAACTCAATTGAAAGCTATGAAATTCATACTTATAATCCTTACAATAATAATTTTAATGAAAATGATGAAATAAGAATTCCAATTCATCAACAGGATATATACATATTACCATCGGCGAGTGCTATATATATAGAAGGAGATATACAACTTTATGATAAAGACGGTAAACCTATGAAAAAAGGTATTAAGCTCACTAATAACCCGGTTTTATTTCTATTTCAAGATATTAGATATGAGATGAATGGTATTGAAATAGACCGCATCAAAAATGCCGGCATAACCACTTGTATGAAATCGTATATATCAATGAATGAAGGGGAGAGCAAAGTTGCAGCTATATGGGGATGGAGTTTGAATGGAACTATTAGGAGTAATAATAGTTTTAGTGCAGTTGTGCCCCTTGATAAAATATTAGGATTCGCAGAAGATTATAAGAAAATTGTAATTAACTGCAAGCATGAACTTATTTTAAACAGAGGTCATGGCGTATTGAACAGTGTCATTTTGCCAGACGATGTCAATCATATTAAAATAAATATACAAAAAGTACAGTGGCGAGTTCCACATATTAAAGTTTCGGATTATGAGAAACTATCATTGCTTAAACTTCTTGAAAAAGACAAGCCTATCCAAATTGCTTTCAGAAACTGGGATTTATATGAATACCCTGTATTACCAAAAACAGTTAAACATTCATGGTCAGTAAAAACTACTTCACAAATAGAAAAACCTCGTTATGTGATTTTAGGCTTACAAACAAACAGAAAGAATAGTAGGACTCTCGACTGTTCCGAGTTTGATCATTGTAAATTAACAAATGTTACATTATTTTTGAATTCGCAATATTACCCCTACGAATCTATGAACTTGAATTTTAATGAGAATAAATATAGTATATTATACGATATATACACTAAATTTCGTCACTCGTATTACAACATTTCACCAGACCCATTGCTCAATCTAGATAATTTTAAAAACAAGGCTCCTTTGTTCATCATTGATTGCTCAAGACAAAACGATAATTTGAAAACTGGACCTGTAGATGTGCGAGTAGAAATTGAATGTTCCGAATATTTACCAGATGACACAACAGCATATTGTTTAATTATTAACGATCGTCTGGTTGAATACAAGCCTCTGAGTAAAATTGTTCGAAAATTATCATGAAGGTTATTGTAGATGTACAGGGTTTTAAAACAGATGATAATAAATTCATTCTAAAAGAAATTGCTATTCTAAACAAAAAACAGTTAGAAGTTCTTCTTATAAAACCTCCGTTTCCTTATTACGAGCTAAGCAAAACAGAGAGGAAACAGGTAAATTGGATTGAGAGAAACAGAGCAGTTTACTGGAAAGAGGGTTTCATACCATATCCCTATCATAAAGAACATATTGTACGACTGTTGTCAAACAAAATGATTTATACTAAGGGAATAGAAAAAGTGAAGTGGTTAAAAGATGTAACCGAAAATAACAATGTTTATAATTTAGAAGATAAGTTTTGTCCTAGTTTACTTAATTTGTATGATAAGTATAAAGAGTCAAACGATGTATTTAGTTGCATGTATCACACTCGGGTGTGTGCATTAAAAAATGTATTTTGTTTAAACAAATGGTGTGAAGAAAATAAACTTTTTTAAATAAATTTGTTTCTTTCATTTTATACCTACCTACTTATCAAATATATTTTTATATACTCAGGTACCTAAATATTTATTTCACCTTTATTAAATTAGGTAATACTGCTCTAGAATATTTTCAAGTAATGATGGTGATGATCAACATTAGGTAATCCAGCTTGGTATAGCTACCTATCTATCAGTAATAGACATCTCATCCTTTGCATAAATGGAGCTACCACACCAAGCACTCTATAAATCCAGTTTGTGAGTGTAAAAGTAGGAAATTGGGCTTTCTGACTCACGGTCGTTCAACATGATTGAAGTTTTAGTTTTCAGTCTACAGTGAATCAACCAACTCAGGACGCGCACAAGAGGCGCCGCCAGGCGCCTCTCAAGCGCGCTCTATAGTTGAATGATTCACTTTAGACTGAAAACTAAAACTTCAATTATGTTGAACGACCGTGAGTCAGAAAGCCCAATTTCCTACTACTAAGGTTATATTTTTGTGTGTGCATGTCACAATTTGTCACTTATTATCACATTATTTTGTAAAATTTAATAATCTAACTAAAAAATAATTCAGTGCTTGTGCTAGTAAATCCAAACCCAGTGTACACAGAATGCCCTGCATTATTGTGAGATGTAAATCCCATTCTACCTTGAATGAAAAATAAAGCTGAAACCATCGGCTTCCATCGGTGAGTAGACAACAAACCAATAATTTGCTAAAACTCTGTACAGAAGTGCAATAATGTCTAGTAATTAAACTTTATTATTCTAAAGTCATATTTTTAACAAAGCTGCAGGCCATTCGATTCAGTAGGTAATTTATAAGTATTCTTGATTTCTACAAATTTGGTTCACCATGTTCAATAGTGTTGTGCTGTATATTAAATGTGCTGCATTGTCGATAACTTAGGTCATACATAGATGATAATTTACTGTTTTGCACAAATTGGCTTTTTTCTTTAATATACTAGCACGGTGCTGAAGTGGTCAGGCACTCGGTCACCGAGGTTTGGGGTCTAAAGATGTTATCTTGTTTTCATAGTAAAGTGAAAACAAGATAACATAACATAACTTTGTTTTCAGCAGTTTCCCCACGGATGATAACATACGGCAAAAATGGATAGCTGCTATTTCTCGTACCAACTGGCAATACAAAAAACATCACCGTGTTTGCACGCCAGCAAGCACATGTACAATAAACACTGCGGGCGCTGCGGGCTCCGGTGGTCCCACGTGAGCTTATCGTCGCAGATGGTTTTCGCTCACCATCGCCGCTTCGGCTTGCTGGCCCTGCTTCTCCCGCCACCTGCTCCTTACTTCACGGGCCGCCTCGCACGTTAATTATGCTTTAAAATTAGTTCAATTGTAATTATATGAAATGAAATGCACACGTAGTAGCAATATTTAACGTGTTTTGTTCTAATTTCTTTAAAAATAAATGATAATACACATTATGAGATATGAATAATACTGCTGTGTTTTATTTTTACTGTCCCATTTTTAGTAGCTCTCTGTTGGAGAGTTTAGTCTTTTAATGCTAAACTAAGATACCTAGTCAGAAATTTACAAGGGGCTAATTGTCTTAACTCTACATCCATCGCAATCGCGCTCAAACAGAAGTACATTGCTTCGCTAGTTTGCCTATTTGAAACTATTTTTAAATAAGTATTTTATGCGACGCAATGCACTTCCACTTGAAAACGACCGCGACAGATGCCGAAGTTAGACAATCAACCCGCGGGTTCTTGTTAAGTAACAGCTTTCAAATGAAAGTTTTCATGTACCCAGGCCTTGGCCTTCGGTGTTTTCATACCAAATTAGGGTAAGTATTAATAGGTATCTTTAATTTTATATCAAATCTTTCATAAATAGCATCTTCTATAGGTATTTTGTAGATGAAAATTGTTGAATTTTTATAAGAACAAACAGCATCTTTCGATATCGATAAAATGTCAAAAGAGATCACAACACAATTAAATTGTTTGACAACAAACGGAGTGCACACTCAAATGTCATAGCACTCCTTCTATGTTGTTATTATTCTGAGGCAGCAACCAAACAACCATCAAATCGGATGGTTGTTTTTCACTCTGACAGCTATTTGACGTTTATATCATTGATAAAAAGTGTCAAAGTTTGCAATTTATGTCAAAACGTCTCGAATAATTCCGCCTGTTGTTTCGTATTGTTTTACTTTTTAATAATTTTGTCAAATATGGTATAAAAGGTGAAAAAACAGAGACAGAAGAAGAATTTTCTCTCGTTTTGGACAGGAATACTTCAGAAGAGATTATACAAACAACTCGATTGTTCCCTGGCTCGTTTGCAACTCAAACGAGTTAAACTTTAACCACACAACTACACTCAAAACGAAGATGGTTTGGTTGCTGCGCTCTGAGCCACAGTACGGATGAAACTGTGACAGCCATCAGAGTAAAATTTCACCAAGCCACGGAACGGTTAGAGCGCGCGCCGGATGGCACTCGAGTGAAGCGACGGAACGCAGCCCAAGAGGTGTTCTGGGCTGCGCTCCGCTCCGGCGGCGGCGCGCGCTCTAACCGTTCCGTGACATGGTGAAATTTTGCTCTGATGGCTGTCAGAGCGTAGTTTCATCCGTTCTGTGGCTCAAAGCGCAGCAACCAAACAACTATCAAATCGGATGGTTTTTTCACTCTGACAGCTATTTGACGTTTATATCGTTGTTAAAGTTTCAAATTTAGCAAGTCAAAACGTCTCGAAAAATTCGGCCTGTTTGTTTCGTATTGTTTTACTTTTTAATAATTTTGTTTAAATATTGTATAAAAGTGGAAAAAATGTAGACAAAAGAAGAATTTTCTCTCGTTTTGGACAGGAATACTTCAGAAGAGGTTTTAGAAATAACTCGATCGTTCCGTGACTCGGTTGCAACTCAAACGAGTTAAACTTTAACCAAACAACTACACCCGTAACGACGGAACGCGTCGACTTGCCGACTATCGGCAAAGACTATTAAAAATTCTATTGTGTCTGGCGCGCGACGCGCAGGTAGCTTGTTCTGAGAAAATAACCATCCGATTTGATGGTTGAAACTACGCTCTGACAGCCAACATCAGGGTAAACCTTAGAGCACTTAATGCTCTATGGAGCTCGTTAAATAAAACTAGTTTTCGCGTGTCACTGCACCCTGGGTGGTAGGGAGTAAATGCTTTTGCTTAACTTTTAAGTATGAGCATTTACTTAAGTCATTATTAGTCAAATCCGAAGCATTTACTTCAAATAATAGAAGCAAAAGGCCAACAAAAGGCAATGCTTTCCTTTATTCAATTGGCCTAATGTGTCGCCGAGGTTTAACTTTTCTTCCGAGAGTGAAGTACTTACCTAAGGATTAGTGTACTCCTTAGAGCAACCAACGAATGCTCTAAGGTGTACTCCATGTTTATTATTAGGAAAATTTGTTAACACCGATTTAATACTTGGAGTTTTACTCTCAACGTTTATTAATGAGACGGTAAATGTTTTCTGTGAGTGAGGCCGGTCTACTACGCCTCGCCGTGTACACATACACAATTACACGCACACACGTACAACGAAAGAAACTACCAACTCCGCCTTAACTTCTCAGTATAGGCACAGTTTTAAAAGCATACTGTGGTCTAGGTTACCTAGTTAACTTTTCCTGATAAGCGTTGCCGTTAGCGTACATTTTACACATTTGATTGACCTTTTTAGGTTAACGCTCAGATTAATAACGTTATTATTCTAAGGGTTAACGTCTCACTCAGAACAATAATTAGTAATGTTCCGAGAGAGGGAGGATAACGCGGTTCTAGTGCTGCTTTACAGCTTTTTATATAATCGATCGATTGTCTTAAATTATGTAATACGGAAATAAATTATTTATTCTTCTGTAGAATTTTATATGGTACGTAAAAAGTATATAACCCTCCAACAAGGCAATTGAATTATAGAATGCTATTAGGTGCGAAGAACAACTATTTGTATGGGAGCTTAGAGTATCAATATTAGGAATGGGAGCCACTCCGTAACATTGAAATCAAGTGTTATTTACAATTTCATGGGTATTGGCACCACGCTTTCCAAATTGCGGGCGGTTATGCATTTGTAACCGCCTGTGGCTGTTAAGTCTGCCTGGATACCCAACTAGCAAAGTAATCCTATAAAGAAAGTTTATAAGTCTGTCACTACTAATAACGTTCTTATAAAGACATTGCGGTAGACTATTTAACTTATAATAGCATTTGCCAAGCCTTAACATATTTAAGTGCATTCGTTTTTATATCTCGGTCTTATAGTTCGCTACAAGACTGACCTACAAAACATCTATAGGACACTTTTACTAGTAATAGCATTTCAGAAATGTAGATATTCTCAAGAGGATTTGTCTTTGTAAGTTAGTCTTATAGTTAGCTACAAGATTTTCCTTTAGGACACTTTTAGGAATAAGTCTCCTATAATTGTTTACTGTAAAACTAAATAATCTAGAATAACATTTTGATCCTATAGTAGCATTTTGTGAGAAAACAAGATATAATAATATAGTTAGCTGAGATCACTATAAGTTTGCGCCAGTATAGTTTTGCTCGAGACTCTTTTAAATCTAATAGTACTTAATAAGAGCGCTATTTGATCAAAAAAGCTTATTAGCTACTAGATCAATAACTTTATTAGTAAACGTCAGCCATTTTGTTGAGATTCAGTTGTTCCCCTTCGTCTTGAGGAAATAAGTTGAACATGAATTTAAGCGAATGGAAACGATTGAAAAGGAGTGTGGTGGTTACAGGAGAAAAGTGACAAATAGGTATAAAGAATTATAATTAGCATTAGCAGGCATATTTCAAGGGAACCCTAATTTGTTTTTAAATGGAAGCGAGTTATCTGGACTGAAACTGCTACAAGTACTAATTTACCTACAATGATACTATAAAGTACTTAATGGAGAGCAATTTCAAAACATGGCGAATATTCATAAGAATTGATGAAATATTTTATTTACAACAATATACTAATGTGCTATTTTTCGGAGGGGATTGTGAAAATAACTAAATTGCGGTACTAATTGACATCATGGAGGTAATCTAATGCGGCGTTAAGTAATTCAGTAGCTTGCTCGGGATCGCTGTGTGAAATATACAGGGCCAGGTCGTCGGCATACTGCAGGACATTACAAAAAGGGGTTAAGGACAATTCGAGGTCATAGGTGTAAATACTATAAAGTAACGGGCTCAAGACTGATCCCTGGGGAAGGCCTCTCCAAACAGTTCTTGCGGGGTAAAGAGCATTATTGTGACATATCTGTATAGATCGTGACGAGAATAGATTAAAAATTATATTTACAAGCCTCACAGGAATACTCAGATTTAGCATTTTCTGCCTGAGTACCGGAAGCAGAACATTGTCATAGGCAGATGATATGTCTAAAAAGACTCCCGTCACATTCTCACGTTTGGAAAGGCCTATCCAGATATCAGTCAAGAAGACACTTAGACTGTCCATTGTACTCATTCCCTTACGGAACCCAAACTGGCTTTTGGCTAGTAGACCCCTACTCTCCGCTATCCACTCCAACCGGTTTTTAATTAGATGTTCCATGATTTTGGCCATTGTGCAGGAAAGTGCAATGGGTCTATACCCGTTAGGGTCGTTGCCAAGTTTTCCAGGCTTTAGGATGGGGATTATAATTTGGGCTTTCCACTCCTCAGGAGGAACTCCCCTCAAAAAGATGTTGTTGATTAAATTAAGGAATAGGTTCTTAGCGGAAGAGCTGCTGTTAACTAGTAGCGAATAGGGAATACCATCGATGCCTGGGGAGGAATCTTTGAGACCGTCCAGGGCTGTATTAAGTTCCTCAAGAGAGAATGGAGAGTCAAATTCGGAGTAATGGGATGACATTGACGGCGTATATAGTGTAGCCTCAATTTCTGTCGGGACTGAGAGGGGAGCGAGTTTATTTTGGAAGAGTTCCAGCCAAGCTGATGGATCATTGGAGTTTATGTTGTTGTTGCTGGAGGCAGAGCAACGAAATTTCCTAATGTTTCTCCATACCACCGAGGGTTGGGATCTTGGGGACAGGGACTCACAAAACTGGCACCAACCTAATCGTTTCTTTTTAGTGAGGACTCTGACAGCCTTAGCCGCCGCCGATTGATACTTAATGAAGTTGGCCTCAGTCATGGACAACGAATATTCACGTTCCGCTGCCTTTCGCTCCTTGCACACCGCCGTGCATTCTGGGTCCCACCAAGGTGGAGAAGAACTTTTGCCTTTGTAAATGTTCTTGGTTGGCAGGCAGTTCTCTGCTGAAGACAGCAGGCTGTTTCTGAAGTCAGTATACACTGCTAGGTAGTTGTAGGGTGTGACTTCAGGGAGGTTCTGAATATTCTGGTCTAAAGCGAGTCCATATTCAGACCAATCAGCCTTGGATGTATTAAATTTAAGGCGCGGACGAGGAGCGTTTGGCAATGGATTGGAGCGGGAGTGGCGGTTATCAAAAGTTAGTATGACGATAACATAGTGATCACTGCCATAGGTTGTGGGAAGAATAGTCCAATTGTAGTCAGGAGCGAGAGCAGGAGAGCATAAACTTAAATCGACGGCGCTTTTGATATTCTGGGACGGGTAAACCCTGCGTGTAGGTGAGCCGTCATTGAGCACGCAAAGATCGAAGCGATCGCAAATGTCGAGGAAGGAATGGGATAAATGGTCGGAATAATAGGAACCCCAAGATGTGTGATGAATATTAAAATCACCTAATACAACCAGAGGGGGGGAAAGGGAAGAGAGTATATCGGAAAACTCAGCAAGGCATGAATGATTGGGGTGGGGGATGTAAATAGATAAAAAGGTCACGTTGGAAATTCTCACAGCTACTGCATTTACATGCTCACTGTGGGAGGGGAGGTTGACTTGGGAGAAAGTTACTGTTCTGGAGATTAGGAGGGCGGAGCCTCCATGCCCGTCGCTTCTGTCGTCCCTAAGGCACGAATAACCTGGGAATAGGACTCGATCGCCAGGTTTGCGACGCATCTCCTGAACAGCAAAGATGAAGGGGTTGAATTTATTAATAAGGTGTAGAATATCATGCTTCTTATTCTTGCTGCTGCGGCAATTCCATTGAAGGATGGGGGCCATTGGAGCAGGAAAGATTGAGGACCTGAAAAAGTTGGTCTCTGAGGTTGTTCGGTAAGGGGACATCACTAAATCTTCCTAGAAGATTGATGATGGTGGAGAGGAGGAGTGAGATGAGGTTGTCGTTAGGGATAGGAGAATCTGTGGGGAAAGCACAACCATTAGGTTGTTGGGACTGTGGGGTTTCAACTATTGAACTATGGGCTCTAGCATCGTAGCCAGGGCTTGCAGATGGGAGAGGTTGATGCTTGGACAAGGAAACCGTTTTACGGTAGGAAACATTTTGAGACCAAGGGGGGAGGATTTGAGTTGGGTATTGAGGGGATGGAGGAGGGGAGGGGACTTGCACGGTTCTCGCAGTGTCAGCGAAAGACCGTCTAACTTGAGAGAATCTAGCCGATGCCTCAGAGTAAGTGATGTTTTCCTGAGACATAACAAGTTTGATCTGCTTCTGCTTTGAGTGTTCAGGGCATGAAGGGTTAGTAGCCTGATGTGCTCCAGAGCAAAAAAGGCAGGTTGGAGTGTCTTTATTACAAGTATGGCCTTCGTGAGGTTGAGCGCAAATGAAACAGCGTGCTTGGGATCTGCACTGCGACTGTATGTGGCCGAATCTACAACACTTATTGCACTGTATAGTGGGGAGAACATATACTTCGACAGGGAGAGATGTAAAAAAACAGTACACATGTTGTGGTAGTTTTTGGCCAGAAAAGGTTAAAACTACAGTCTGTGTAGGAACCCAAACAGGTGTATTATCATTAAATGTTTTTCTATTAAGTCTACGGGCCTTAACTATGGGGCCATAGCCTGTTGGGATCTCCACTGACTCCACTAATTCTTCTAAAGTCCACTCTATGGGTACTTGACGTACTATTCCCATTCTAGTAATACTATAAGTGGGAATGATTGCTTCATAGTTGTTCCCTGTGAGTGCCGGGTGGTCAAGGAAGGCATTAGCATCCGAGAAGGTTTTGAATTCCACAGAAATCCTATTTCTACCAACATGCTTAATGCCATCCCTTACCACATTGTTTATTTTATTAATGAACAAAAAGTGTCCAAATTTAATGGGGCGTAATACGGTGCCAGAGGAGGGATCAGTAACTGGTTTGCTTACATGAACGAGGAAGGGTGATGAGTCTTCAGAGGTATATTTCAGTTTGTTACCTGAGAATTCAGGGCTTACATATGTTGATTGCGTACTAAGGGAAGACACGGGAATATTAGTTTTTCTCGGAGGTTGAGGTAAATTATTATCGGACGGAGCTCGTTTCCGGGAGGTCTGGGTGCTATTACTTACGTCCATTTGGGAAAACGTTGGGAGTGAAAACTGAGCACATGGCTCGTTGTCGCCCCCGCATGGGTCAGGAGGGTCAGACATTTAACACAAAACAAATAAGCACGGATTTACTTACCAATATACGTATGCTAAACAACCGCCACCTTATTAAACACTTAACAGAAATACAACAGGGTCAAACAACACAGGGAAAACACAAATAACCACTTGTACAGCAAAACGTTGTATCTCGCACTCAACCTAAAAGCAGAGTCCTCACATAGATGTAGAAAGCCCATACTAGACCATACTGCCTATTCATCAGTTTTTTTATTTCTTTTTTCCTGTGATGATAATGAGTGGTGATTAAGATGAATGATAAATGATGTTCCCCAAACCCCTTGAGTTCTCAGTAAAGATGTGGAACTTTACTGAGGTCTCACGCGGACTACTTGAGAGAATTTGAAAAGTGATGTTGCACTGTTTTGTTTCATTTGCCAACACTCATGCACGTTCACAAACACTTAACGGTTAATAATCCACTATTATTTCACATTAATGTTCGAAAAAACACAAATTTTGGAAAATAAAACAAAACTGAAGACATGACGCTTCACTTTCCCGCCAAGAAGCCGCTACGCGTATCAGTTTAGGTCGTCAAGGGACGTGGTGGTAGCAAATTTCATACAAATTGAATGAACGAAGTCGTGTCAGCGATCCAACATAGAAGTGAATCGCTGTCAAAAAACGACTCTCTATCTGAGACGTTTAGGAGACGTGGTAGTACGAATAAGCGATTCTATTCAGAAGTGCGATTGCGTAAAGCCATCGTATTCATTTGACAGTTCATAACGTAAGGTTTCATGTGTCAAACGGTAAATTCTAATTGTTTATGGACTTCATCTATGGTTTACGATTACGATCGTCAATTTTATCGATGAGTGAATGATTTACTGATTTTGACAGCTAATTCGAATTGCGTAAGGTTTTTGAGTTCATTGCTAATGTCAAACGATTGCGGTGACTCGCGACCCATGACAATCGTTATCAGAGTGTCCAAATTATACAGTAACACCTAATTAATTAATTTTTTATTGTAGTGTGTCGGTATACTTTTAATTTGTGATCAATTATAGGTTGTCTTTACCTATATTTCAACAACTTGTTGATGAGCTCAAGCCACATATGCCGCAAAGACAGAGGTCCACAGGGATCTCTGATGCAATGAGATAAAAGTAAGTCCTTTTTTGCAATTAAATTTGTGTTTACTAGGTACTATTACTATTTTTTATGATAGGTAGGTACCTACTTTAATTTTAAGGTTATCTTTTTATATTACAGTTCATGGCTGCCTTAGATTTTTATGCAGGGGCAGCTATCAAAGACGGGTCGGCAAAGACTTTAATTTGGGCATCAGTCAGACTTCTGTTCACAAGTGTGTGGCTGAGGTCACTGATGCCCTCAATCAGCCAGAAGTCCTGCTGCGGCACATCAAATTTCCCAGTAATAGAGAAGACAAGATAACACTTATGAGAGGGTATGAATAATAGAAAAATTATGAGTGTTTGAATATTCTGTTTTGTTTTCAAAGCCAATAATTTTTCCTTTGGATATTTTTTTACAGATTCATGGATGTCTTTGGTGTCCCGGGTGTTGTGATTGGGTGTATTGACGGCACTCACATTGCCATCATACAACCCCACATGTATGAGAAAGCTTTCTTTAATAGGAAGCATTATCATTCTTTAAATGCAATGATCGTAAGTTTTTATTAAATTGCATTTTTATAATAGGTACTGTGATTGTTAGATTACAACTAATGTTGTCAAAAACTATGATAAACTAACTTTATTACCATTTAAAATTTGCTATAGTTTCTTAAATGCAATGGTTATATAATTTTTGTTTGTTTTAGATTTGTGATGTGGATTTCAACATCCTCCATGTCGAGGCTTCATTCATATGAAGCTTCATAGGTGCCAGCCATGACTCGCATGTGTGGAATAGGAGCCCTTTGGAAGCACACATGCGGAGTCTCCATGAAAATGGAGAAGTTTGCTGGCTGTTAGGTAAGACATTGAACAAAGAATATCATTCCATAATTCAACTTATTCTAGAGTTGCTATTCCTGCATTAATAATGTAACATCTAATTTTAATTTAATGTTTTAATTTTAATAGTATTTATTATTCTTTGTAATTCATGATTAATTAATGTAATTGGTAATATAACCGTGTTAATTAATTAAATAATAAATAAATAAATTCCACCAAAGATGTGCTAAGCTTTATAATAAAAAATGTGTCCACATCATGTAGTCACTGTTGGACCCTCATCTTGTTATTTTTTAATAGGCTAATTTTCAGTAGGCTGCCCTTATGTTTGATAGATAATTGAGTTTGTCTCACAAAAAAAATTACAAAGTTAAGCCTTAAAAGTTACCTTGTGAAGTCATCTGACATTAGTCCAGTAAAAAAACGTGGAAGTTCTTAATATTGTATTAGGGCCCATAACTTTGACACAATTATAATTATATTTTTCATAAATTCAAAAAGTCCTAACAGTCACAAGGAATAACTTTGTATGACCTACTCCACTGTGCCCATTAAAATAAATGTGCAATCGTACTTATAGGACATAAGCTCATTATGAACCAAGTCTTTATTGTGCAGCATACCTAAGTTTTTTTTTTCCTTAAAGGGGATTCCGGATACGCCCAGCGGGAGTGCATGATGACTGATTCTGCAGGCAGTTCCAGATTCCCCAGAATCCCACTATACAGATCTCCACTGCAGCACTCGCAACACAGTAGAACACAGCATTAGGGTCTTAAAAGCAAGGTGGCGCAGTTAGTCTTTGCCAGAGATGGTGCCACTTCGCGACAAGTGTTAGTGGAAATACTGTGTAGGGAATGTTGTCACCACAAATAATAAAAACTATTAAAATAGAAATATCGTTTTTATTTCAATATTGTCAGTCTAGCTCAAGTTAAAACACTTTTATATAGATATTTTTTTGTAAAAAACCAGCCTACCTATTTGTACTAGTAATAATACTTGCAACGAACGAAAGCAGCTTTCAGCCCAAATTTAACTTAAAAACTAAATCAGTATTCCTTTGAAAATATTATTCACATCACAGCCTTAGTGATTACATTGATACTGATTGTGCTAATAAAGCCTTGCAACAAATGTCTAAGCAGAGCCTACTCCAAAATGAAAATTTCAAATACTAATTTCGTCATTTAACGATCAATATGGACTTTTCAATCAACATTACCTAAATCATTGTGTTTGCGACATAGCAAAATTAATTTTTAGGGTTTGTAATATTGAAGACAGCAAAAAGCTGCTCAAAATTTTATTTTGGAGTAGGTCCCCAGCCTTCGGCTATAATTAGCTTACAAACTAAATAATAACTTATTTAAAAATTAAACAAGACTTCTTTTGACTAAAACAAGTTTTAAAACTAATTATTACACAAAATAAGAAATTACTTTTAAGAACATAGCCAAACCATTATTTATTAGAAATGAAATAAAATAAATTGGCGGCGCTAGTAAGCTGTTCACAGCCTCTTAAGAGGCCTATTACATCTCGAATGTGATTTTTGCGTAAAATGCCTATTTTCGCATTTTGTAGTACTTTTGCAGTTGTATTTATCGTTTTTATCGAAATAGGATAATAAATTCGTGCATAATATTACAAATATCCATTCTGTGAGCATAATTTGAATTCGGACGGCCGGCGCATCGCATTTTGTAGTAATTTTGCAGTTGTATTTATCGTTTTTATCGAAATAGGATAATAAATTCATTATAAAATCTTTATTCCTCATGAAGTAACAGTTACTCTGGTATAAATTTTTCCCAATAATATTATCGCAGATAGGAGATATTCACAGTTAATTTATAGCAATTTTCGAAGTTTTTTGGTTTAGAATAAGATTTTTTTCCTAAATAAAATCAACGATATCTAAAAATTCCGAGGCCGCTACGCATTATTCGACTATATAAGAGATAACATTATAATTTTTTTATTTCACTTGTTTAGAACAGTAGTTCAATCGATGAGCTCAAAAAAGTGCCTTCGCGCACTTTATGAAAATCTTTCTCTGCAGTTTTGGGTTTAATTAAAAAGTTAAGCAACATTTACAAAAAGCGAGGCCGCTAAGCACTATTCCAATAGCTATTCTAAACTATTCAATAAGTCATAATTGTTAATGTATTTTCGTTTCTGAGATCCATAACGCCAATGTTGGCCATTTTACGCAAAAATCACAGTCGAGATGTAATAGGCCTCTTAAACATCATGGCGTTTTTTGATGGGTAACAGACATTCAGAGCAACAGGTCGATGTTTTAAAACTAATTATAACACAAAGTAAGAAATGATTTACAAGAATATTGCCGAACCTTTTTTTTTAAATTTACTTTAAATAGAAATGAAATAAAATAGATTGGCGGCGCTAGTTAGCTGTTCACAGCCTCATAAACATCATGGCGTTTTTTTTATGGGTAACAGATATTCAGAGCAACAGGTCGATGTTTAGGAGCTTCTCAAAGTTTAGAAGCGTTTAGTTTAGTATTCACTTACTAATAAAAACTAAAAAAACACTTAACTCATAATAAAAATTTACAAATAAATAAATATTAATTTTCTAGGCTCCTACTGTACATATTATGTCATATTATAAAAATAATAATTTTTTTTAAATTTTATTTGACTGATTATATGAATATTATAATAATAATATTTTTTTTTAAATTTCAGAAAATGTTGTATCCTTAACAAGAAAGAAAAATAAAATAAATTATAATTATACACTAAATAGGGAAACACTACCAAGGGTTACCGAGATGAGAGACTTGGGTGTAACAGTTGACACAGAATTATCATTTCAGCCACATATTCAAAAAGTTACAGCAAAAGCGTATCATATGCTTGGCTTTATTTTTAGACAAAGTAGTAATTTTAAAAATTATACCACAGTATGTTTGCTATACAACTCTTTTATACGATCATCCCTTGAATATGCCTCCGTTGTACGGAATCCCCAGTATAATGTACTTACATATTAATGCACTCCAACATAATATAAAAAATATGCAAAAAATAGATTCTTTGAAAAGTTGGCTCTTTTAAAAGAAGCATTGCTTTCAGTCACTAGCAGATGACAGACACCCCTTAGGCCTTGGCCAGACTGCACGCGCGGGCGCGGCGCGGCGTACAAAATGTATCCCGCGCCGCGTGCCCACTATGGACACTCAAATGAGAACACATAATATGTTTGAGTACAGTCTGGCCGAGGCCTTAGTGTCTGTCATCTGCTAGTGACTGAGAAAAGTACCTACTGAGAGACTATGAGAGAGGTTATTGTCGCTATATTTACATGTAGTTAATATTTCTAATATTTCTTATAGCAAAATAAAAATGTTATGATTAAGTTAAATATGTAACTTGTAGAGTCCTTCATTGTTAAAGATAAGTTGTTAAGCTAATTTGTATGTTTTTTACATTTGTGAAAACTTTTTTGGCTAACGAAATGTTTATTAACTTCTGTTTTATAAGTGTATAATATGCTGTATGTTTCCCTTAAATAAATAAAAATAAAATTTCCAACGCTTCTTCGGCTATCGTTACTAAGCGTTAAAGCAAGCGCGCCCGATTTCTATCTATACGAAGGCACTGATCTTCGGAACTTGCGTGCTCACTCTGGAGGGTCATCATAACGCAGCCTGGGGTCTGAAACAATAGAAATTTTTGATGGATTGTTTATCTATGTATGTTGACTTAAGAAGCTGGCGACCGGTCACCTAAAATGAGCCTTCCATACTAACGTATTACCAAAATGATTTGCAATTAGACCTTATTTTCTGTACTTGTGATGTTCGGATTAAGACAGTATTTATCTAGGTCGCCATAAAAAAATAGTCCAACATAATTACACAAATTAATCCGAATACATCACAAGTACAGTGAATCACGCTCAAATTTTTTATTATTTTATTATAACGTTTGTAACTATGAGAGGCTGACGTGTCGCCGGCGTCTTAATACCCAGCACGTAGCCATTATTGCTCCAATAAAAGCCTCTTCTTAAGAGGCCTATTACATCTCGAATGTGATTTTTGCATTAAATTCCCATTTTCGCATTTTGTAGTAATTTTGCAGTTGTATTTATCGTTTTTATCGAAATAGGATAATAAATTCATTATATCCATTATTAAATTAAATCTTTATTCCTCGTAAAGTAACAATTACTCTGGTATTAATTTTGCTGAATAATATTATCGTAGATAGGAGATACTCACAGTTAACTTATATAGCGATTTTCGAAGTTTTTTGGTTTAGAATAAGATTTTTTTCCTATATAAAATCAATGATATCTAAAAATTCCGAGGTCGCTACGCACTATGCTACTATAGAGATAACATTATAATTTTTTTATTTCACTTGTTTAGAACAGTAGTTCAATCGATGAGCTCAAAAAAGTGCCTTCGCTTTAAGCAAAATTTACATAAAGCGAGGCCGCTACGCACTATTCCAATAGGTATTCTACACTATTCAATAAGTCATAATGATTAATGTATTTTTGTTTCTGAGATCCATAACGCCGAAATTGGCCATTTTACGCAAAAATCACAATCGAGATGTGTGTGTGGCCTCTAAAACCATACAACAGTATTTATAATATAGTAGTTAGTACTCACAAGGTCGAGGGTTGCGCCCTTGAGCCGTTCGACCCCGCCTCGGTCCAGAACCAGCATTTTTGGGCTAACAGAAAAAAATAAATTATTCCATGGTGATAACTATAAAATAAAATAATATTGAGTAGTCATTTGTATGCTTCATAGCTTAGTAAAAAAGTAAGCATAAAGGCTTTGTTAACTACCAATCATGGATATACATTGAGATACGGTGGCATGTTTTGGGGTAACGCAACCGACAAAGAAATTGTATTTAGGTCTCAAAAATGCTGTATTAGAGCTATGTTCAACCTACAACAAACAGACACAGCCCTACTTTAAAAATTACAAGATTGTTACACTTCCGTGTCTGTACATTCTTGAATGCGCTAATTTTGTCAAACTAACATTGAATTGTTTACATTTCTTTCATCTGCACAACTTATGGATAAACTTTGCAATGTTCTTTGTAAAACCGCGCTTATGAGTAAGAGTGTCTTTTGTAATGCACCTCATGTCTATAAGAAGATATTAATAAGACACAGTGATAATAACTTTACATTTAAGCAGAAATTAAAGACATTGTTGTTGGAAAAATGTTACTACACACTCAATGAATTTTTGACAGATAAAGATTTGTATATTTTGACTGTATTTAATGATATTTTTTCTGATTTTCAAAATTATTTTAATAATATTATCTTATCATGCATGATCAATTTGTACTATCATTATTATTTCAATTGTAGTATAGTTAATTCAACTCATCATTGTATACTATCATGTGTTCAAACAAACAAATTTTCTGCTTTATAATAGTATAGGTACATTTAGTTATATTTCTTTTACTTACATGGTGTGCAGATTCTACCGTTGGAGGGTTCTGCACTGCAGTTACAGCTGTGGGAGCTGCAAAAACGGAAAATAATAAGATCCATGGCGATAGCAACAAGGAATAGCTGGAATGTGACAATGGTACATACATCACAAAAACCTCTATTTGATACCATACTGTTATTTAAAATACATTTATTTTTTGTTCTTTTACTTACATTATGGGAATCCCCCAGTATTAGTAGTATCCGGCTTTTTATAATTGAGAGTGGTTTTTTGCTAGATCACCGCCAGTCCCACAGGCATGTTGCCGCATATCAGTATCCCGCTTTCGGCTCCGGTATTTTAGTTCATGCCAATACTGAAAAATATAAAAGTAATAACAGCTGTTGTGTTCTCTGTTTATTATTAATTAACTGTTAAAACTAGGTAGCTTTACAGTTTTCCACATATTAGAATAAAAAGAGGTAGATAGGTTATGTCAGTACTAATGTAATGTCAATAATGGACCAAAGCTTTACGATGTTAACATCCCATGAGTCTTAATTGTGTTGTTTCTACAGTGTCGTATTACACAGGACGGCATTTTTAAACTAATTTACGGAAACGAATATACTGACACTGTCTACCATAGACCGCTGTCCACAGAACACATGTCAACGCTTTTCTGAGACTATGCTAAGGTAAGCCAATTAGCAAAGTTTTCTGTTGCCAGTTTTTGGCACATGTAAAGCATTTACCTCTTTTTATTGTATCATCATTGACTCACTCAACATCTCCCATGCTAAGAGCTAGAATATTGCGCCAAAAGTCATCCACGCGCTGACTGGCCATGCTATCTCCAAATTGGACTCTTTGTATTGCAACCTACACTCTCTGCCACAGACTACGAATCCTACGTAGCTATTTCTTACAAACTACATTTCTGTGATACGAGATCTTTTAGTACATTTTTATGTTAAGAGTAAGGCTTCCACTTGATATTACTGTCGCCTTTGGCACTGAATTTGTTTTGATATGAAATTACCAAGCAAAGATACACATTGAGAAGTTTATTTATTTAGTTTTCATCAATGACCTTTTGTTTTCAAAATTTCACTTTACAGTCACATACATACAGCACACTGAAAGATTGTTTACACTTTGTGTTGTTCATTTTTATAATTTATCTACTATATTTTACTTACTTGTGTGTAAATTCGACAATTTAAATACTCTATTTTGTATTTTTCTTGCTGCTATACCTAATGAAAAACTATCAAATCAACATTTGACATTTTAGCTTTTTTGTCAGCCCCACAGAGTACTTTGTACCTCAACAACGCTACCTTTTGTCGAGTAGTAGAAAACTTTTCCCGCCATCTAGGGTCCGGTAGCTGAAACTCTCGTTTCATTCGTTCCTTGCGTTTAGTTACTTAAAGATTTTTTACATGTTTTTAGTTTCAATTCAATGGTTTTATCAATGAAAAATGACTTTTGAGGTAAAAAATGATACAAAACATACACTGCTTTTTACTATTCGATGATTATTGTAAAATAAATCAAGGTTTCATTGAGTAACTTTCATAATAAAACGCAAATTCATGATACGTTTTTAAGTCATCGGTCTTCATGGAATGGACAATAATTACGCAATTCGAATTGACATGTTACGATCGATCGTCAATTGTAACGATCATCCATCCATGAACAACCTTACGCAATCGCACTTCAGTTTAGGTCCTAAAATGAATCGCATTAAGAGATGGTGGTAAGGGTCCAGGTAACGTATCTAAACATAAAATATCATTGGCCGTATCTTCCCTTTTTGTTATAATCTAAGCTTATAACACTCCGATTTCTGATTCTAGCCAGTGGGGATTCATATCAAAGTCTAGTGCTAACATTTAAAGTTTCACAGCAAAGTATTTCTTGCATAATTCGAGAAGTATGCAATGCGCTTATACTTATGTTCTCTCAGGGATTGAAGGAAAATCGTCCTGTTATATGGCGTAAAATATTAAAACGTTTAATTTAACTAGCTGCCCTACTCCCGTAGGTCACGTGACAGGTTAGAAATTTAGTAGGTTATTTTTTTTTTATAAGGCAACAGAAAACTAGCTCCATTCATAAATATCTTAGGGGAGGGGGGGAAGGGACGGGGATTGAGGGGGTACGGTAATAGTAGAAGTAGAATATTTGTTTTTTTTTTCCTTAACAATAACCTAAATAAATAACCTATCATAACCTCAAAATAAAAATATCTTGAATATCATGCATTTCCGCACTTTGGCTACCCCTCCCATCCCCTTCCCCCCTTTTTCAGTGTTGCTTAATTTAACCCTTAATCGGCCATGACTTCAAACAAGTTCATTTTAATATGACAGTACGGGGTTATATTGAGATTAAAGACTACTATATAAATACTAAAAAAGGAATTAGTGGGTGGCAAGTATTTTTTTTTGCAGTGTGAAATTATTTCCCTATAACCATTAAATGTTATATTTTGTGGGAAATTATTTCCCTATATCCATGAACATACATGTGGGAAATAATTTCCCACTTGACTAGCTTTTGTCTGCGTCTTTACTCGTCGCTTTTTATATAGGGACAAAAAATAAAAAATGCAACATTAAATGAATTATTTATTGAAAATTAACTAATAATATGAGAGTCAGCTAAATGAAAATTTCTGAAGCAAGCTTGTGCACATAGGGAAACATTACAGTAGCTACATTTGATGTTTGTAAGTTTTTCATTTTGTTTAGTGCTACAAAAACTGCACCTTTTATATGTGCTGTCTTTGATGGGCATGTGCAGACCCACATTTGTGAAACGGATCTCGTCTGGAACGCCAAAACTCAACCTTTTTTAGTTTTAAATAGAACTGGTTGGCGTTTTTTGGTAGTGAAACTATTTACCAGACCACGGGCTAGCCGGAGCCGAAATTCTCTATGATAATGGATTCTGGCAGTATGTATTGAGCAGTAGGTAATGTAAACAACAACAAACAACAATGACAGCCTCAATTATATATAGATAAACATTTTGAATTCCTTAAGGGTTATAGGGAAACAATTTCCCACTTCAATATTTCATACACGGCTATAGGTTAATAATTTTCCACTATTTTCGAATGAGAAAAAAGTACTAACGTACCAGCTTTCGTATGTTATTTTGTTAGTAATGGATAAAATACATGCTCTACTTTTCGAAATAAATACAATTGCATACTTACAGGAACTTTTCTGGGCGTAGTTTCAAAAACTATTTCAAATTTTGGGAAAAAATAAACGTTAAACTGGACTTTTCACTGTGAATGACTATTGACATTGACAGATGACGTTTACAAAGAGGTGTTGCCAGAAAAATACTACAAAAAACTATCGATGTTAAAATGCGTACAATTTATTTTATTGTATCTGTAAAAGCAAAAAAAAGAAAAATAGATTTGTGGGCAACTCTGAGGTGGGAAATAATAGTCCTATGGCTTATTAAGGGTTAAAGTGCTTCCCAAGAGATTTGGGGGGAATATAATTTAGCATTTAAACGTGCATATTATCATCACTCATTATCATCAACTTTAAGCATAATCAATATGAACTCTATTAGGTATTACGACTGAAGGACTAGTATCCATGGTCACAAAATAAATTTATAAAAAAAGTGAAGCGGCCGGCGCGTCTAATCAAATAGCTCGATTCTACCGGTCGACGTCGATCGACCATCGATCGATTGGTTTGGAAAAACTATCGATCGACATCGACTAATCCATTTTACCATCGATCGATGTCGTCGATCGACGATCGATCGATAGGTCTGGTAGACACTATCGATCGACGTCGACTAATCCATTCTACCATCGATCGATGCCGTCGATCGACGATCGATCGATTGGTCTGGTAACACTCTTACTTCGCATAACATTTCTACTTTGCTTAGACCTCGATTTTCTAAGCGACACATAGACGCTGTGATTGCTGTCTCTTTCCGATTCTATGAATATTTATTTAATCTTTATTGCACAAAGAAAACAAAATGTACAAAAGGCGGACTTAATGCCAAGTGGCATTCTCTACCAGTCAACCTTAGGGCTAGGCAGAAAGAGTTGTAGGCGGTGCAATTCAAAATATGAAAGAGACAGAGTCAATTCTCAGCGCTGCGGCAGCCGCTACTGCCAAGGCTTTAACTTAGAGAATCGCACTGCTGAACAATATCTAAAGCAGTAT
Organism: Scoparia ambigualis; assembly: GCA_963921215.1. Taxonomy (NCBI): domain Eukaryota; kingdom Metazoa; phylum Arthropoda; class Insecta; order Lepidoptera; family Crambidae; genus Scoparia; species Scoparia ambigualis. Next base: position 3,266,991 of record OY992523.1, on the reverse strand, counting down.
TGTTCTGAGGCTTAGACAAGTAAATGTTTGTGAATACGGGTTTCATTCAGCACTGAACTAAACTCACCCGTTTACACGCAATAAAAATAACAAAACAGAAAAATCTGTCACCATGTGAGTTTTCATTGTAACTTTTATATCGGCTCTAAAAAAACAGAAAATAATAATGTTAATAATTTGAACAGTGATAAAAAAAGACTTAACTAATTTAAAAATATTGCTAGTTTTCTTAACTCAAAGTCTAATTTACGGGCCCTAAAAAGTATGGGCGGTATTAACATAATGGCGGTATTGATACTAGGAGTCACTCCTGGTATGGGCCAAGTCACAAGAAAGCGTGCGCGTGCGTCTTTCTTCTTAATGGGTACTGTAGCTCATTTTATTTTTCTAACCGCTTTGGTTGACCCGGTATAAATGTAAGCATTCCTGAAATCTTAACTAGTGTGATACAACATAGTTAAACTTTACTAACTAAGTTTAACTATGTTGTATCACACATAGTTTCAATACATAACACATTCGTTGTTGTTTACAATAATAATACGTACTAAATAAAACTTACGTGTGATGGAATATTTTATCACTAATTGACTAAATTAATAGCAACAAACCTAAAAATAATACGCAGCGCTTAAGCCAGTTTACACTTTGGTAGTATTTTGTGATGAATTGATGAATAACTTAACTAATTTTAAAATATTGCTGGTTTTCGTAACTTAAGTCTTGAACCCTAAAAACTACTAGGGTTATGGGCGGTATTAACATCCTCCTTTTTTGGCAACCCTTAACGGACCATACCAATTTCCATTGCTATTGCTTCAATCCATGGCTTATGCAATGCCTTGGTTAGAAAATCCGCCAGTTGGAATTCACTGGGTACATATTCTACGCAAATTTCACCATTAGCTACGAGTTCTCGTACGTTACGTACGTAACGTAGTACGTACGCAAAAATGTCTAATAGCAATATGCTTGGTCCTTCTGTGGAGTTCTGAGTTATGTGAGATCTTTATGGCTGCATCATAATCGACTTTTAGTTTGGGTATCTCCTTCAATTCGGATATTTCGCTAAAGAGTCTTTTGATCCCATATGTCTGTGTTTGATCCAGACAATCTCTCTAGCTGCTTCACTGTCAGCTACCAGTTCGGCTTCGGTGCTGGATATGGCAACACATGTTTGTCGTCTACTCGCCCAAGATATTGCTCCTCCAGAGTATAGGCATAAAATACCCGACGTCGATCGTCCGGAGCTTTGGTCTCCGCCATGATCTGAATCGCTGTAACATTTCAGAAAGCCAGCATTGCATCTCTTCTTAAAAATTATGCCATAGTCCGAAGTTCCTTTGATGTATCTTAGGATACGTTTCAGCTTCTGGATTTCTTCTTTAGAAGGATTTTCTAGAGTTCGTGATACAACGCTCATTGCGTATGCTAAATCAGGTCTGGTTCCAACAGTCAAGTTGGCCTGTGCTCCCACAGCTTCTCTATACGGAAATGAAGTAGGCTCTACCATCTCTTTATCCAGATCTGGCAATCCATCTTTCTGTATTGGAGTAGTGACAGGTTTGCAATCGCTCATACCAAAGCGATCTAAAACTTTCTGAGCGTAGTGCTTCTGTGACACTTTTATACTACCGTTTTGATCTTGTATTTCTAATCCTAGAAAATAGGAAGCATCTTTTATAGTGATTTTGAATCTTCTTTTCAACTCTCTAATAAACTTTTCAGAATCTTCCTGATCTTCCTGATTTGTTGCAGCAACCAGACCGTCGTCTACATATAGAGCAAGAATGATCTTGTTACTTCCACGGTTTCGAATAAACAGGCAGGGGTCAAAATCACTTTGTTTAAATCCAATACTCTTCAAATAATCCACCATGCATTTATTCCAACACCGAGGTGCTTGCTTAAGGCCATACAGACTTCTTTTAAGTCTACACACCTTCTTTGTTCCATCTGAGTAGCCATCAGGATGACTCATATAGATTTCTACGCTTATTTGAACCATACAAGAATGCAGTTGAAACATCAAATTGAGTGAGTTTTAAACCTTCGTTTGCAGCAACGCTTATGGATTGTTTTATACTAAAACCTCTTTACTTTTGGACATCTTTAACTTAAGTCAATCATGTTCTTAGCAACGGTTGTGTGGACTATTAATAAAATGTTTATACTGTCACTAATCTACGAGTCTCATTTTTTAACTGATAAATTAGTTTTATCATATATCACTCTGCTTATCATGATTTATGCGAAAAAACTTTATGCTGAAACTATAATGCCAAACTCCATTATGAAGAAAGAGATTATGCGACCAAAAGGGCTCCCCAGCGATTTGTTTGTGGCAAAGTGCCGCTGTCTTCATGTAAAACGTTGCACAGTTTCACCGACATGGTCCTCTCATCCTATGTTTTGTCTTTGTTTTACTTAGGGTAAACATGATGTGCTGAAACGGAACCAAAATAGTAATGGATTAAGGTAGAAAGAGATAGCAAACTTATGCGCTCTCAATAGTTATAAAGCTCAGGTTCTGTCATCAGACTTCTTGGCGAGGAAGTGAAGCGAAGTCTCTCCGAACAGTAACTGTTCTGAGTTATGTCTGCAGTTTTGTTTTTTTCGCGCCTGAGTGCTGTGTTGTGCAAATGAAACAAAACAGTGCAACATCACTTTTTAAATTCTTTCAAAAAGTTCGTGCGAGATCTCAGTAAAGTCCCACATCTTTACTGGAACGGTTCCAGTAAAGTGGAACCCAAGGGGTTTGAGGGAAATATCATTTGTCATTAAACGTTCTTTATCATCACACATTATCATCAGTTGAAGCATAATCAATGTACTCTAATATTACGACTGAAGGGCTAGTATCCATAATCATGAAATAAATTTAAAAGAACCATTCACTCACTGATGACTGACTGTCACTGAGTGTCACTAATGTTCGTTTTTCGTTCTCGCTTTTGCCTCTGACTGAGCTGATTTCAGCTGATGAGCTCCAAACAAACCCAAACAAGACGAAAAGCAAAAGTTTAAAAAAATGAAAGCAGTCCTCTTGCCAATGAAACCAGGCTCTCTTACCTCCTTCGCATCTGAAGATATGAATTACATAAATATCAAAGCAGAGGACGACTGTGAACCACCAACTACTTTGAAGCTAGTTAAAGCTGATAAACCGATCAATGAAGTTGACAAGAAACAGAAAGAAGTGCAGCCTATTACGTAAGTTTCTTTTATCAAAAATTACAGGTAAACAAGCACTTTACCTTCATCTCATCTGGTGGTAAGTGACGATAAGGCCGAAGGTCAACTACTGAGGAACTGGCTATCTTACCTCTTTAACTGTCGGAACACAACAATACTATTATCATTGTTATGTTAATAGCATTGCCTTTCATTTGATAAGTTGGTAGTAGCTAGCCAGGCAGACTTAACACGTTGAACGCCATGGCAGACACCATATATCTGCCACCATATATTCCCAGTGGGCTTAATGAAAAATAAAAAAATGGTCATTATCTGTCTACATGTTTTATTGGCTTATTTGTTTTAAAAGGGGATTTACTATAATGTCAATTAAGTAAAATGGTAATAATAGAGAGAAATTGCCTGGCAGACACCTTGATCTGCCATGGCCTAGCCGAAGCATTTTTCGTTATTTTAGTTGTGGGGGGCGCTAGCGCTACACTTGCTCTCGCTCAACACAGCTCAATGTAGAGATACGGTATCGAAACAAAAGTATCGATTCTATACTCATAAGTAGTATAGCAACAAAAGTAATCAATACCAGTATCATACTCGCATCAAAAGTATCGAGTTATTAGGGTAACAAGTACATTTGGTTTTTCATTCAGTGTAAATAAAAAGACGTAAAATTTATTTATTTATTTATTTATTGATAGGAAAACCAACAGCTATGTTACAATGTTGAAACTTATAGGTAAAGTCAGAAAGCCAATTACAGGTTCTCACTGTTAAAAATAGAGTAGCTTAAACTGTGATACAGTCTTACAAGAAATAGTACCTACTTAAAAGCTGTTTATTAAAATATTTCTTTATTTTCTCAATCAAAAGTCATCTCCGTGCAATGAGACAAAAATATCTAGTAATTTTTTAACCGTTGAGCCCAACAGGGAGAGATTACAGAGACTAGGAAATCCTAGTCTCTGTAATCAGGGCTCTAGCTTTTGAAAATAGAAATGCCGCCGGAACTATACGTCCCTGATATTATTAAAAAACGATAAGCAAGCATAAAAAGCCCTCGGAACACCATTTTCATATCTTACCATTTCTTCCATTTCATATCTGCTGGAATGGGTTTGATTTCAACGGAAACACTGGATTTGCGAGATATAAACTCATCTCGTCTCTGTTATGTTCGGTGGTAATGCTTAGTCTTCTCGAATTCGCTAACATATTTTGATGGTGTCCCCAAAAGGGGTGTGTAATGTATGACATAACAACAAATGTCATAACGTGTACAACATATAATTTCAGATGAAATAATTTTTTTTAATATAATAATGACAAAGTATAATCAAAGAAAGATCTAATTTTAAAAGTTATTATTTTAGAACGTATAACAGACTATTCATATAAAATTGTTCACCATAAAAATTAAAAAGTATATTATTCTAAACATATAATAATCATTTAATTGAATACTCGGTTTGTTTATTAACCTTTAATATAGCAATCAATTTAAATAAAAAATAACAATCAATTCCTATAAACGTGTTTCAAATTGAACACAAAAAATAATCCTTTCATTTATAGATATATAATGTGGTATATAAACGTTATTTTTTTATTAATACTGTCATTACTAAGAACAAGTTAAAACTCAAAATCTTTTTTTTCTTATTGTTTCCTACATAACAGACAATTACCATAATTTTCTTTTTATCATCACTAAGAAAATACTTGAACTCATAATATTGTTTTTAATATAATCACTTATGATTAAGAAATAGGGAGGGGGGTCGGGGGGCCTACGGCCCCCCTCCTTTATTTGTCAAAAGTCTAACCTAACCTAACCGCCAGAACTATAGTTTTACATACTTAACTTTTTCTTTATAGCGGGCATGCAAGCAAGCATGGAGCTTACAGCATGCAAGCAAACATGCAGCATGCAAGCAAACATGCAGCATGCATGCAGCATGCATACAGGCATGCATACAAACATGCAGTATTCCACAAAGACATGCAACATGCATTCAACATGCATGCAAGCACACATCATCATTGATACTACATTGTATTGTAACAAAGACATTAAACTATTACTAATAGACAGGACATAGCGATCAAAACTTTAATCCACAACTTATTACCAAGTGGTAACAAGTCGCTTAGTATGATGTTATGCGCCCTCTAGTGCAGTCGTGTTTGTGCGTGAACAAATTTGACTTAAACAATAGAAAATATACCAAATTGCGTATTGCGATACTGCAAATCCCGATATGGAAAAAAGGCTGAATGTGATTACAGCTTATTTTCGTAAATATTTTGTATATTTACCCAATAATCAGACTATAATTATAATTTCTAATCAATTATTCTAGAACATTTACCGTTGCCCTATGCTGACCTCTAGTGGTGAAAAGCAAAAGTATCTACTTTTAGGATGTCACCACACTTGTCGAAGCGGAAGTAGATGATTTAGTGGTGTTCAAGTGATGTCGTTTTACTTATCGAATAATGTTATAAGTAGATAATATTTTTATATCGTAAGTTTAAGTTTTATATAAGTAGTAATATTCTGACTCAATGATCATTGCGTCCCTAACGCAATGTTATGCAGTGTAACAGTATCGTGCGATGATCGTTTAATAAATTAGAATATTACTACTTATTTTAAACTCTTCGATCAACAATACCAACTAGATGTCGGGTCGGCGCGCGGCGCGGCTCGTTAAATAACAGCGCACTTAATAAGTGAGCTCTTATTTTGTTACTTTGCTTGAAACACAGCCAATGTAAACACGTTCACAATGCCGTGTATTTAAAAGTTGCATAAATAATGCCCGAAAAAGCAATTAAGATCGACAAAAATAATTTGATAGGTACAGTCACGAGCACCAATATGTATACACTTTGACTCTTACTCCATTGTTTTAAGAGTTACAATTGTTTATATATTTTTGCTCGTGGTTGTACTTCCGATTGCGAGTTGTCATTAACACGCAATGTGGTCTATAATATCTATGTAAACTTAGGTATTTTAAAATGAATCACTATATGGATCAACTCGTGTTAATCTGTTAAAGTCAGCCATTTTACCTTATCATTCCTATGAATTGATTCGTTAATCCAATCACACAACCATGTTACATTTGTTATGAAGTTGACTTGATTTTGGTATACGGGAGTGTATAATAATCCTTACTTATGATGAGTGATCGCGGGGGTGGGTTTACTTCAAAAATGAGTGTTGTCAGTATGCTGTTCGTAGGTACTAGCTAGGTGCTTATGTTATTTCATTCATTCATTCTTTGTTTATAATTAGTTAAGTATGTTGAATTTTTAATAACTTTACACTTTATTACTTAGTAAATAATCATTTGAAACACCCGAATTTTCATTTCCTTCCCTAATTGTCACTTGCTTGTTCCAATGTTGTATATTATACCGATTTTAGTTAATCTTCATCAAACTTATCGATAGGTACGTCGAATTTTTAACGGAACATCCCTACTGCAGGGCGATACCTACCGTGGGGTAGGTGAAACTTATTCTAATTGTTCATAGTATACTTCTTATTATTCTTGATATAAGGTTTTGCTTTTCAACGTTAGATGGCGTAACTTGAGCACCAGCTCAAAGTTTTTGTATGAAATAGTGACCAATAGCCGCTCTATTACTATTTAAATCTCTTTGTATTGTAATTTTGTATTGCATCACTTTTTTATTTTTTATTTGGAACGAAGTTCCTTATCGCGCGTTGTGAAAGGGGGCTAGACGGAAAAAATTCTTACGAAAAGTTGTCACGACACTTTTTTCTAGTGTGCGGCAAACGTAAATCATTATTTCGTCGCTCAACTTATCGCCTGGTTGGCGTAGTGGGTCGCGCATCGGACTCAGCCGTATGAGCGCCGTGGATCATGAGATCAAATCCTACCAAGAGTTGATTTTTTGTTCATCATAATTTTTTTTTTTTGGAACGAAGTTCCATAACGCGCGTTGTGAAAGGGGGCTAGACGGAAAAAATTCTTACGAAAAGTTGTCACGACACTTTTTGCTAGTAAGCTGTGCGGCAAACGTAAATCATTATTTCGTCGCTCAACTTATCGCCTGGTTGGCGTAGTGGTTCGCGCATCGGACTCACCCGTATGAGCGCCGTGGATCCTGAGATCAAATCCTACCACGAGTTGATTTTTTGTTCATCATAATTTTGTTACTTTTTAGTTTATTATTAAGAACACAGTTAAAGGTACACACACATTTAAATAAATACTTACACTTTTTTTGTTAAAGTTAACAAAATTTTTTTTATTATATACTTGTAATTTGGAACAAAGCTTTTTTAATTGCCATCAGCCGCGGCGTGGCGTGTGACCGCACGACAACACAGAAAAACGATGTTTCGTAGTCCCCTCAAATCATATTTTAATATTACAATATCAGAACGTATGTATTTAGCAAGCCGTGCGTGTTCTAACCTATACGCTGTTGTGTTTACGAAGTAAAATAGAATCCCAAACATATGTTTCCTACTTCAGTTACCACAAGCCAATTATTACGAAAATTGAGCCTACTGATTAAGTTTATATAACATTATGTTTGTTAATAATAAAAAAAATATTATTATAACTTAAAAAAATAATTTTTTATTACAATTCCTTCACTAATTAATCGAAAGGAACTTCGTTCCATCCGGGTGCCCCTTGTTTATATTCATATTTTGTATTGACCTGGTAACGACATATTCTTTTTTTTGTTTGTAAATGTCGTTGCTTTTGTGCGCTGTGGTTTCTTGCGCCCATTCTATGCCACAGTTAAAAAATTATGTCCTGAATGGGAGGTAAGTTAAAAAAAAATTTTGACCATTCAAATCAAAGTACTTATTGATTGTGTTTATTGAATAAATTTTGATTTTGATTTTGATCATTTATGAATTACGAAATTATTTGTCAAAAAGTCTAACCTAACCTAACCAACGAAGGTCTGAGTATCAAATAATGAATATACCAGTTAAAACTTATATTAAGCAAAAGTTATTTCAATTGATAAGTTGATCAAATAAAACTTATTTGAATTGATCTTTATAATAAAAATAAATATATGAAATGATAAATATAATAAATGATTCATATGTAAAGCGAAATTCATTCAAAGGAATATTATATTAAATGATTTTATATGAAATAACCATTATAATAAACTATTATTATATTAAATAGAATTATGATATGAGTTGTTTTATATATTGTTCATTATGTAAAACGAATGTTATTAAAATGAAAATATATCAAACATAGTTCTATTATATGATGCGCACCCCCCAAAAGTCATCAACTTCATCGACAGGCGACGAATTTCAGTTACAAAGAATAATATGTCCAATCCAAGCAAGCATTGAATACCTGTTTACCACACACTACAGTACAGAGTCGAGTCAATCAATCCATAGACTTTTTTTAAATTCGTTCTCTGATCTCAAAAATAATTGTATTTTTTTATAATAGAGGTATTTTTTAATATTTGGAATGCTTTAATTTATACCATATGATGTAAATAATTGAGAGTATACTATTTCATACAATATAATTTAAGAAATGACAAATAACCCTATAGAATTGAACAAATAAATTCAAAAATATGATTTTTAACAGCACTAGTAACAACATGTCAAAGAAGAAATGTGTCAGGTCCCTGTCAGATCACGAATATTTTCAAAACTTGTAAGTTTTCCTCTGCGCTAAGGCGTGATGCTTGTTCTACAGAGCCCCGCGGGTCACTACGAATAGCGTTTACACTGTTATGGATGTCTACCAGCCTAGAAAACACCTTTTAGCGCAGGTCGTACTGGCAGTCAAACTGTGTCTGTCGCAGCCCGGTGGGCCCGGCTCACTGTCAGGCATAGGTGTCTGCCATGGCCCATGTGATAATTAAGTATTGTGGCCTGGGCGTTTAACGTGTTAACAAGTCCCACCACCAACTAAACCAAGTACACACAGATGTTGGAAAAAGACATTAAATTGGTAATTTTGTTACATTAAATACCTGTTTCATGGAACATCATTCTTTATTTATTAGCTCTTTTTTTTCAATGATACCTAAAACACAAAAGCATTATTGTTTGCATAACTTAAGTATTGCGTAATTCATATTATTATGTACACTAACCCCAATTAAGTCTTTTGTATTTAAGCTAAGTTTTTTATACAGCAATAAATTATCTTATCTTAAATATTCTGTGGTAATGTTATTTATACTTTACTGTATTGTTTTCAGGGGTCCGTTTGAATGCATCCAAAATGGACTTTGCCACAGAACATTCTTCTCGTGCTGCGAGTACTCAACTCACTATCGGGACGATCATACGCGCAGAGCAAAAGTGAGTTATTCATTATTATTGTGTAGAGAGTAAAGTACAGCCTGTGTGCTGACCCACAGCTGGGCAGAGGCCTCCATCATTGGAATCAAGGCATCGCTACAATTGGTGGGCGTGGGCTTAATTACCACACTGCTTGCGAAATACGGGAAAGAAACCAAACCACAGAAGCAACGACATTTACAAAAAAAAAAGATGTGTTGTTACCAGGTCATAAAATACAAAATAATAATTTTAATGTAGAATATACAGTACTTTAAATTAATTATAGACAATTAGAAATAGCTTTTGGAGTACTTGGAGCATTTCAGTTCAGAGCCAAGCTGTTTTGTCTTCTGTGTAATCTGACACTTTATAATAAGCATTTTTATAAATCTTTTCTTTGATATGTATATATTTGATATATATGAAATGTATAAATTTATCAAGATCTAATTACTGAATATCAATTGGTACTTTGTTGTAAAATCGTACACACAGACCCTTTATTTTTTGAAGCCTAGTATAAGGTACTGCTAATTTGTTCTTACTTCTAGTATTTAAATTGTGAATATCAGTGTTTTTTGAAAACATATCAATATTTTTATGAATATACTTGAGATTTTCATAAATGTATTGTGATGCAACTGTCATTATACTTTGGATAGCATACATTTGTACATTCAAATGTATGCCATCCAAAGTCTTGGGATCAAGTACATTTTAAAGTATTGTTGCTGATTCTTTTTAGGGAATTTCACTATATGAATGAAAAAAATATTTTTTACATTGTTTAAATTATGGAAAATCAACTGTCAATCTGAATTCCTATAAAAGAGCGTAATGGCAATTTTACAAAGCCCAAAGGTACCTACAATTTCTGCACTGGGAGTAAAAAAAATTGGCAACATATTTTTTTTTCTTGTGACACGACATAGTAACTGCTGCTCCTGCCTGATGGTAAGCAGTCGATGCAGTCCAAAATAACGAGAGCGCTCCTCACCGTGGAATAAGCACGGTAACAATGTTTATGACGGCCTGCATAAATGCCGTTTCACGCCCCACTTAAAAGACCCGGGACTATTATGGAGCGCCGGCGTTATTTGACAAGGGAAGAGATGTTGTGAGCCGTTGGATTGTTGGAAGCTGATTCCAGGCAACGTACTGTGGTAGAGGACTGCTTTTTCTGTCCTCATTGCCTAGTCTCTGACTAACCCTTCAGGGATAATTCGAGATTATAAGTATGTATTTTAAATATTATTTTCTAAAACTTGCAAATTTTGCGTTTAGCAAACAATGTTGCAAACAAATTTGAAAATGTTGAAAAAATTCGAGAAGCAGGATTCGAACACACACCTTTTGTCTTGTATCCAGCTCGCCCAAATTTATCAACACTATAAGAGCCACGGAAGCATAATTGGAAGTGCACCTGGCCCAAAATGTCAGTGAGGTACTGCGGGTTCGAATCCTCGTGAAAATATTTTCTACAATTCGATTTGTATATTTTATTATTGTTGGCAGGGTCTCCGCTGCCAAGTTTGCGAGAAGCCGCTATCTTTGGACGTGGATGAGCAGCGTCCATACGCCTGTAAGGTGAGTTTCATGCTCTATGAGAGTTCATTACAAGTATTCTGGTTGAAATGTTTATTTTAAGGGTATTTTATCTTAGTATACCTTGTGTATTTATGCACGATGACTTTTTATTGGTGATCAGGACCTACTGATTCCGACTAAGTAAATGATGGCCATAGTAAAACAAGTTTAAAAAGTATAATTTATCTGTGTAATATTAGTGTGTTTTGTTGTATGTTCACTGTAGTGTACGAGGATAATAATTGATACGCGGCCGTTCTGACAATAGTCATTGCGAGAGGGGGGAGAGACAGAGAGTCGTCGCTACGCGACGAAGATCAGCACGGTGAATTTCTTAATCTATAAAAAATAATAAATGACTGAACCTCATTGCTTTTTGTTTAGGACGAGATTCCTGAGGGCAGCTCGTCCGAAGAGATCGACGCGGAAGCCCTCGCCGACTCGTCCCAAGAAATAAACGCGAAGCACAAACATAACGGGCTGGTCGAGGCCAGCATTGAGGTCAGTAAGTCTAAAGTCATTTATTCAATAAACTCAATTAATAAATACTTTAATTCGTCCAAATCTTTTTTAACCTACCCATTCACGACATCATTTTTTAACTGTGGCAAAGAACGGGCGCAGGAAACAACAGCAGGCAAGAAGCAACGACATTTACAAAAAAAATGTCGTTACCAGGTTATAAAATACAAAATATAAATTTGAATGTAAATAGTTTATTTAAATATGGTGCTCTATTAAAATTTATTATAGACAACTAGAAATACCTGTTGGAGTACTTGGAGCATTTCAGACCCAAGCTGTTTGTCTTCTGTGTAATCTGACACTTTATAATAAGCTTTTTTATAAAGCTTTTCATTGATTTTGATTTTAAATTTATCAAGATCTAATTTCTGAATATCGTTTGGTACTTTGTTGTATAATCGTACACACAGACCTTTAAAATATATATTTATTTTATAAAGCCTAGTATAAGGTACTGCTAATTTGTTCTTACTTCTAGTGTTTAAGTTGTGAATATTACTGTTTATTGAAAACATTTTAATATTTTCATGAACCTTACATCAGATTTTCATAAATGTATTGTGATGCAACTGTATATCTTTAAATCTCTCTCTGAGAGTCACCAGCCTTTAGGTTATATATTGCTCGAATAGCCCTCTTCTGCAACATAAAGATAGTATGAATGTCGGCAAGATTTCCCCACAGTACAATGCCTTACGACATTACACTATGAAAGTAACTGAAATAAACTAATCTAGCTGAATCAACGTCAGTTAACTGACGGATCTTCATTACTGCATAAGCCGCAGAGCTAAGTCTATTCGACAATTTAGCTATATGTGGGCCTCACTGCAGCTTGGCATCTAACGTGATGCCTAGAAACACAGTGTTGTCCACAGGATTCACATTCTTATCTTTAATTTGTACACTAGTTGTTCCCTGCTTAACATTAGGCAACACAAATCTCACACATTTGTTTTTCCCTCGTTTAACAGCAACTTATTTACACTAAACCAGTGAACAATCTTTGAGACCACATTAATCACATCTTCATAATTTGGGTGTCGTCTTTTCACTTTGAATAAAAGTGAAGTATCATCAGCAAACAATACTATATCATGACTGTCTTTTACAAAATAAGATAGGTAAGTCATTAATATAAACCAAAAACAAGAATGGACCAAGTATTGAACCCTGCGGAACTCCCATTGTAACCACTGATCCCGGAAATCTTTTACCGTTAATATCGACCTTCTGAATCCTGTTACTCAAGTATGAGATTAGAAGACTCAAAGAAGTATCTCTAACTCCATAGTGGTGAAGCTTCCTGACCAATGTAGAACACAATAACCTTTCCTAAGTAAACAGTGGCATTACTAGTTTTGACTTATTTCTAGTATTGAAATTGTGCACATCACCGTGTTTAGAAAAAGTGTTAATATTGCAACGCACAAAAACTATACAATTATAAATATACTGCGATGCAACAGTAAGAACACCAACTTCCTTAGAAATATTTCTCAAAGAAGTTCGCGATCCCAGTCTATAAATGGTTCTTATTGCACGTTTCTGTAAAATAAATATAGTTTTAACATCAGCCGCTGTTCCCCACAAAAGGACGCCATACGACATGACACTATGAAAATAACTAAAGTAAACAGTCCTAGCAGTTTCAACATCTGTTAGTTGTCTAATTTTTCTAATCGCATATGCTGCTGAACTGAGTTTGCCGGCCAAATTCGATATATGCGGATTCCATTGGAGTTTTGAGTCAAGGGTTATCCCTAGGAAAACTGTCGAGTCTACCAAATCTAATTTAACACCATTCATTCTAACATCGGTTTGTTCGGTCTTGATATTTGGTAGTATAAATTTAATACATTTCGTTTTTTTAGCGTTTAGCTGTAAGTTATACGCACTAAACCAATTGAGTACCTCTGAGAGAGCATTGTTTACATCGTCATAATTATTCTCAATCATTAAAAATGAGTGAAGTATCATTTGCAAACAATACAATATCACAGAAGTTTTCTACAAAGAATGGCAAGTCATTGATATATATCAAAAATAAAAATGGGCCAAGAATTGACCCTTGTGGAACTCCCATTTTTACATGAGAACCGGATGACTTAGTTCCATTAACGTCGACAGTTTGTGTTCTAGAACTAAGATACGACTGTATCAAATTACGCGCAAGACCTTTGAGACCATAGTGATTTACTATGTAAAAGATTATTTAAGTTAAAGTATTCCACTAACTAACTGTTCGAGAATAATTTTTTCGAGAATTTTACTAAGTGCTGGTAGTATTTAAATTGGTCGATAGTTACTGGGGTCTTCTTTATTTCCCGATTTAAATATAGGTATAACCTTACTAAACTTCATAAGATCAGGAAAGATACCCTTATCAACACACTTATTAAATATGTCAGCAGATAGGGTGCAATAGAATATGTAATATTTTTAATTATCTTTATAGACATGTATATCCACAAATCACCTGTGTTTTACATTTTTAGTAATATGAAAGTTTTAATAATATTTTTAGAGTCAATAGTCAATAGTCAAAATATATTTATTCAATAAACTGAATTAATAAGTACTTTGAAACGTCCAAATATTTTTTAACCTACCACCCATTCACGACATCATTTTTTAACTGTGGCAAAGAACGGGCGCGAGAAACCACAGCGCACAGAAGCAACGACATTTACAAAAAATATATATATTATATGTCGTTACCAGGTCACAAAATACAAAATATGAATTTGAATGTAAATAGTTTAATTAAATATGGTGCTCTATATAAATTAATTAAAGGCAATTAGAAATAGCTGTTGGAGTAGGTACTTGGAGCATTTCAGACCCAAGCTGTTTTGTCTTCTGTATAATCCGACACTTTATAATAAGCTTTTTTTTAAGCTTTTCTTTGATTTTGATTTTAAATTTATCAAGATCTAATTTCTGAATATCATTTGGTACTTTGTTGTATAATCGTACACACAGACCCTTAAAAGAATTATTTATTTTATGGAGCCTAGTATAAGGCACTGCTAATTTGTTCTTACTTCTAGTATTTAATTTGTGAATATCACTGTTTTTTGAAAACATTTCAATATTTTTATGAACATACACAAGATTTTCATAAATATATTGTGATACAACTGTCATTATACTTATATCCTTAAATCTCTCTCTGAGAGAGCCACCAGCCTGTAGGTTATATATTGCTCGAATAGCCCTCTTCTGCAGCACAAAGATAGTTTGAATGTCGCCAGCATTTCCCCACAGTAAAATGGCGTACGACATTACACTATGAAAGTAACTGAAATAAACTAATCTAGCTGTATCAACGTTAGTTAACTGACGGATCTTCATTACTGCATAAGCCGCAGAGCTAAGTCTATTCGACAATTTAGCTATATGTGGGCCCCACTGAAGCTTGGCATCTAACGTGATGCCTAGAAACACAGTGGTGTCCACAGGATTCACATTCTTATCTTTAATTTGTACACTAGTTATTACCTGCTTAACATTAGGCAATACAAATCTTACACATTTGGTTTTTCCCTTTAGCAGGTTATTAACACTAAACCAGTGAACAATCTTTGAGACCGCATTATTCACATCGTCATAATTTGGGTGTCGTCGTTTCACTTTGAATAAAAGTGAAGTATCATCAGCAAACAATACTATCTCATGACTGTCTTTTACAAAATAAGGTAAGTCATTAATAAAAACCAAAAACAAGAATGGACCAAGTATTGAACCCTGCGGAACTCCCATTTTAACCACTGATCCCGGAGATCTTTTACCGTTAATGTCGACCTTTTGAATCCTGTTACTCAAGTATGAGATTAGAAGGCTCAAAGAAGCATCCCTAATTCCATAGTGGTTAAGCTTCCTGACCAAAGTTTCATGTAAAACACAATCAAAAGCCTTGGATAAATCACAAAATACCCCTAGGGCATCCTGTGATTCCTCCCTGGTATTAAATATTTGGATTAAAAGCTCAACACCGGCGTCAGTTGTAGAGCGACCCCTAGTAAAACCATATTGTTTACAATGTAAAAGTTTATTTTTATAAAAATGAATTTTGCATTTGGTCTAGCATTAACTTTTATTAACTTTTCAAAAATTTTACTAAATGTAGGTAGCACAGAAATAGGTCTAAAATTAGAGGGGTCAGAAGTGCTACCTGATTTAAATAATGGAATTATTTTACTATATTTCATGAGGTCAGGAAAAACACCACAGTCAATGCATTCATTAAATACGCAAGCTAAAACTGGAGCTATTGTCATAATTACAGATTTAGCGACGTCCACGGAATTACCCCAAAGATCAGCAGTTTTCTTTTTATTGAGAGTGTTAAATGTTTTTATTATATCTATAACACAAATTTTTTGAAAACTGAAATTACTTTTACAATCTTTAACATTCTCCTTCAAAACAGATTCAGCTACAGTGGGGGAGGAAATCAAGGCTTTTGTAGTTGAAACTGGAATGTCAGTAAAAAACCTCTCAAATGCTGCAGCAACATCAGCATCAGAAGTCAAGGTTTTATTATCACAATTTAAATTGTACTCATTATTACGACTTTTGACCTTTCCTGTTTCACTATTTATAATATTCCATGTCATTTTTATTTTGTCATTACTATTCTTAATCTTAGAACTCAGATAGTTTGCCTTGGCTAATCGACATACTCTTTTGAATAACTTTGAATAATTTTTAACATATAATTTGAAGTCATCGCTGGTGTTATAGTTGCGTTCACCATAAAGTTCATAAAGGCGTTTCCTACTTCTGTGAATACCAATTGTAACCCATTCATTAAAAGTTACAGTACCACTAACTGAGATCTTTTTTGGAATAAAAGTTTTATTAAATTCTGAACAATAAATGTTAAAAAAATTATTATAAAAGACATTAGGGTTGTCATTGTATTCTAAATAATTTAATTTTGTATCTAGATTGCTTTTAAAGCGTTCCAGCCGACCTGCAGTTTTTGGTACAACAGTGATATTCTTTTTCGTCACTTGTTTACGCTGGTGTGGAAAGCTGACCATTTGGCCACAATGATCAGAGTCCAGGTTATTAATAATTTGCTTAGCCAGTGGTTTTACATTTGTATATATCGTGGGGTGACAAGAAAAACTCACTAAGTACAATTTTTGGGAAAATTACTTTTTTACACTAAGTTTATTATTTTAGCTTAACCGTTTGCAAGAAAAAGTCACTAAGGACATACTTCCCTATTCTTGTCATTTAAAATATTTAAATTGTCATTAACTACTACTATGAACAAAATTACTGGCAGGTAAAATTCATTCTGTACTTAATGACATTGTGCTGGCAACGTAGTGAAGCTGGCAACTACCGCACGTCACTAATGTCAATGTCAGTATAATTTGTTTCGCGGCTTTTCGTTCGATACTTATTGAGAAAAGTGAATATTATTAGAGAATTATTAATAAAAATAATTCAAGTGGTAAATTAATGATTGATTTATCATTAAAAGAAGCTCAAAACAGAATAATGAACTTGTAAATACTCGTACCTATTAAAGTTATAAAGGGTGTCAATAAAATTAAAGTTTGTCAATTTTATTGCAACCAAAGTATACATAAACGTGTGTGATTCCTTCCAAAATTTTATAACATCAAAATTACAAAATTTTAATGATACATTAGTCCGCCTTTTCAAAATTAACAGTCGCATGGCTTTTCACTTTAATACGCTATTCCCTTTTCGTTCTTAAGCTCACGTATGTCTTGCGGTGTTGTCAGCTGTGAAAGTTCCCTGACCTTCTTGCCAGCTTAGATAGCACCTTAAAACTTGCACACTCTTCCATTTTAAACATTAACTTCTACGACCGCTCTTGGACCCAAGCATCACTTCCAATATTTAGATTCGATGGCCTGGGTATCCGTAAAACTACTGTCGTTTCCCTCCGGGCGTTCTTGTCCTCGGTCCATGCCTCCCTACCACTTATTAGCAAAATACTGGAACGAACGTCAATTAATTCCTTGTTGATGCCTGCGTGGAATCCAGGTGGAATCCAGGTGGAATCCGGCTTGTGCAATTGGCTGGAAGTCATCAAACCTGCGTGCGAGACGATTAGTTAAAACTCTCGAGAACAGCTTATAAACGTGACTTAGAAGTGATATGGGTCTGCAGTTCCTCAGTAGGGTCTTGTTGCCCTTCTTAAAGAACAACACAACCACACTTTCATGCCACACTTCTGGCGTTCTACCTCCAGTACGACGGAATTATAATATAGTTTCTAAAGAGCTACGAGTACTGGTATTACGCCTGCTTTCAAAAGCTTAGCCGTAATTCCGTCAGCACCCGATGCCTTGCTGTTCCTAAGCTGCTTGAGAGCCATACCAATCTCGTACAGACTGATGTCTGAGATATCTTTGCCCGTGTACTGATTTTTCAGCCAACACCTCCTCCCAAAAGCTTTGGGACGGGCCCCTCTGCGAACTGTTGCGAAATAACCTTATCAACACGTCTTCTTGTTCCGCAGAGCGTGCCAGCTTTTTAGCTGTAGGCAGATGGGAGTCGGGTCTTTGGTTACAGGCTACCCTCATTGAACACGGGTACTTTGCTAGACCGCAGTATTTTTCGCCTGGACACTGCCCTGCGTCTTGGCGCCCCCAGTATCTGCCCCATCATTGTTGTTGTGGCGCATCGGGAGACACCCACGGCCACCCCTGGCAGTCCTGTGCACGGAGCGCTGGCCGCATTGCCCGACATCATTCTTTGAATAACATCATTCGTCTGTCACACGTCACAATTTGCTACCTTTGTCTGCAGCAAAAAAGGAGACCTTGTCAAACTGTGCAATGCTGGTCAAATACCTCAGAAACTAATTCAATGGTACAAAAGTTTGCCATCATCAAGTGGTGGCTCAGATTGGGTGCTTCATTTGATGATAGTGATGATGAGAGTGATGAATATTTAAATAAATAGCTGTTTTTTAAAACATTTTTATTATAATAACATTTTGTAGTTTCATTAAATATCTGTACAGGAGATACCTACAGACAGGTAAAACTCCTTAAGTACATTTTTATTAATTACTAACAGAGTTGTGAACTTTTTTATAAAAGGAGATTGGCAGTCGTCCATGTAATCTCAGTATCGCATAAAGGCTTAGCGTATCGATATGTAAATATGTGGATTTTGTTTATAAAATATAAAGCAATAAAAAATGTAATCAGAGCATTTATTTAGCAGTTGGGAATAAAATGTTGTCTCCTATGTCTAACCTCAAAATCTTAACCCTTGTCGGGGCGGGGGCGGACGCCATTTTTCTACTTGTAGCCTTAGATTGAAACAAAAACAATTATTAATCTAAGCTTGTAGCGCATGAATCTAATCGGTATTAAATGGAAATATGATTTTAATACATTACGAGAAACCACTTTGTCTTCAGCTGACCTGATGTTAATTAAGTAAATGATGATAAGAATCTTTACCTAGCCACATACCAAAAGAACACGGAATACAACAACGCTACTGTAGTGGAAGAAACATTTTCCGAATACAGTAGGTAGGTAGGTACCTACCGACGACGTTACTAAATAAGGTTTATAACTTCATCATTAGCCAAAAGACGTCCCACTGCTGGGCTCAGGCACTGGATAATTCATTAAGTATTTTGAAATTAAAGGAATGCTTTTTTTATGAATGGAACTCGCATTTTTAATAACATTCGTAAAAATAACTTTAAATGTGTTTATTAAACGCGAGTTTCATCCGTAAAAACGTGTTTAATTTCAATGTTTAGTGCTTGCGTTACCATAGAAAATATTATTATTTTAATAAGAAAATATGGCGGGCAATGACAAAATAGTTAGGAAGGTACTTAGAAAGCTGGCTTTCTTGAAGATCGATAGGTACTCTTCGTAACCGATAAATATCTAAATTAAATAGAAACTTCATAGGACATTACCCGATTTAGGTACTCTTTGGAAATATTATTTTACTTTAGGTACCTAAGTAGGTACTTACCTACCTACTATCTACTTTCAATTCAACCCTCGAAGGTTTTTCCCAAAACCAGTAAGTAACCGCTATTATTGCCGTAACCATGGATTTGGTGATTATATTTTTAATCATTAGACAAAATCACAGCGTATAAGACGCTGTGATTTTGTCTAATGATTTGCCTAAACTATAGCTGCTAAAGTGCACTGCATTTGTTAAGGTAGGTAATCGAAACCAGACACATTATAGAATTTTTCGATTTGTATTTGACTTCGTTCGACGTTCGACTCCCGGTCGGAGATGGCGATATCCATTTTTAGAGAAATAGGTACATGTTATTCTTTCAGTGACGTCAGATATTATAATTTCTCATTCAGCATAGATGTTTTAATTCTTTGATATTATTTAGTTATTAGATATAGGAAGACGGGTTGTAAATTGTAAAAATAAAAATCGTTTGTTTTAAAAATATTTTATTTCTTTTTACTCTACCCTTAACAAAACACGGTCTAGGAACTCTGCCGGAGCGGTGACGCCTTCGTGCCTCGCATATGCCAAATACCATATGACACTCATTATATGCGAACAGCAGCCTACTGTTCGCAGACCCACTATACAATTGCAGCAGTAACTGATGATGGCATTTCTACCTTGTTGCTCTCTTTCAACTGCAATAAAAACGAAGTACGTTTTCCGTCCCACATGACGTGATTTTATCTTAGCCCGGATTAAGAAAGGATTTTCCCCTCCTAAACTGGACAAGTCCACCTGCTCGCGACCTATTTCTAGGGTGTATATACCATGTATGCGAAAGTGCTCTCCGACATACGATCTAGCTTGCTTGATTTGGTATGTGCCACACGCAAACAACACCAGTTCTTCAAAAGTTAATCTTGGAAATGAAATATTTGAGGCATCTATGCTTGTAAATAAAACATTGCGGCGATTCAGGTGCTCCATGGACACGATTGAGGCTAATCCATTGTCCATGAACAAACGGTCGTATATTATATTTAATATATCGTTTGCATTATGTGAATTTCTAAATCGCGTTCCAAATGCATTTAATATTGCACATGCAATTTTTAAATCTTTCATTAGATGACGACATGCTCGGTTAAAATATTCATTCCTGAAAAGCCTGAAGTCCCTTTTAATTTGGCCATTCACTGTTTCCACAACCCATCTATTTATTGTGACACAACGTGATCTGTTTCCATCCAGGCAGGGTTGTGAATTGTGATTGACCAGGTGATAGAGTTTCGGGCATAAGGCCTATGAAACCTTTATCATCTAATTTAGCCATGGAGTCCCTGAAGCCCCTACCCAAAATGAATACATCATCTTCATTAAAATACTGCACAAATGCCTCTTGGTCTAATAAACTATTCATAATGGTGGCATCGTTTGTGGTGGCAGCATATGGACCAAATACATCTAGTATGTAACCGTCACAACATACAATCAAAAATGGTTTAACTAGATTTCTATACTTGTGCAGCGAATAAGTCTCTTTTTGGAACAGATAGTTGGAGCTCTTTTGAGTATATATGTAGGTGCCATCAGCAATTACTATTGCATTTTTTTGGTCATTAGGCATTTCCGAATTTCCACATAAACCGTCGGCAATAATAGAATTTCTTGCTGCAACTTCTTCTCTTGTAATGTGTCCTATACCCAGATGGATTGTGCTAAAATCTTGAAACAAAATCTCCCTTGCAACATCCATTAGCGTCTCCAATGTTCGCCTTGGGACCTGGAAGAGTGCTGAAAGCCTTTCATTGGAATCGCCAGTTCGCAATTTGCACAGGAAGGCAGTAAGTGCAAGGCTCCCACGGCGCATGTTACCGAGTCTTGGTGTTTCATTGAGGATCTGTTGGTGTTGTTCTTTGGTAAGTCCTACAAAATAATGCACCCAGGGCTCTGGTAAAGTTTGTATATTACTAAGGTGCAAGGTATTTTGGTCTTCTGTCAAGATAAAAATCATATCCTGAATTTGGTTTGGATTAAAATAGTCATAAC
This sequence comes from Scoparia ambigualis, assembly GCA_963921215.1. NCBI lineage: Eukaryota > Metazoa > Arthropoda > Insecta > Lepidoptera > Crambidae > Scoparia > Scoparia ambigualis. The sequence goes on along the minus strand of OY992523.1, from coordinate 3,245,345 downwards.
TATATTCTGCAGTGTATAGTTCATCATAATTGTTGCGGCCAAAATGATAGCTGCATACACGAGAGCCTCTGGGTATATAAAAATTATTATTTTTCAACACATGTTGAGGAATAAAATCAGGTACGTGAATACGTTCTGTGTTGGTGCAACCACTAAATAAACAATGTCTAGTTGTATCTGAAACTCTTCTTATATTGGGCAGAGTAATTGTCTGGGTTCTGAGTTCATACGCAATGCTCCTACGTAAATCTTCATGTGCTCGTTCCCAACAAGCTACACATACTGGTTCATTGGATGTGACCTGTTTAATAATATAATGCCAGATTTTAGTATTTGTGCGGATGATAATTTGTACTTCTTACTCACTATATTATTAGTGTTTGTTGTTGTTGTTGTGTGTTACGTTTTTTTTATTTCTTAATATTTTACTGTTTGGTCTGCTGTTTAAGCTGTTCAGTGGCAGCTCATTAAAAGAATACTACCCACCCATCTCTTCCCTTGGGTGTCGTGAAAGGCAACTAACGGACTAAAGACTGCACATATTATATCCAACAACGTATCACTAATCATGCTGAGCACATGTGCAGTGGTTATTTGTTAAATTGTGTCAGTGCACTGCTTTTGCGGTTCTCATTGCCTAGTTGTGAGTGTATGTATGTATTTTACACTTTTATTTGATTTCCACCATAGGAAGTCCACTGCTATAGGCTACTAGTTAGATGGCATGCATGAGGACAAAATCCCTATATTCGCCACTCTGGCCAATCAGTATGGGCAGAGTAAGAATTGATAGAAACGGGAGAGCCATTGAGCACCACCCTCCCGAGAATAGGATACAAATATTTTCAACACAAACCTGACGCAGTTGGATCCATTGGGTAATTATGGCAGCTATTTGATTTTCTTCCTCCGATACATTATTTATAATATGATGTCCGATTTCATCTGTTGCAGTACCACAAGCAATGCAGGTATGTTGCAACTGATGCATTGCAAGCTCCCAGCAAGTGTCACAAATCCAGTCGGCTGGGTTAAGCTATAACAACATTTTAAACAAATACATTATACATTTTATTTTAAAAAAACATTAAAGCTTAAAATCTTACAAACTCAGTTTATCTGTATTGCCATTTTTCCTGGAAAACAAATCTGATACCTTTGGGTGTAACTCAAGTGACAAAAACACTACACTACAGCAACTATAACCAAACGAAACAATAAAAATGTGCATGTTTACTTACAGGCCGTGGAAATGTCCAAAGCTTAATAATTGCCAAGAGATTTTCATGTTCATTTGACATGCTATGACCAGTTTCAGGAGCAATATCAATATCACAATTAATACAGGTGCTGTGGAGGTCATCTGGACTTGGAGGATTGTCCATTTCTTGTATCTGCAGCGGCTGATCTATTGAAGATCTAATTTGAAGCTGTTGACGTCTTGAGGCTCTTTGAGCCCGTAGCCAACATGGAAGACAGGCTTGGTCAGCAGAAGTGAGCTACAAATAAAAAGCAAACTTATTATAAAGCTTACCAAAAAATTAAATAAGTAATAATATATCATGCTTATCCTAACTAATATTATAAATGCAAAAATGATTTAGTTTGTTATCCTATCACGCTTATGACTTATAAACAGATTTTGATTAATTTTATTTTAGGTTTGTAGATTGATGGAACCTTAAAGACAGTTATAGGCTACTTTGTCCCATGAAAGCGAATAAAGTTGATAAACCTCATAACTTGAGGCCTAAAGTTGCTGGCAACTTGTGCATCTTTCGTGAGCAGTTACACTTTTGCGAGGCAGGTATTTTAGCAAAACACAGTTATATTCTTTTATGATTGGTCAACAGTGGCAGCTTAGCACATATTTTTCTGATTATGATATGATTATGACACCAACCAATACAAAAATATTTAGAACAACACTAACAAAAACATACTACTAATATACTATAGGTTAAATATATAGTAGTATGTAGCCTTTCTAGTGGCTCATTATCACTATATTCAATACATATTAAGGGTGAGTATAGGGTACATTTTGATCAAACATAAACATACCTGGCGTGGGTGTATCCATGTAGATATAATAGTAGCCATCTGTTGCTCTTCCTCATTAGCATTTAACCTGATCACTTGTCGGCTACTGGCCCGTAAAATAGAACGTCCACAATTCATGCAGAGGTGATCATGACCTACTCGTTGTGTCATATGAGCTTGTCCATTCCCGAGCAATAATTGATAGTTAGCCAACTCCCAGCATGCATGACAAATGCAATCAGCTTCGGTCATCTGTAAAAGACGGGTTAGTTAGTATGTTTCAATGACTACAAAAATCTTAGATGAATTTGCCTACCGAAAATGTTTATAGCAAACCACTTTCTTACTTAAATATTTCATATTGACAATACATTCATGTTACTCGTAATGCATGGAGGTTTTGTTCACGAAAACAATTTATGTATTCATTTATTTATTTGATACACTTACAGACATACTACTTTTATGTTCCTATTATTGTTTTTATGTTACTTACGCCCAAATATAGTCAGAGATAATAAAACAATGAAATAAATGACTACATTAGATGAGAAACTAAAACAAAGTCCTCCGCATACCGGGTGGCAGCGTAACTACTCCGACACCGAGTACGCAGCCCAAGTTCTGTACTAAAGTAATACATAATAAATCCATCAGTTATTTATAATCATTTACTTACATCTCGAGGATAAGTCCAGTGTTGAACTACAGCTCTGAGACCATCTTCCTCGCCAGATAAAACATGTCGCCTAAGGCGTCTTAGACGTATATCACAATTGACGCAGCGAAGATCTGTAGTCGACATTATAAGCAACAACACAAGAGTCAGTTTCTCAACTAAAGTAAAACAAGTATTATAATAAAACTATAGGTACACCGAGTCCTGTCTCACTGTCACTCAACCATGCGGAGGAACAAGATTGCTCAACTCAACGCAATCGTAAAATGTCATACACAAGCACACGAGGCAAGCGGCTGCATACAGGATGATTATCGGTATAAAATATTATACGACAATGATAAACTATCAAATTTATTAAATAAAATAGAATGGAATACGGTTAAAAACATGCAATGTCCAATTGACATTTATAATTTTATTAAAAACAACTTTAGTGATTGCTATGAACAGTCTAAATACACAAAAAAAATATGTACGACGAGCAAGAGAAATAAACAGCCGTGGATAGATAACAAAATAAACAATATGTGTAAAAAAAGAGATATACTATATTGGCAGTGGAAAAAAGATATTAACAATAAAATCATTAGGCTAGAATTTAACAAATGTAGAAATAAAACTCGCAAAGCTATAGAAAAAGCAAGAAATAACTATTATAATAATGAAATAAATAAATATAAAAACGACCCAAGAAAACTTTGGGGTGTATTAAATTCCTTATCCGGTCGCGTGTCGAAATCTGTAGACAGTGCTATTTTGAAAGCATTTAAAAAAAATAACCATACAGTAAAAGAACTGGCTAATGTTTTCGGGAAAGAATTCGACAAGAAGGTAAGAAAAATTCTACCAAAATGTAGCGAACACCTCATTGCTGAGTCTGACTATGAATTTCCGGCAAATAAATCAATGCTTTTCAGACCAGCTACGTCTAGACAGGTGTTAAACATTATTAGAAGCTTAAATGTAAACAAAGCCCCTGGCATTGATGGGATTAGATGCATAGATGTAATATCGCTCAGTAATAACCTAGCCTGCGTAATAGCAAAACTTATTAACACAAGTATAAAAAATAGCAAATATCCCCAAGAGCTAAAAACTGGAATTGTCAGGCCAATTTACAAAAACGGATCTCACAGTGAATATGACAAATATAGACCAATCACTATACTCCCAGTAATCGACAAAGTCGTCGAAAAATATATATGTAAGCAAATTCATAACTTTTACAATGAACATGATATCATATCAAATGCTCAGTTTGGCTTTCAACCTAAAAAATCAACCTCTCTCCTACTCTCCAAATTTACCGATGAAATAAATACATACCTTGATCGTAAAAACCATGTTATTCTTTTGTTTATAGATTTCAGCAAAGCATTCGATACGCTCCGTCACGACATACTTATTAAAAAACTGAATGATACGGGGGTCCGCGGTCCTTTGCTCGAATGGTGCGTAGATTATTTAAAAAATAGAAAATACCGAGTTAAACTTGAAAATGAATTTAGTGACGAAATTACAGTGAGTACCGGCACGGCACAAGGCTCTGTCTTAGGGCCCTTGCATTATCTAGCTTACGTTAATGACATGGAGAACGTAATTAAAAACTGCTCTGTTTATCAATATGCAGATGACACTTGTATTATCGCTGCTAATAAAGATATTTCGAAGGCTGAATTATGCATTCAAAAAGATTTCACAAACTTGTGCAAATGGTCACATGATGTCGGACTTGTAATAAATTTCACAAAAACCAAAATCATGCACGTTCGATCAAACCATTTGCTTAATGTTGATATGCCTCTGCGCGTAGTAGCTCATACTCATGAATGTCTACATAGAACCAATCAAACAATGAGTAAATGTGACTGTAATATGCTGGAGCAAGTTACTCATTTCAAATACCTCGGTCTAACCATTGACAATAGATTCAACTGGAGCCATCATATAGACAGTATTTGCGGAAAGTTAAGGGCCACGTTGGCCAAATTCGCAATAATAAAATACAAAATGCCTTTCCCGGTACTGTTAAATTTGTATAAGACGCTGGTTGAGTCTATAATATCCTTTGGAATTACCAGTTATGGAACAACGTTTAAAACTTACCTAGACAAAATATATTTCTTACAATTAAGAATCCTAAAAATTATAGTACCGAATAAAATCAAACAAAAGCTATGCAACAGTGACAATAATATAGAAGTATTTAAATTTTGTGAAATACTGCCAGTAAAAATTAGATTTAAAATGCAAATATTAATCGAACAATACCTAAATAAATACTTACAAGTAAATGTGAGCCATAAAACTACAACCAGAAAAGTCACACAATCTAAGCTTAAGATACCACAAATAAAAAATTACTACGGCAAACGCTCATATAAATATTTAGTACCAACACTCTTAAATGAAATACCACCAAAAATACGGAAAGAAATGACAGATGGAAACTATAAAAATAAACTTAAAATCTACTTTAAAACTATGCTACAAAAGTTATAAATAAAGGAAAAATAACTTATTACAAATAAATGTCAGCATCACGCATCATCCTGTATGTTGTAGTTGTTTACGAGCGCACCACGCATCAACTATGGAAAAAAAAAATCTCCAAATACCAATGTGAAGGTAGCTAGCCGCGGAGAATGTAGCCGTTTCGTGGCCGACTCCATTTGAACATGCTCACTACCCGCGCGTACTTAACATTATGTTTATTTACAATAATTATATTTAGGCTAAGTTGCAAAATTTGTCTTCTTTGTCTTTATTTAAGTATATACTATTTTATACAACTTTTCTTTGTTAGTGTTGTTATGCGACACTCAAGTGTGATTTGTATCCGGACAAACTGTCAAGGTTTTTGTGATACAAAATGAATATTTACCTGTATTTTCTTCTTTGATAATAAATTAAAAAAAAAAAAATGAAAACTCAAAGCTCGGAGTCACATTCACTACGAACAGCACAGAAATACCGAAAACTGTAAGCAAAGCAGGCAGGCAAAGAAAGAATGTGATGGCCGTTGAATTCAACAATCAAATCAATGATTTTTTAAAGATAATGTTGCCAGTATGCGAAAATAATCGAAAAAATTGATAATCGTAAAGAGATAAATCGATATCTTATCAGGCTGAAAACATAGATCAACTATTTCTGTAATAGAACTGACGGTTAAATAGACACCAATTGTTGAAGGGAATATGTTTTGGGAAGATATCCTTCCATCTATTAATCACACGATTAATCAAAAATAAACAGTCTGTAAAATACTGATACTATTTGATCGATAATCACAATCGATTTATTTATATGTCTGTGATTTATTTACTGAGTATGGCAACACTGGGTTTAATATGGCGCTGTGCGTTTTGTTTTTGCATTTGAACTGTATACGGTTACACTGAAATTAACTTTTTGGATTTATTTCGTACTCCCAACAGCTATCAGAACATTTTGTAATGGAAAATATTATTAGTGTAGTGCCCTATAAATTGCATACAGTTTGATTTTGATACGCTTAAAATTTACATGATACCCAACTTGCCAATCTCCTTTATTTTCGGTTAAGAGGCCTATTACATCTCGACTGTGATTTTTGCGTAAAATGGTCAACTTTGGCGCTCTGGATCTCGGAATCAAAAATATATCAACAATTTTGACTTGATGAATAGTGTAGAATAGCTATTGGAATAGTGCGTAGTGGCCTCGCTTTTTGTAAATTTTGCTTAACTTATTAATTAAACCCAAAATTGCAGAGCAAGATTTTCATAAAATGCGCGGAGGCATTTTTTTGAGCTCATCGATTGAACTACTGTTCTAAGCAAATGAAATAAAAAAAATAGAATGTTATCTCTTATATAGTCGTATAATGCTTAGCGGCCTCAGAATTTTTAGATATCGTTGATTATATATAGAAAAAAAATCTTATTCTAAACCAAAAAACTTTGAAAAACGCTTCAAGTTAACTGTGAATTTCACCTATCTACGATAATATTATTGATGCAAAATTTATACCAGAATAATTGTTACTTCATAAGGAATAAAGATTTTATAATTTTAAATCATGAATTTATTATTCTATTTCGATAAAAACGATAAATACAACTGCAAAATTACTACAAAATGCGATGCGCCGGCCGTCCGCACTTCAGTACTGCGCGAGCGCTCCTCAGCGTTGGACCTGTGTCAAATTTCTTCGCACCAATATCGATCGATCGAAGGGCAGTGCATGTATAGTGCGACTACCATGTTTGATCACATAAGTATAATTTTACAAGTTTTTATTTAGCTTCACCTGTCCGTTTGTCATCAAATCTTGCAAATTAAATTTGATCCACTTTCCGGTTACCGATTGAGCTGAAATTTTGCATACATGTGTAAACCGCGTGACAATGCAATATTATGATGACATGGTGCTAATCTGATGATGGAGCTGGAAGGCGGCCATAGAAACTTCACAATGAAACGACACAACCTCATCGAGTTTGGGTTTGTTTGAATTGTCTTGACGAGTAGTTTGTCTTTCAATGGTAACCAGGGTCTGATGATGGAGCTAGAAGGTGTTCATGGGAACTCTGTTATGAAACGACGCAACTCCATCGAGTTTCGGCTCATTTCATTGGTCTTGACGAGTACTTTGTTTTTAGATGGTTACCAGGGTATGATCTGATGATGGAGCTGGAAGGTGATCATAGGAACTCAGTAAAGAAACGACGCAACCCCATCGAGCCTCGGCTCGTTTGATTCGTCTTGACGAGTACTTTAGTGCTAGATGGTAAGCAGGGTCTGATGATGGAGCTGGAAGGTGGTCATAGGAATTCAATAATTAAGCGACATAACCGCGTCAAGTTCGATTTGTCTTAATGGGTGAACCGTTTTAATTGATATGTAAAGTTATTAAAATAATAATAAAAAGTTAAACAAAATTAAAAGTAAAAAATACTTTTTTAAAACAAGCTTTTATTATTGTTCTTGTTAATAATAATCTTCTATTAACAGAATGCAAGCACAATATAGTCACTTGTTACGCTCGCCTGCAGTTAACATTGACATGCCTTATCCTGTACGTAAGTTTAGATCCATATTAATAACCGAATTAAAAGATTGCCTGGAGGGGCCACAAACACAAGGTGATTGATACAAAATCGGCTTATGGTTTCTTTTATAAATCTTGTAGTTCTTAAGTAGTTTGTTTGTGTGAATAATAGTGTGTGCATAGTACGCTTCCTAATAACTCTAATTTAGTTTATGCATGTCGTTGCAACCTCTAATTAAGACAGCGCCTTAGAATGTAACCCAATATTTGTTGTTTTATAAAGTACATGGTGTTGGTTTTGTTGGTTGTCCTTAAATAAAAAAATAGAATTAATTAAATTTAAAAATAATAATTTAAACCTGAAAAGAAAACTATCATTATATAGGGTCTAACAATATCAATAAGCGAACGTTTAAGGGGAGCATCTATACATCACACTGAGCATGCTCACCAAATTTGGTCCAAAACTACAGGCTTGTTACCGAGATAATCAACAAAACATTATCATAAACACACTTTCCAAACCGTACAGCTGTACTACACTCACACAAAGATAGCCGAATATGCACACTAAACTCGGAGCACACTAAGCTATCTTTTTATTGACGCTTGCGTGCGTGTTAGTAAAGATACAGCATGTTTCATGATGTGCATTATTTTAATTGATTTAGTTTGTCAGAAAACATAACTTTGAAAAATCACTATAACTGGAGCTCATTTTTTGTCATTGTATTCAGAATTAACTAATTAGATACCGCCCTTAAACGTTCGCTTATTGTTGATGACAATGCAACCTTTAACTAAAATTAACCATATTCGTCTACGTCACAATAATCCCATATCGTAAGTACATGCCTATTAGACATTTTATTAAACCATAAAACTTTACAACTTTCATTTTTTATAAATAGTGTCTGGCTAACGAAAGCTGAACCTCGTAGTAAGTTATTTGATTGCCAACGCTTTGTCTCTATGTGTCTATCTGAGGTGTCATTTCGTATGTCAACCTTTCCTTGGCCAGACTCTAAAAGCGTGTTACATTGTGATTGCAAAAGAAAAATAATGAAGGTGTAGTTATGCTAAAATAATGTTCTTTAATGTTCCATCACAATGTAATGCGCTCTTTTTTAATAAAAAAAATTGGTATGTGATAAAAACGCAAAGATTTAATACAAGCTGTAAAGTTTTATGGTTTAATAAAAATGTCTAATAGGTAACTATGTACCTACTTACAATATGGGATTATTGTGACGTAGACGAATATGATAAATTATCGTTAAAGGTTGCAATGTAAGGTACCTATGTGCCTATATATGTATAATATTTTTTTCTAATCAGGTTTAAATTGTTATTTTTAAATTTTTTTATTCTTTTTATTAAAAAGAACATAATAAAAGCTTATTTTTATAAAGTATTTAGCTTTCTTTTAATTTTATTTAGTGTTTGTTTTATATGGAATCTAGAAAGCTTACTATGATGTTGAATTATTCTTAATATTAATTTTGTTATGTTCAGCATTGGTCGAAAAAGGTATCAATGTGTAAAAAAGTTAAGATATACATCTACATTAAGAAATGCAAATATAGCAAGGTATTTCTTGCCATTAAGGCATATAGTATTCTAATCCTAACTAATGTTTGGCCTCGTTTGATTCTTACCTCGTTTAACTCGTAATAATGCATCTGAAATAAAAACTCTACCTTTCTATTGCTTTTTCACACCTAAACCATTCGATCGATTTGATTGAAATTTGGCAAATAGGTAGTTCTGTTTTATGGTGTTTTATACTCCTATGTAAATTGTAATTAATTATATTCTAATCTAAGCTATAATATTTATCTAAAACGAAAAACGACCTTTGCTATAAAGGACTAGGTAAATAAAAAAAATGTTTCTAACAAATATTCACATACTAGACCCATGGCACACTAAAAATGTACGGGTATAGTGATAACAAATTACTCCATAGAAATACTAAAAAATATAAACTTGGGAAAAGTATCAAAATCGCTTGGTCGTAGTTTTAACATAGTATTGTGGGTGGACTCGTGACCTTCAATGAGTTGTCGGTCGGGACGCTTAAAATACCTATTCTCGCAGAGTTGAAATTTGTAATAGGGCTCTTAAGTAAGATATCCTTTATTTTAATAGTCACCACCATTTCAAAGATTTAGATGCAAACACTGATTTTTAATAACAAAATATGTTTAAATTCTCATTATCTCTCGTTAGCTCATAATGCAATTAATGAGTTTTACTTGTCACCCTACGATATGTTATCAATACAGATGGCCGAAGTGGCAGTTATTCTTGTCTGCTCCAAAAATAAATGATTTAAGTTGTATGATAGAAATAGGTTTTTATTTTAGTTGACATTGTGGAATTTTCTAACAAATTAATATTAAAATCCCCGCTAAACAATTATTGTTTTACCTACATTACGGACTTTATGTAATGCCTCATCCATAACTTTTTCGAAAAAATCATATGATGCTGATGGAGGTCTGTACACACTTAATACAACAAACTGCTGCAACTCCACACAAGCTATTTCTATTGTTCGCTCAACCGAGAGGCTCACTATGTCTTAGCGGTTCTTTAATTTAAACTTTTTACTTACAATAATTAAGGAGCCACCATGTATTGCATTTCCTCGACTGAACGAACTTCCTACCAAATGATTCTTAAAATTGAACATGAACTGATGGTCTTTAAGCCAGTGTTCCGTTATGCAAAGAATATCAATTTTATTACAGTTCATGAACAATTCAATCTCCAAATCTTTGCCCATCATTCCTTGGATGTTCTGGTGGACAATGTTTAAAGATTGTACATTTTTTAAATTTAATGATTGACGTGGGTTTTTGCTTAAGCTATTTTTATATTCATTTAATTTCATTTTATTAACAAACATTTCGCAAGAGTTTTCCTCTTTTGTCATATAATTTAATTTAAATAATTAATTGGAATGTCAGTAAAAACACTACTGACGTCTATGTCAAATATACATTGCTCAATAGAAGCAACTTGTTTAGCCAAGTTTTTGGCTGACGTTTGAATACAATAGGATAGCGATAAAGCTATTTGTCGCTTAAAATAATTTGGCAGATAATAACTATCTCTTGTCAAATAAAAATTACTAACATAATTGTTAGTGTCAATTAAATACATTATGTCATTTTTGCAAAATAAATGTAATGTCAGGTTAAGCTTATGTCTAATAGAATTTTCCTCCTGTGGCAAACTACTACAATAGGGTAATATAAACAATATAATTTTCTTTAAAATTAACTTATTCAAACATTCTAAACATTTTATAAGGCTTGTTTCTTAATATATTGAAAATTAAAAGAAACATTACATTTGGGTACATGTTGTTCGAGAAAGGATTGTGCCGCCACTGGTGATGAATTTAAATTTGAGGTTGTTACCACAGGTATATTTATAAAGAAATCATCAAAAATATTAGCAATTTCTGCATCTGAATTTATAAGGTTAAAAACGTTGTAATAAACATAAAGCCGTTGATCCCGGTTGTTGTCGTAAAATAGATGTCGTTTTAACCCACCAACCACCGCATTGGGCCTCTCCCTCCAACTCCCTATGTGCTTTTAGTCCATGTGGGAAAGCCTGTGTCCAGTGGGACATTTATAGGCTGATGACTATGATGATGGTGATGGTGACACATTAAAACGCATAATGTTTATTGCTATTATTTTAATTGTCATACATCATGGCATACAATTCAAAAAGCATAATACCTTGTAGCAAATTTTTTATTACGCATAAACTTAATAACGCAGAATCGTTGAAAGACATTAATAAAAACCATATCGTTAAAATCTATATTACTGTTTGTCATAATTTTAATAAGCATACTTAAAAACGCATACGTAATTCAATTAGGTCATAGTTTTATAAAGCGTAATCGAAGTTAGTTTTTTTTTTATTAAACTACAGAAATACTAGCTGCTCTACTCCTGTAGGTCACGTGATAGGCTAGAAATTTTAGACAATCGCAAAGCGCAGCGTAGCGATTGTCTTGAATTTCGAGGTTATTTGTTTATTAGACAACATAAATGTAACACCGTACAAAAATATATTTTTTATAGCTCTTGTCATGTCATGCTCATCTAATCTTCTTCTTCTTTTTCACACATTTTAGGGTTAAATTTAATGAGATTTTAAATGCATATATCTCCATAACTATGTACTGGTGACACATTGAAACGTAGAATGATTATTGCCCTAATGCTTATCGAAATTATGCCTTTCTACGGTTATGCCTTTTATATTTTGAAAATTTATGTTTTGCATTTTGAAGTATGCTCTAAAGACATATGGCAAGTGACAATGGCCATTATCATTATGCATTGTCAGTTTATGGCGAAAAACGTTATGCGTTTCATTAGGTAACTGACGATAATTTATTAATTATTATTCTCTTTGCGTGGTTGGCTATTCGCTATATTCATTTTAGATCCACGAAGGCAACAACAAATGGTCGCACGTGGTGGACGCAGCAGACGCGAACGCATCCAACTGGTGCGAGCAGAACCTCGCGGCGTCCCAGCACCAGGGGCAGATAGACTACAGGCGGGTATATTACGACTACACTACAGAACACAGGGCAGATCACAAGCAAATATTATGATAACTACTATACACCCTCTGACACATGGCAGATATAGTAAACATACATCCATATTCACGAGTATTATCCCCTTGGGTTAGTCAGAGAGCAGGCAATGAGGACCGCAGAAGCAGTGCACCCTGTGCACCTTTCACCAAGTAACAACTGCACATGTGCTCAGCGTGATAGGCGGTGAGCCCATCGCCGCACAGTGCTGTTGGATGTATGTGCAGTCACAGGTCCGTTGGTCGCCTGCAACGGCACCCAATCACCCAAGGCGTTGGCCACACAGAAAAGACAGAAAACACGTAACACGAGGGGGGCGCCGCCGCCCGAGCGACATTTTAAAACATATACAAAAGACGTGACGCTGGACGCCGCGAGAGACGACGGTTTTCAACCAACTTAAAATGGATGATCAGTCTCCCTGTGACCACGGACCCTGTAAAGGGTTCGAAACGTCAGGATAATATAAAAACTATGTAAATAGTAAATTAAACGCGAGTTAATCCGTAAAAAAGTGTTTCATTTCAATGTGTAGTGCTCGCTTAAACCTCAGAAAACAATATGGATGTTCCTGCTATCTGGTCGGCTAAAAAATGCTAAAAAAAAAAATGCTATTTATCTATTAGTAAATTGCTAAAATTATGCTAACGAAGTTCTTTACTCTTATTTTGTATGGAAATGTAAATTAGAAGCTAAATCCTGCTAAACTAGCGGAATTCTGCTAAACCTGGTCACACTGCGAGCCGTCGCGTCGTCTTTCATCCGCCCGTGCCCCGTCCTTTCTGTATGTTGTACAATAGGGCGCAGACGAGTTAGCGTCGTGTCTTTTCTATATGACTTGCGTCGCGACGCTTCTATACATTTTGTATGAAAGAGACGCGGAAGAGACATATGTCTGCGCCCCGTCTCACGCCTTTCTGTGTCCAGCGCCCAAGGGCAGAGTATATAGTAACACACAGCTCCATTTATTATAAGCAAACTTTATTCAACAATAATAAGCCATTTTATTGAAACTTACGAACTTACTTAGTACTTAAAGATAAGGTAAAGGCAGCTCCAGAATTTGATTATTTATTTTTTTATATAGTTTTTAGTGTAAATCCTAAATATATTTTTTTATTTAGGACTATTAATAAAATCCCCCGTTCCACGGAGCTGCGGTTCTACGGCGGCGGCGAGAATGCGCGTTTATTGGACTTTAACTTGAAACACTACAACAGCCCATCGGGATACGCGCAGAAATTTGGTGAGTCTTTCCATCTATCTATAAAACGTGCTTTTACGTGGATAGAAATTGCTAGATTGTGAGCCTATATAATTGACCGTCTTTCGTTCATTTATCTCTTTCATTACGGAATCATTCTCCCGGAACCTTCGACCAGAATCTTACCTCTAACTGCCGGAACACAGCAATACTCCTATATAGTTATCGCTGTTATCATGGCGACAAACATAGACAACATGGTGGTAGCTGGCCAGGTGGATTTGAAACAGCCCCGTTCGGGAATCGAATCTGTGACTTATGCGTCTGAGATGAACCACTGAAGTAGGTAGGTATCGGCGCACATGTCTAGACATGTGCGCCGATACCGAAATATTCGGCGACGGCGCGGCGTGGAAATGCTTCGGAAATGGCGGTCAAAATAACGCAATAAAACATGAACAATTAAATGTTCTACAAATTAGAAATCCCTTTATTGAACAGCCTTTTTACATTTCTCATAGTTGTCATGTATTAAAATTACTGACATGGTTACCAGTTAGATGCGATTGTTTAGCCGTTACAGTAAGGCCTGCTTCAGAGAACACACGTTCGCTAGGTGTGCTTGTCGCTTTGAGAGGGTGCTAACTGCCCGCATTGTCCAACATCTGGATGAGGAGGGGCCCAATATTGCGGATGCCTAATATGGGTTACGCAAGGGCAGGTCTACTGTGAACGCCTTGTTGGCTCTAAAATTCATCACCGAAGAAGCAACTAGCAGGGCGAGAGGGTCATGACAGTATCATTAGATATCGCCAATGCTTTCAAGTTTCAATAAGCCAGGCCCTAATTTATCATAGGGTTCTTGGCTACATTCGTAGAGTCCTGAAAAATTATCTAAGAAACAGAAAAATTCTGTTCCTAGAACAAGGGGGAGCCAGGCTTAGGCACCCGTCGCATGGTGTGCGGTGTTCCAAAGGGGTCTGTTCTTAAACCACTCCTGTGGAACCTCGGATACAACTGGGTCCTAAGGGGGTCTCTCCTCGAAAGGGGTCGTCTGTTACGCAGATGACACTAGCCTTCGCAAGGGGCGACAACTACCGGGATGCAGAGCGATCGGCATCGGTATTTGCCACTCTGACCATTGGAAGGAACCGTCTGTTGGGACTGGAGGTAGCTGTAGCTAAAACTGGTGGCCATGGTTTTTTATGGCCCTCCTGTGCAAACCAACAGACTTGGGAACATTACTATAGACGGTGCCAAAGTGAAGGTGAGCTCCCAAATGAAATATTTGGGACTAACACTGGATAGCAGATAGACGGTCCACGCTCATTTTGCTGGAATGGCGCCTCGTGTGGTTGGTGCGGCGATGGCGCTGGCACGCCTGCTGCCTAATGTGGGAGGCCTGGGCGATGGCTGCCGCAGATTGTACAGCAACATGCTGCGAAGTATGGCACTTTACGAGGCACCCGTTTGGTCGGACGCGCTCTCCCGCAAAAACGTAGTCCTTCTGCGAAGGCCGCAAAGATTGGCTGCGGTGAGGGTGATCCGTAGGTACCGAACGATATCGTTTGCAGCGGCCACCGTTCTGGCGAGGACTTTTCCGTGGGAGCTCGAGGATAAAGTTTTTACCGAAAACGAGTGCCGGACTAAACAGGGAAGGTGTGGAAAACGCCCTGCGGCAGCTGAGATCGAAGGAAAGAGGTGACTTGCACGCGAGATGGCGTCATGGCTCTGGGAAGACCAACTCGAATCCCCAGAAGCCGGTGTGCGTACAGTTGACGCAATTCGCCCTGTCCTGGCGGCGTGGCTAAATAGACCCTATGGGGTGTTGGACTACCACCTGACTCAGATTACTGGGCGTGGATGCTTCGGTAAGTATCTGCGTCAGATTGGAAGGGAAGAGACGGCCACTTGCCACGAGTACGGCGCTACCGAGGATAGCGCGCAACTTGCCCTTGAGATATGCACCCGCAGCGCCGGGCTCTGGAGGAGGCAATAGGGGAGAGTTGGGAGTATCACGCTGGCAGTCGTCGTGGAGGCGATGGTGACGAGAGACTCAGTTTGAAAGGCCATGGTTCGGTTCTGCTCCGCAGTCATGAGACTGAAGGAACAGGCTAAACGGGCTCGCGAGGATGCCGCTGATGCTGTACCATCGCTAAAGAGGAGGTCGGGAAGGAGACAAGACGATACGCGGTCCTACAACCGCCGTAGCTGTCTGTGAATCCAACCCAAAGGTCCTCCACCTTAGGATCCAAGGATCAGTGAAACTGTTTGTTGCGAATGTCCCGTATTTTGCCAAAGTGAACCAGTGTGCGCCGTTTACGCCGATTGTTCTAACCGGTCAGTGGCGTCGAGTCCTAATCGGCGGACGCGTCTAGTAGATCACAGAATTAAGGCTTCGCCAATCCAGATTTTATAAATTCCCAATGGAGCGCGAGTTTTGTCACAAACGAGTAAGAGTATCGAGCTTGTGGAACCAATTCGTGACTGCTTCGATGCCAAACGATTAATTATAGTTTAAGCTAAATAGGTCGCATTTTGAACATATTTTGTATCTAATATGCACTGTGGTGTAGGAATAGCAATAAAAAACCAACCTTAATCATCTAAAATCATGTAGGTATGTTAAGAAATTTTTAATAATAATGAATAAAGCTTATTCTGAAATTGATCAATAAAACTCTGAAAACTACAAAAAAGTGCTTTCAAATTCTACTGGAATTGAATCCATAATCTACAAGTTTTAATGACATAAATTAACTTTAAATTTTATATTTTTGCAGGCGCTAAACTGCAGATAAAACGTACACTAAGTACTGATACTGGCAATGAAGTAAACCAGACGTCTCAAGCAACTGAAAAAGGAAAATCCAATAATGAAGATATCGAGAAAACATCACCACAAAACACTAAGCAAACAACTGTATTTATCAAAACTAATAATAGTAATGAAGATAGTACTATAAGCAATGCTAATATGGCATACGATCAAAACAAACAAGAAAAATGTATATTTTTTAAAAACAATATTGGAAGTAAGCAGAAACGAATAAACACCTATACATGTGGCGTTTGCAAAATAAATTTTAATTGCAAAAATATTTTAGAAAATCACATGTATTCACATTATGCACTATTAAGGCCAAAACGAAATACCCTTACGCTTAGTTCTAATAATGACATAAAACATGAAAAAAATGATGTAAACATCGTTAAAAACAATGAACTAATCCTAAAAGGCAAAGAAGTCTGTAATATTTGTAATAAGTCTTTTATACATAAAAGTAACTTGACTTCACATATTAGGACTCACACGGGCGAGAAACCATATCAGTGTAATGTTTGTAATAAGTATTTTACACGACAAGATAATTTGACTGAACATATAAGGACTCACACGGGCGAGAAACCATATCAGTGTAATGTTTGTAATAAGTATTTTACACGTAAAAATTATTTAACTATACATGTAAGGACGCACACGGGCGAGAAACCATATCAGTGTAATGTTTGTAAAAAGTATTTTTCAATTAAAAATCATTTAACTGTACATGTAAGGACGCACACGGGCGAGAAACCCTATCAGTGTAATGTTTGTAATAAGTATTTTTCACAAAAAATTGATTTAACTAGACATGTAAGGACGCACACGGGCGAGAAACCATATCAGTGTAATGTTTGTGATGAGTATTTTTCAATTAATAATGATTTAACTAGACATAAAAGGACGCACACAGGCGAGAAACCATATCAGTGCAATGTTTGTAATAAGTATTTTAGACGACAAGATTATTTGACTGAACATATAAGGACTCAC
The DNA here is from genome assembly GCA_963921215.1 of Scoparia ambigualis. NCBI lineage: Eukaryota > Metazoa > Arthropoda > Insecta > Lepidoptera > Crambidae > Scoparia > Scoparia ambigualis. Next base: position 3,227,925 of record OY992523.1, on the reverse strand, counting down.
ACGGGTGAGAAACCATATCGGTGTAATATTTGTTATAAGTATTTTTCAATTAAAAAAGAGTTAACTGTACATGTAAGGACGCACACGGGCGAGAAACCATATCAGTGTAATGTTTGTAATAAGTATTTTTCACGAAAAAGTAGTTTAACTAAACATGTAAGGACGCACACGGGCGAGAAACCATATCAGTGCAATGTTTGTAATAAGTATTTTAGACGACAAGATAATTTGACTCAACATATAAGGACTCACACGGGTGAGAAACCATATCAGTGTAATGTTTGTAATAAGTATTTTTCACTTAAAAAATATTTTAATAGACATGTGAGGTCGCACACGGCCGAGAAACCATATCAGTGTAATGTTTGTAATAAGTATTTTTCACAAAAAAGTAGTTTAACTAATCATGTAAGGACGCACACGGGCGAGAAACCATATCAGTGCAATGTTTGTAATAAGTATTTTAGACGACAAGATAATTTGACTGAACATATAAGGATTCACACGGGTGAGAAACCATATCGGTGTAATATTTGTAATAAGTATTTTAGACGACAAGATAATTTGCCTGAACATATAAGGACTCACACGGGTGAGAAACCATATTAGTGTAATGTTTGTAATAAGTATTTTTCACTAAAAAGTAATTTATCTAGACATGTAAAGACGCACACGGGCGAGAAACCATATCAGTGCAATGTTTGTATTAAGTATTTTAGACAAGATAATTTGACTGAACATATTATAAGGACTCACAGGGGCGAGAAACCATATCGGTGTAATAGTTGTAATAAGTATTTTTCAAAAAAAAATGATTTAACTGTACATGTTAGGACGCACACGGGCGAGAAACCATATCAGTGCAATGTTTGTAATAAGTATTTTAGATGACAAGATAATTTGCCTGAACATATAAGGACTCACACGGGTGAGAAACCATATCAGTGTAATGTTTGTAATAAGTATTTTTCACTAAAAAGTAATTTATCTAGACATGTAAAGACGCACACGGGCGAGAAACCGTATCTGTGTAATTATTGTAACACATGTTTTGCACATAAATCAGGCTTATCGTTCATATAAGAGATCACCTTAAAAAGCTAGAGACCTGAAACATATTTACAGTTTTAAAATGTAAATATATAAAAAGCAGCCCTCATAGCCTCATGGCAAACGCTCCAAGTCCAATCGTTAGTGTTTGTCCATAGAACATTTGTCTCTGCCTCTGTGGTCTGTCGCTGTCGCACACCAGAGCCCTCGGTCCGGGCAGGGGGTGTCGCTCCGCAGCTGAGGCCCTCGGGCCGCGCCCCGCGCAGGCGGATGGCACTAGAGGCCGCGAGCGACGCACCGAACACCGAGCGCCGAGTCGCGCGAATCGCATAAGCACAATATATATCCATGATTGGGAACCCAAGTGAGTGCACTCAAATCGATATCGAGTCAGCGTTGCTTGACGGAATGTGAATGCTCGGCTCACACGATAACTTTCAATTTTGCGTGAAAGTCGTAAGAGTGTGAACTAGTACTATTATTAGTTAAATGCCTAAATACTAAAAGGACACTTGTCACATTTTTACCCGAAATACTTTTTTCCATTTTCATTCAGGAGGGTCGGGTCTGGGTAGTTGCGTCGAATGCTTGGCTGTTTGCGACTGCTCACTACTGCCACACCGGGCGCCTGTCATTGGAGGTTAGCGGGATCCGAAGCACAGTGCCGCCGCTGGCTGACCGCAGGAAGTAGGGGGCCCAAGTAGCAGGTTAGCCACCTGTGAAAGGCTGCCCCGCCACCTCGCGAAACATCCCGGGATGTTCCACCATGCCGGTTGGCGACCGGATCGGAGGGCCAGGTGGCCATCTCCGGGGGGGTTCGGGCGTCCCCGCAGTCTCCAGGACAGTCTCCTTCTCTGTGTGTCATTAGTGAGTTTGTACTCCAGTTGGCAGAATTGATGCCTCGCTCGACTGCCGCTCTCCTGCCTATTCACTCCAACCTAAATATTCATGGCACTGAACAAAAAAAAGAAACTTTTTCACAGCGGCTGCACTCCCTCCCACTCAAAGTGCACCTCACCAACATCCGAGGGTTGCGCTCCAATCTCGTTTTAGTCCACCACCACCACGAGACAGAAACCGCAGCTGCTGTTCCTCACCGAGACCTAGATCAAATGTCCGGCAGACGCGGCATACCTCAGCTACCCCGGGTAGCTGGAACATAGGTTTCTCACGCCGGAGTCTGTTTGTATGTCCGCGATGATATTTGTTTCAATCGTCTCGAATGCTTTGAGGAGCCAAAATCTTCAGTGCTGTGGGCTTTGGTGGACACCGGAGTAGAGCTCACTCTCTACGCCTCTTTACTATGTCAGTCGGCTGATCTAGCTCTGGCTCATTATCCCTCGGCGCAGCTAGTCATTCTGGGGGACTTTAATGCCCACCATCAAGAATGGTTGTTCCCGTACCAGATGACCGACCACGCTGGTAGGGAGGCGCGTAGACTTGCATTATCGCACAATCTGTCCCAGCTTGTAAACTGCGCTACGCGCGTGCCAGATATAGACTCGCATACTGCCAATTGCGTGGACCTTCTGCTGACGACTGATCCAGACATACATTCCATATCGGTATCAGCCCCCTTGGAATCATCCGATCACAGTCTGGTGAAATCTGTATCCGTTTATTCCCCACCTGTTCAGGGCCCTAGTGGTATGGGACGGGTGTGGCGATACAAGTCGAAAGACTGGGATGAGATGTGAGATTTCTATGCATTCTTTCCTTGGCGGCAATGCTGTTTTTCTTCAGGCGATCCGTCCAAATGCGCTGACGCTGTGACCGAGATCATACTGCGGGGTATGGAATATTACATTTCATATTCCAATGTTCCGTCGGTCAGCAAAAGTCGCCCTTGGTTTAACGCTGACTGTCGCAGTGCCGAAGCGCAGAAACAGTCGGCTTTCTTAGCCTCGGCTGATGCTCGAGCGCGCAAATCATCGGATACCCAACTATCTGGACCCTGAAGAAAACCTATAACCAAGCCGCTAAGTCCAGTAAAAGAACATTACGTAGGGCACGATTCAGTCACATCGGCCGCATCGGTGCCAAACTTGCCTCGCACTCATCTGGAAGTAGGACGTTTTGATCCCTTGCCAAAGCAGCCGAGGCGAATTTTTGTCGCCCTTCACTTCCACCGCTGATAAAGCCTGACAGCTCACTTGCCCACACTGCAGCTGAAAAGGCAAACTTGTTTGCCTCTCTTTTTGCGCAGAACTCACGTCTTGATGTCGCTAGCAAAGTTCCACCTAAGTTACCTGTAGCCGACCCCTCTATGGGAGAAATTCACTTCCGCTGCAAAGAGGTATTCAAAGCTCTCCGTACTCTAGACGTGATTAAGGCTAGTGGTCCCGACGGAATCCCAGCGGTTGTCCTACGTAACTGTGCACCTGAGTTGTCTTCCGTTCTAACACGCCTGTATCGCCTCTCACTTAAGACTGGTCTAGTTCCTAAGTCGTGAAAGGTGGCTAATGTGCAGCCTGTGCCCAAAAAAGGTAGCCGTGCCGATCCATCTAACTATAGGCCGATTTCAGTCACGTCCATACTCTGCAAGATTATGGAAGGTGTACTGAACTCTCGACTGCTGGCATACCTTGAGACTAATGATCTCCTCAGTGATCGCCAGTTCAGATTTCGCCCTGATCGGTCGACCGGAGATCTTCTCGTGTATGCCACCCATCTTTGGAGTGAAGCGATCAAGAAACACGGTGAAGCTCTCGCCGTCTCGCTAAATATCTCCAAAGCCTTTGATAAATAAATAAATAACTTTTATTTGGAACAATAATAGGTTTTGTGCTCGTAAGTGTCTGCTATAGTATTAAACTGCAGCGCAGCCACAAACGCCCACCTCTGGATTTTTTTTTAATTTATTAAATAATATTACAATGAGATTAAACTATAAAGCAAACCATAAATCACGGAGATTGGTCCGGTATGCTACAAATAAGTTGAGTTCAACATCTGCACATAATTAACATCAACAAAATGCAATGACAATAAAAGTAAACTTAAGCTAGGTAGGTACTTTAAATTAACACACCTAACAAGTAAAATGCGTTACAAATTAATCGCGTCAGGCCACCTGCACTACGAAAGAAAGAGATTCAAGCTAGATAGATGCTCTATAGTTATATCGTGCTATAGTGAGGTTAGCCCGACCGGGCGATAAAACATAAGATAATGGCAACGTTTTTTGCGTTGGCTACAGAATGGTCCAAAGATGCAATTTAATTTTTTTCTTTATATTATTTTTTGTTATGCTATTCAAAAATGAAGGATCAATGTCATTTAGTAGACGAGGAACTAAATAGTGTGTCGTCCGTTTTCCCATAAGTGTTTTTAGCTTTTGCTGTTATTAAACGCTCGTTTATTACTTTTCTGGTTTTAATTTTATGCCAAACTTTTTTTTGTCTGATATCTTCATTAAAAAATTGTTCTTTTAAGAGGGAATATAGAAATTTAATATGTATGGGGAAAATATTGCAATGCCTAAAAATATCATATTCATTATTTTTGTATTGTTCTTTGACTGAAGGTGATACAATTTTTTTCAAAATTCTAATTTGGAGACTTTGGATCTTATCGAGATATTTTTTAAACGTTCTGCCATAATTAATAATAGAATCGGCTAAGGAATTGTATTGCAATAAAAGTATTTTGTATGGTATTTTATTTCTTAGTATTATTATATTAGCTAGGAATGCTCTAAGCCTGTCACAGACCCCATTAATATGTGGGAGTCAATTAAATTTATTGTCGATCATCAAGCCAAGGTACCTACGTATGTTTATCTACGGTTTCAATTTCACGGCAACCACATTTGTGTTGTTTTTGATGAAAACATGTATGTTCGTGAGCTTTAAGGTTCCCTTTTATATCAACGAAGGTCTTGGTGAAAGGTGATCGGATATGTACTAGTTTTGTCTTATCAGCATTGAGGACGAGATGGTTATCATGACACCATTTGTTTCACGAGACACGTGTCGTCCGCACACTGATAAGATGTGCAGTGCTTAAGTACCTACATTGTTCATATCATTCACTTAAGCAATAAAGTGGAGGGGACCAAGAACAGACCCTTGAGCTGTACCCTCAGTGATAGGTAGGACATCACATTTCGCATCGTTTATCTTAACATAATAGAACCTGTCTTTAAGAGGCCTATTACATCTCGAATGTGATTTTTGCGTAAAATGCCTATTTTTGCATTTTGTAGTAATTTTGCAGTTGTATTTATCGAAATATCATAATAAGTTTGTGCATAATATTACAAATCTCTATTCTGTGAGCATAAGTTGAATTCGGACGGCCGGCGCATCGCATTTTGTAGTAATTTTTCATTGTATTTATCGTTTTTATCGAAATAGGATAATAAATTCATTATGTAACGCGTTGAATCTTCACCCTTCCCGTCTCCAGGTCGCTTGCGCCGGCGGCCGCCTGCGTGCGCCGCCACGCGACGCAGTCTGCCCGGAGCTTACTTACGAGGAACCCGTATCACTTTGTCGCGTACGCGCCGCTTCACGGCTTTACGTACCTATTACGTTTGTGAAATAGTTTAAGTTTTCAGTGAATAAACGTTTTCAAACACTAAATTGACGCCTAACGTTGTAGACCGAGACTCCTGTGGTTTTAGTGCGTACGTGGGTGATACGTGGTTGCGTTATAAAGGTTTTAGTGCGAAAGTTCTTTCATACCTACCTACTCCTATAACGAACAAAAGGCCTCCGCGTAGGGTTCGAAATAACGAAAATGACTCCAGTTCAAACGATGAACCAGTGACCTAACCACAGCCTGTGCTTATGTCTGATAACCAACTGTCGTCGCTTCTAGCCGCCTTTTCCACGGCGCAGGCCGAGGCAAACCGTAAGCTCGTCGAGTCTCTTCTGATATCGCACTTAGGAACGCCGCCGCCGAGTGAGAACTCCGGTGTCGCAGCCGCCGTCACGTCACCGTTTCTGGGGCCGTGGCCTACCCCGGGCAACTCGGTCAAATGTGCCGCACGCTTCGACGGCTCGTCTCATCATCCAGAGGCTGTCGAGACCTTCATAGACTCAGTGGAAATGTACAAAGACTGTGCATCGGTCAGTGATGCTGTCGTGACAGCCGTCACGATATACCGTATCAAGTCGGACGACCGACTTGTCTATGGTCAGTTTTTCTAAGCTAGCAACATTATTCGGAGCGGGCAGCTTTAGTAGTGAGGGTAGTCTCAATAAATATATCGGTCGAGCCATGAGCGGGCTTATTTCGTTGTCTGAAGTGGTTCCGTGAAGTGCTCTGGAGACTGGTGTGCTGAGACGCTGCCCCACGTGTGCTGAGATGCTGCCCTACGTGTGCTGAGATGCTGCCCACGTGTCGGCATGAAAGTTAAGTGGTTTTGATCTTTCCATTCTGACGGCGTTCTATTGTATTCTCTTAACCACTCAGTTGCTCGCACCCAGCGGGCCCCTTACCCTTACGTGCTTGAGTGGTGCCAAATTTATGAAGCGGACCGGCGCCTGCTGACTATTGTTACAAAAACATCGACTGTGAGCTACTGGAGCCGATCTAAGCCAAACCAATTACTGTTTTGAATAGTTAGATGAATAGAGCATCTGTTTTTATAGAATGCGTGGTGACAAAGTGTTGTTTTAATTTATAAAACATGGTTTATACTTTAGTGACGAAAAAAAACACGGATTACTTCCTATTTTATTTTATATTTTAAGATCAAATGGCCTGTCATGTCTTTTTTATATTTTACATGTATACTATATTAAGTTATCTTTCTATTAAAAATAAAGTACATGTATGTTTCATCTGAAAAAAATTTCAGAAAAAAATCGAGAAAGTCGCGCAAAAATTCGATAAAAAAAAAATTATCGGCAATATGGCGTCGAAATAAGGTTCGGGGCACATACGTTTGTGAATAGGGTGTGTCGCGATTATTTGCGAACAAAGATTGTTTTTTGGTTTAGTAATTATTTATGTTAATTTATTAAATGAATGTAATAAAAAAATATTCTTCGTAGTATGTTTTTTTTATTACAAATTATTTCAGTTTAAAGTATATTAAAATAAACATATTAAATTCTAAAATGTATTAGGACTTTGATACGTAATAAACTATATAATGTTATATACGATGTTTAGATTATTTTATTTAATAATAAATGAAAATTATTAAAACAAATGAATAAAAATTAATATTTTATATTAATACCTATATTATAATAATAATATATATGGTACTAATATAAATATCAAACCTAAAAGACACCACAACAAAGCTAACTGCCACAAAAAAAAAGCAACTGCCCAAAAACAAATATGTGCCACCAACCTAATCCAAAAAAAGTTCTATCGCTTCCTGTAATTATAGGAACATGCCATAAGTTAGACTTACGTTGCGCCTTTGGAGAGTCAATCTGCATGTACACAACAACAATACAGTGAGATTAATGTTTTAAATCACTATTTAGTAATTACTCTCCGTAAATACATACAATTCATGAAGTAAACAATAATAATCACAAAAGGAAATCACTAGAAAACCACCGCCACTGCAATAATTTATATTAAGACCTAATTTCGTCAGATTTTAATAGAATATCCATCCAGTTTAAAAACAAATAACTAGATAATTAGTTAGAACCTGAAATTATGCGTATTTTGATATATAACACCTCTAGAAAGAAACAATAAGTAAAAAAATTACGGCGTTTTAAAAAATACATGATGAGCACGTAAACACAACCTAAACACGTCCACTAAAAATAATCACATTGACTTTATTTGTTTTTATTTTTGACAGATCAGCTCCTATTGCTGATGCTTCGTTCATGTTCGTTCAGTAAGGCACCCATACACGTCCCGCGAGATACGGATTAGCGATATTTCGAGCGTCTTGCTTTACTTTTGTATTATGTAACAATTGTAACAGGAAGCACGTGGGGGCATTATTGAGATGTAACGATTGTTACATGAAGCGACGGAGTGGTTAATGTTACTTGAACAATCAAACAAACTTACCAAGTGCAGTTCGATTGAAATTATGCTCCTTGTTGTCTCGTCCGAAGATGATGAAAATACTACTTGTTAGTATCGAGTCTTAGCACTCGCCGACGCCACATAAGTTTAAAGTATCTGAAAATAAAATATTTCCGAACGCAGCCGCACGTCACTAGACTAGCCCGCGTTTTGAACTGTCATTTAGTTTTAAGTTGTGTATTTATTTATGAAACTGATTCTACAACCCCAGGGAATAGGTATCAAACCTGTGAGGGTGGGTGGGACTCATCATCTTCGGACGAGACAACAAGGAGCATAATTTCAATCGAACTGCACTTGGTAAGTTTGTTTGATTGTTCAATTATGCTCCTTGTTGTCTCGTCCTCTATGATGGAAATACTACTTGTTAGATGTTCAAAGTTCTGTTGTAGAATCATAAAGTTTATTATTGTTAACAAATATATCCCAGATATTATGTTTCAACAGCATAATCAGTCTTACACTCCTTAAAGATAATTGGTAATTTCCAAGAGAATCTTATTTAACAAAAAAAACAAACTTAAATGTGTCCTCAGCCTTAATAAATCTTTGGTATGATTATAGCAATATACTTTTAATATTATTATTACAATATAATCGCTTCAGCGAAATTATTATTTAAAATCGGACGGTTGTAAAACTTTGCAAAGTTGTCGATGAGTCAGTCCAACCAGCCGTTCTATGTATCTCATCAATGCTAACGCCTTTCATAATGGCAGCTGATGTCGTAGCGTGCCTGGTACTATGAGTAGAAAAAATGGAAGTATCGATCCCTCTTGCAGCCAGGACCGTCAATCCAACGGTTGAGTGTACTGACCGATACCGCCAAATGTGGTTTCTTGATAGATATAAATAAATTAGGACATTTTCCTAATTTCAGAGGTAATTCTTTTATAATTATTTAAACAATTGGCTGATGACGATTAGGTGCTGAGGTCTTAATTTTTTTTTATTTTTTTTATAGTAACAATTTTATTATCAATTATTTTAATCTGGTCAGTAACAATAGAAACTAGGGCTTTGTAATCTTTGCCCTGTAGGTAAAGTTAATAAAGTAACTGTGTTTAATGAACATTAATGTAAGTTGTTTGAGTCATTGTAATTTGACTCTAAAAAATTAAGTACTATAGAAACATTCCAGGTATACTTATATTATTATTTGAGTTTACTTGATCGTAGGCGAAAGAACCCTTTAAATAAAATTTTAATCTTTTCGTCTGCTCCCACCTGCGGCCTTATCACACTAGTGGCAGCGAGGACCTTATGCAATTCAAGGTGCCATAAGATGCACCACTGTGGAACTTATTTGTGAGCTAGGTAATTATGTCTGTCATCTGTGCTTTAGTAGCATTTAGTTGTTTGGTGTGGCAGTAAGAAAACCAAATACAAAGTAAGTATTGCTTATAGGTGTTACTTGATATCGAAGATATCATTATTTCAGCTGCCTGTACGTCGATGCCAGGCTTTGAGAATGCCTACCGGACAATCTCCCTGCCAGTAGTGATAGGTTGCGGTGTAGAGGGTGTGGTGAGTTGGAATTACATAAAACCAGTAAGTTATTACTTGGTTCAAATACAATGGGTTCTGTCACCAATAGTTTTTTGAATAAGGGAAACCAAGGTTGGGTGTCCCAGAAGAGAACTACAAGGATCCGTGTTGCTTCATTGGACACGATTATTTCTATACATTTTAAAATCATAGAAAATGGTGGAAAAGCATAAAATAAACCCCTTTGCAAGACATTGTAAAGGCATCCACTTTATAAGCTGAAGGATCTGGATGCCATGAAACAAATTTCCTGCATTTTGTGTTTGTTCTAAATGCAAATAAATCTATGACAGGGTTACCAAATGCTTGTACTATTTTATTAAAATTAATAATATTTAATTCCCATTCTGTATGACCTAACTGTTTTCTAGATTCAAAATCTGTTACTTTGTTGTCCTTTGTGTTAATGTATGATGTATGATGCAAATACAAAATTATTCCTCTCTTCACACCACTGCCAAATAGCTTTTGCAATCACATGTAAGTGAGAGTACTGTATGCCACCAAAGCGGTTTATATATGGTATAGCTGTGGTATTGTCACTTCGTAATAATATTTCACAATTTGAAGAATTATTAGCAAGGCTTTTGAGACCACACATAGTAGCTTTTATTTCTAAAGTATCAAAGTGAATTGTTGATTCTTTTCCTCTCCATACACCACTGGCTGTATGTTTGTCACAAGAAGCCGATAGTGAGACATCTGTATTTATTTCTAGAATATATTTATATTTTCTTATCTAAGAAGTTGATTTAGGCAAGTACATGTTTTATCCACCATTCAAGATCTGGATAGCAATGTTTGGGCAAGGAAGTAAATGCTTCATAATAATTATTATTTTTTAAAAGAGCTAAATATTTATGTCTTTTTAGTGCTTTAGTATACAGTAACCCATATTGATTAGCTGGATAAACAGACACTAGAGTTCCCAGAACTTTTGACAAAAAACCTGATGGAAGAGGTACTTAAAAATTTGGGCGCCGTGGTGGTTCACCTGTGACTGACAAACAATTAAATTTCTATTGTGTCTGGTTTCGTGGCAGGCAACGTGTTAAGGCATCTTTTGTTTTTACCAGAATCGATTGAAATAGTCATGGTGTTTGTATTAAACAATAGGCTAAGAAACTTACATTCCTTTGATGGAATAAGTTGACATAATTATTTTTATTGATGATGAAGCCTAACTGAGTAAGCAGACCTATGGTCTGGTTAACACTATTAAGACACTCAATATGATCACTACTAATATACTGCTAGCTACAAGCATCGATATACTGTACTTACAGGCTGTAAACCTCTAAGTTTTGTTATGGGTTTAATTATGTGAACATGTATGGAGCCGTGCAAAGGCCAAATGGAAGAATGTTAAATTGATATATTTTTCCATCAAATATAAACCTTAGATATTTTCTGTAATCTGCATTAATGTTACACATGTAATAAGAATCCATTTTGTCAATTGTTGCCATAATACAGTCTTTCATAAGACTTTGAGTTGTAGTAATAAAACTATTAAATTTCTTTATGTTTAAAATAAATCTATACTCTCCATTTGGTTTCTATACCAAGAAAATAGGTGAACAAAATTGTCCATCTGTTTCATGACATATTTTGTCTATAACATGTGACTGAATAAGTTTATTAATTTCAATTTGAACTTGACAGAATTCTACTTGTAAATGAGTTATTCATAGGCAAGTAAGATTGAAATGGTATCTCACTAAAAAGGGATTTCATACCCAGATACCCATTTCAGAATAGTAGGATCACTGGTTATTTTCTTCCAATTATTTATAAAAAAAAAGGAAGTCTGCATACCTGAACTTCTAACTTTGCAGCTTCGTAGCTTTGCAGGTTGGTTGTATCTCGCTCCTGTCCCTGTCCGGGCACTTGGACGAGGAGGGCCCCTCCAGTTTAAAGATTTGGTTTTATTTGGGGGTTTTTGAATGAAGCTTGTGTTCTTCAGGTCTTTAACAGATTTTTGAACAGCCTTTGTAACCTAGATCTTTTCAGAAAGGTTACTTAAAAAAAATGCATCTGCTCCCCCTGTGAGGGAATCTTTCATATCTTTATTAATAGATCAAATATCATGAGACCGCCGGCAGTCGTGAAACAATTGATTTTCAATTGTGTCTGGTTTTATGGCGCTCAAGGGGTTAATGACGGTTGGTATTAGCGACCTTCTACTATTTGTATCTATGTGCACAGCGTCACACAGTATTTTGGCAGCATCATTGATGTGTTTAATTATTTAATTAATAATTTCAAATCTGTCACCTTTTAGGAGAAATAAATGGAGTGATTGGCCCAGGGCTGATAGTGCAGCAACCATCTGTTTTTGCCTGTCAGCAATTATCAAATCTCTTTTCTTAACCAGGTCAGAGACAGCCAGGTATTTCAGGGTTGAGCTTTGGGAGCAACGTTGGGATATTTTCATATGGGATGTATTTTTTCATAAGTTCAGGTTTAATTTCTTTTTGCAATCCTTTTGTAAGAATAGGAGTCTACCTCTGTGCAATTTCATCATGAGCAATTGGTCCCTTAAGCACTTCCTCAATTTCCCCCAAAGCAAATAACAATTCTACGTCTATGGCAGGTGTCTCGGTCTCCGGGTCTGTACACTGGGTTTTTTCCACAGGTAAGGCCTCTACTACACTGTATTGGCACGGGCAGTGCCTCCTCCTCCACAGAACTTGAAGTAGTAGCCGGATCCAGGGCCATCATTGACACATTAGGAATGTCAGACATAGTCATGCAGATCTAGGCCCAAATGGCAAAGCAAACTGCAGTAAATGTAAGACCCTGATATTCCTTGCGAATACCCAAGGTGGTAAAAACTCGGCTTTGCAGTAAGTACGAGTTATTGTGCCCGTTTTAAGTTTTGAATGTTTCAACACCGCCTCATCCCAAAGATGGGCCTGAGTGCACATTTCAAAACCCAGAATTTTATTTTTATTTTTCACGTCTCTTTCTTTTACTCATAATAACAGTTTATTTATCATAATTAAACTGACTAAAACTATTAAAAAGATTATTTCACAAAAAAGTAAGAGAAAAAAGTGGCGCCGGTACAGTGACATAAAAAAACGAATGACAGTTCAAAACGCGGGCTAGTCTAGTGACGTGCGGCTGCGTTCGGAAATATTTTATTTTCAGATACTTTAAACTTATGTGGCGTCGGCGAGTGCTAAGACTCGATACTAACAAATAGTATTTCCATCATAGAGGACGAGACAACAAGGAGCATAATTTTATAAACTAACCGTGCTAATAATATGAAAGTAATGTGGTTAATCTTTCTATTCTGATGGCACTCTATTTTATACTCTTATTTGGTGCTTGTGTGAACTGAGTTAATGATCATGTGCATAACCCCTTTACTCTGCGGCGGTGGTCAGCCTAGTGGACCAGCTGACTGAGAGTATCCGCCGTAGTACTCTGCTATTAAGAGATAGGCGAAAGGGGGTTACCCGGCTGTCCTTTACTCTCCTTAGAGTAAAGTGGAATGAAGCTCCGCCTCTTGGGCTTCACGACTCCTCGCTCTACGGGAGGGTCCAAGAGTGTGTAAGTGAGTATGGAGGAGGCGCAGTCCAGTCGAGAGGTTTCGTCCTGCAGGACTGTCCGAGGGAGTCACACCGCTAGGTGCCCTCGGTGCTGGTAGTCGGAAGGAGAGGGGCTACGTGACTGTTGGATGAGAAGCGTGCAGTCTGTAAGGCCACCCAGTACTGGTTTTCAGCAGTTCCTCCTGGGCCTTGGGCACTGTATTTACAGTAGACCCGGGCCACTGTGTTGACAGTGGCCGCCGAATGGGGGTGGTCACTATGCTTATGGTGGCCACCAAGGGAAAGTGGACCGGGGTAGATGTGCGTAGGGTGATAATGATAAAACATTACAGTAATTGCACTTAAATCTCGAGAGCCTAAATAGTATACCTAATCATCTGGTCCAATTTGCCATGCTTTAAGTAATCTAAAGATGACTGGAGAGATTGAGCCACTTATTGACAGTTGAGTCATAAACCCTTTTTACGTTATAGGCGGGAATCTGGGGTCCCGAGGGAACTCGCCACGGTCTGCTGCCGCCACTCAATCCTGCGTCGCTTCAGCCACGGGTGAGTCGCCAATGCCTCAGTCTTTGTGTGTAATTTCCGCACCTCGGAATATACAGAACTAAGCGAAGCAGATACTCTAATATTTTTTGTTTTACTCTACCAATACCATAACGAGCAATGTATATTCAATTAATATGTAATAACACAAAGATATTCCGGGGTCGCGACATGGTGGAGGTGCTGGGATATTAAGAGTCCGGCTGAGGCATTTGGTGGCTTAAATAGTCGTGGTGGCGGCGGCATAATTTCGATAGATTAATTGACGCTTTTATTAGGATTCTTATGCTGCCCGCACTACCGAATTAATTTTACGTTTAACGGAACGTATCATTCTGTGCAGTTTGATTGTCTGATGTACCCTCAGAATATGCTTTAGGTTATTATTCTGAGTACCCTACCGACCGGTCGTTAAAGAATATCACTAGCAACACCATTGAAAGGATAATATGCGAATTAGGAGTTAAAGAACCCCACTTGCCTTATATGAACATTTATTCGTCATGATAATTAAAAGAACTAATTTTAAGACATAATTCATGCATCCAGAGGAAGAACAGGAATAATTAGATTACGAATTTGACTCAGATCGTACGTTATTTAAGGAAGTATTACGGACATTTACGTGAAACGGCGACTAATTATGTTATAATTTATTGATTTTCTAGAATTAAAAGACGTAATTGCAAAATACTAATACTAGTTATTAAGCTTCCTTTCAGGTTTTTAACATAGTAATAAGCAAAGTATTGTAAAAGGGTGATGTTATTGATTATGCAAGGCATTGGCACTTTAACATTCCAGAGGTTCACGAAAACTCCATTGAGATGCTAGTGACTGTGATTCTGTTAAATTTGTGCGTTTTGCTTTCTTTCGTTCGGCTATTTTGACTCCAGTGGTCCAGCGGGAACCTACAGTCAAAAATATGCTTTATCTCATAAAATATGCAAGTTTGCTTCCAGTACCGCAGAGAAGTCGTAATTTTTTGTCGTAGTCGTTGTCGTGATAAATCCAAGCTAGATGTCGAATTTCTGATAAATTACAGCCAGCGTGCTCCGGTTAGTCGACAAATTGTTGTGAATATTGTAATGATCGAATGGTACAACGAGACAGGCTGTTATGAGCCATAGTTGATCGGCAGAAGTTTTTCACGTTTACTTTTCAGTGTACCGTTTATTATTCGTATTTAAACAGGCTCCAGACATGACTACATTCATGGCGTAGCTGACGACACACAACCCTTCGACGGTACTAAAACCGTAGAGGGTACTATTATTTATTCTGTGCTAAAACTGCTATGGCTATGTTTCTTTCCTACATTTACGCCATTAGCATACCTATCTGGGCTCAAATAAACGGCGATCGAAGGTTAATGTTTGTTTGTTCTAATTAATTGATCAGTAATCAAATTATCTTTGTACGAATTAATCTCGCGCTTCCGTATGCATTTATTTCTGAAAGCGTATCAACGTGTAACTTAGTGTTCAAACAGTGCATCGTATTTAGCCACGAGGTCATTACAAATTTAAATTTCGAACTAGGTTCTTTTCTGAATTTAAATCTATTTATTCATTTAGTTGCGCCGTCTGGACGGCGCAACGGACGGCGATAGAGAGAAATCTCCTTTAATATTTCTTGTTGACTACCTACCTACATAAATGCAATTCAAATACCTCTGAAATTCTTAAAAGAATATAAGTTAGGACTGTTTAGTGTCACATTTGAAACTCATTCTTATAGAAATTTCCATAGATGGATTATTTTTATCACACTACAAAGGTTCTGTAGTGATACTTACTAGTGATTTAGCCAGTGAACTGATTATTCAAAATAATTGTGCGATGAATATTACAGTGTGGTTTCGATACTACGTACGTAAGTAAGGTTGCTAAAGTGTCCCTGCAAAGGTTTAATTTTTAATTGATTTACTTAGTTATCCATATGAGTCTGTGTTAGACGTTTTGCTTCTTATACTTTTACAACTTAGACATTGAATTTAGACATTGTGCTTTAAAGACGTTCTGCAAGTTAAGGCTTTACGATCATAACAGGTTTAATTGTCAAAATAACATAATAACTTGGTATTCAACTTACTTGGATTTATTTTAGAGTCACCGTGTGTTCCATAAAATTAAACGAAAATAAGTCCCTGTAATACCCAGCAAAACGTTACATGAATTTGACTTTTAGTTGTGTTTCTAGGGTCAATGACCGACTACCGTGACTTCATACACTTTTTAAAGATCTAGCGATCCATTGTTACTGTGTTTAGATAATCGGTTGATACACTTTATTCTTAATCGAGGAATAAGGCTTTTTGTTCTAAATACTCCGGCTACTATTGGTTTAGAGCGTTTGACATTTTATTTTATTTTATTCGGAAAACCAACAGTATTTACAAACAATTAATATTAAGCAGTATTAACTTAAATCAAGGACAATTACAGGTTTTCCTAATGTAACAAAAAGTAAGTCGATAAGCATAATACTTAAAATAAAAAATTAGAAAAAAAGTTATCGTTGAAGACTCTTTTTAATTTAACTGTGTGATGAAATTGAAATTTTGCTAAATAATTTATAAATCTTGCTAGAATAAAAAACAAGATATTTAAAAATAAAGTCATTGGGTGGGTATACTTGAACACTCAAATTGACAACAGCACAAATGCAGCTTGCAAACAATTTAATTAGTTTCAACGTTTCATTATTCAAGTTTGTTTGAGCGTTATAATCGCAAAATATCATTACGAGTAACAAATAGTATTAAGTACCTATGGATAAAAGGACATTGCAAATATGATATTAATTACGTACTAAGATTATCCACATTTATATAGTAAACAATGATAACAAAATAGGCTATTTAAGTAAAGCTATTCAGTGCAGTAAAGTTAATTTATATGTTAGTGTTTAAGTGCGTTTGAGATGTGGGGCGTCGGACAATGGAATAGCTACGAAAGTCGATTCTTGAGTGGTCCCTTTATTGGGAGAAAAACAGAGTTTTTATATTGATGTGTGGTAGGTTGTTAGTCATGATTCGGTGACCCATACAGATAGAATGTCTAGAAAAGAGTATCCAATTACAGTTATCAAAGTATCAGGTTACATGCTACACGTTTACAACAAAAGGTCAGTTTAGGCCATTTACAAAAACAATTACTTATTTAAAGGGTGAACAAACGCGAGAACAAGTGCAGTCAAATTGTAGTACTTATTTACACATTGTGTTTGTTACTAGTTAGCTACTGACATCTAGGAGTTTTAATGCCCACATATAATGAAAGTTTCCTTTGACATTGATCAAGTTTGATTAATTGGACATGTGAGTGAATAGACACTTTAAAGCTTTCCAATACAATGAGAGTTGTGGAACAAATATTTTATACTTTGATCTTGAACATTCATAATAAATTCTGCCTTATGTGTAAACATTCTATTCAAATCCATTTATACATAAAGAGCTGTCAGTACCTACACTGATAAAATTTTTGAAGCTGAGCGATTACTTATTTTAACTTCTCATGTAGGTACCTACATTTACCTAATCATAGTCAATAGTCAATAGTCAAAATATATTTATTCAATAAACTCAATTAACAAGTACTTTGAAACGTCCAAATATTTTTTAACCTACCGCCCATTCAGGACATCATTTTTTAACTGTGGCAAAGAACGGGCGCAAGAAACCACAGCGCACAGAAGCAACGACATTTACAAAAATATATGTCGTTACCAGGTCACAAAATACAAAATATGAATTTGAATGTAAATAGTTTAATTAAATATGGTGCTCTATATAAATTAATTATAGGCAATTAGAAATAGCTGTTGGAGTAGGTGCTTGGAGCATTTCAGACCCAAGCTGTTTTGTCTTCTGTATAATCCGACACTTTATAATAAGCTTTTTTATAAAGCTTTTCTTTGATTTTGATTTTAAATTTATCAAGATCTAATTTCTGAATATCATTTGGTACTTTGTTGTATAATCGTACACACAGACCCTTAAAAGAATTATTTATTTTATGGAGCCTAGTATAAGGCACTGCTAATTTGTTTTTACTTCTAGTATTTAATTTGTGAATATCACTGTTTTTTGAAAACATTTCAATATTTTTATGAACATACACAAGATTTTCATAAATATATTGTGATGCAACTGTCATTTCATTATACGTGTTAGTGTTTGCGTACATGTGTTTGATGTGCCTTTATTAAGCGCAAGCGAGTGAGGCTTTGAGTTAATATTGTGTGTGTACTAGAGGTGATCGTTATATTAGATAACGAATATGTTTAAAGGATAACAATAGCGCATATTATTAATGTATAGGTAACATTTTCTGCTATTATTCCAATAAAATAATTTTATAGTTAAACCAACGCCATCTAGTTTCGTCGGTGAGTAAACTCCACGGTAGATTAGACTCCTATTACACACAAGATGTACTAATATGAACTGCATTTAAAAGTTACAATCAAGAACCTAATTTAAGGTCTGTTTTACCGATCTGTTCGTTATATCGTATGTCTTTGGTTTGAACTAGTACTATGAATTCTGTGACGTGAGACATAATGCCTAATATCCTAAATCACTAAAAATATTCAATTTGTTATTTTTACTGCTATTTATTACTAGTAATAATCATACCTTATAAATCAACGGAGTGAGTGTAACGTTCGGTGTAAGCTAACGTGCAAATCGCTTTGTAATTGTTGATAATACTTACGTTATTCTTTGAAAATGCCGCGTTTTAGAATGTGAAATAATTAATATAATAATAGAATGTGTATGTGTCCCTACACGGGGTCACCAATGTAAGGGTTAGTCAATGCCCTTAGGATACGAAATCTGAAGGATAAATAAAACGCACTTTTACCACGTAACTCCGTATTCTCGCCACTGAACTCCTTTACAAAATGCTTCCTTACTTATAGCTAAGGCTACGCGCTCAATGCAAGATGCTACGACAACTCAATGCTACGACGCGTTACAGATTACGATTTAACTTAACCTATTTTTGAGTATGTATGTGTCCCTACAGAATGAACCTTTAAATACCTATCTTACCTACATTTAAATACTGAGCGTAAACAACAAATCGAATCATAATAAGAAGAATAGAAAGGAAATCAGATCTCAAATAAGAATCGCAATTGATCAGCGATGATTGGGTAAAAATATGTTTAGTGGTTGTTGTTGTTATAGCAGTAAAAGTATCATAATGTTATAATATGGCATAGCGTAATGCTGTATTGTACGAATATGGTAGATCCGCACACCTTGTGTAATAATGTATGGTCATGTAAATATTAAGTTTGTGTTTTCTTGACTTAGTATTTTGATATTGAGTAAGATATATACTTAATATTGACTTAGTGATTTATTTATGATGCGAATAGGGCGGTGACTTCGAAGAAACTTAGTCAGTGATATCATAATGAAGTATAGTGATGTTTAGTTTACTGTAACTGTTGCCTAACAAGTGCGCAAACCATCATTAAGTTAATGCGCGTTAATCTTAAACAAATGAAATGTCATGACATCTGTCAATTAGTCTAAATATCGTTTATCATGTGAGTGAACTCTCTTTCCATCTCATTAATAAACGTTGAAGTTGAGTAAGGCTACTCCAAGTATTAAATCGGTGTTAACAAATTTTACTATTAATAAACATAAACATGAAGTATCTAATGAATGAGTACGCTAGTCTGATTTTACTCTCGGAGTAAAAGTTGAATAGATTGACATTTTGTAGTCTGCTATTTTCTATTGTTGCCGTTGCCGTTGATGTGGGTTTGGTTTATAAGATGAAGTTTCAAATTTAATATTTCATAAAAGAAATCTGTACTTATTCTAAGTAAAAATCGTAACTAACAGCTCAAGCTTAAAACTAGTAATTGTTTAAATTATCGATTTTGAGTCGGACTGTCAGGTGGTGACTGATAAGTGACTTCTATCATAGAGCATGCAGGTCGGCCGCGAGTACTAGCCAAGCGTTGCCATGACAATGCAGAAATATAATAGCGATATTTGGTCCGAGATAATAGCTTTAGAAAATGCCAAAATTATGTCAAATAAAGAGTTCATAATACTATTCTACAGAGTTCATTCAAAACTCAGTTTTTACCTTTTAGCTATAACAGTTGCCATTGAGAACATGTTGATCCTTGCGTAAGGAATTACTTGTTAGTCCAAGCTTACTACATGTTTATTTATAACGATGCAAATTTGAACTTAATACTAGCCTAATCTGGATTTAACTAGTCTCAAGCGTAAGTTCGGATTGAGACAGGTGTATTCCATTTTTATTGATGAAACTGTTTGGTTTATAGCGTGGCTAGTGAAGCATTAGTGAATACTATAGTTTTCTCACTACAATTAAAGGGTTGATTGAGAGCGCGATTATTTATCTATTGATATTTAATGATGATTAGTTACGATACGACTTTATAGGCGTCTTTCAGTGTTCGTATATTACAATTAAGGCGTTAATATTTATTTTCTTTTGAGTTACTCAATACAAAGATAAACGGAATTTCAAAAATAATTATTATTATTATCATTATTATTATAAGTCTTAAAGAAAAGGTGTTTTAAATGTTCCCTATAGTTGACTACATTATTTCTTGGACTACATTGTCGTATAAATAATTATGTACCGAGTTATTACATTTGCAACTCAGCGTTGTTTGTGGATGCATACACAAATAATGTTGGCTCTTTTCATGTTTAATAACAGCTGATTGAATTATAGTGAAGAAATATAGTGAGTCAACTGATTTACATCCTTTGCTTATTGGTTACTCCGATGTGTTTGTATGTAGGTATGTTTTAATCAGTACCTTATACCTAGATAACTGGTCTACCATTTATTTATATTATCAAGAACTATAGGTAATGCGAATAGAAGTTTTTAGTTGTTTCTTATTTAGTGTATAGTGACGTAACATTTTAATAAAGAACGTTAACTTACTCTTTCCTAGATACAGTGTTAACATAGATAGTTGTTAGTTTCTATTCGTTCTATTACAGATTAGTGGTAGCCCTCCAACATCATGGAACAAAGTCTAATGAATATTTTAAAAGCTAGCATAGTCAAAATAGAGAAACTTATCTTATTGGTTAGTGAATTGCATGAGACCCACACGAGTAAGACCATACTGATACATTATTTTTTGAGGCAAAGATCAATTCATCTAAATTAGAAATTTGTCTTAATAAATAGAAAACAATTTGAATAATTACTTTCGTCATGCCAACGATCTAGCCATCAAAGATATCTCAGATATAACCACCGTTTAACTGAAAGCCGAAGAAGTCCTGTGCGAACTTAAGGTTAAAATCAAGCATGTCAAGCCTTCCACGTCTAGAGATAGTGCGTTGCAGGTCACCGGCGGGAAACTACTGAAGCTGAGTCTACTTGAGTTTGATGGCGACGTACTTAACTAGACTTCGTTCTAGGTCCAGTTTGAATCGCAAGTGGGTAGCAGGAGACTTAGCGATGTAGACAAACTTCTTTATTTGAATTCGGCGCTTATAGGTGAGGCGAATAAATTGATCGAAGGTTTAGGTACCACCTATAGGAACTACGAGGTTGCAGTTACTACGTTAAAGGACAGGTACGGGTAAACGGAACGAGTAAAGGACGCTCATCATTCTGCTCGCGAGGAAGCTAATAGGATAACCAAAGCTATGACACCTAAAGAGAGAGTACTCCACCGAGACGTTGCACACCATGGATAAGAACATACGAGACAAGTTCAGAAGAGGATCCAACGTGCAACATCGACGGGGAGGCAAGGGTCATCAGCGATTTGATAGAGATTATCCGAGGAAGATTAATACTCAGAGCAATCAACGATACGACAACGCGAATAGGTATACTAGGTAGGTAGGTAGGTAGGTAGGTAGGTAGGTACCATACTTCACCCAAACTCTGTTTCAAGCGGAAGTATGATGATGTAAGGAGCAGAGGACCACATCCTTCATTCATAAGAGACCTGAGCAACAGGATTAAAGGAAACTGAATCTTCTGTAACGACGGTCATCCAAGTTATACGTGTCGTAGATTCAGAACCCTTAAAGAAAGGAAAGGGCGATTAGATGGTTGCTGTTACTTGTGCCTACAGCGAGGCCATATACGTGGTTGGTGTACTAGTAATGTAGCGTTCATTAAACCGGCGGATGTAGCTACCAGACCTGCCCAGCTGAAGGAAGACAAGAACAAATGGTAAAAGAGACCCGACTTCATAGCTAAGGATCTCTCGGAGGTGCCTGTCACACCGAGAAAAGACACTCTTCTTTTGGCGGGGGAGGGTCTGTCTGGCACGTCTGAGCCGATGCAGACAGATATCGATTTCGATAAGAGCTGTGAAGACTCCAAATAGAGGATCAAGACTTATGATTCAAGTACTAGGAAAGTAACGTCTGATGATAACCTGAGCATAATCTACAACCGTTATAGAGATTAAGAAAATATAAGCGGAACATATTGCTGAAGAGTTAGCTGGTAAGGAAATAAGTGCGGCGAGATGCTGCCCTACGTGTGCTGAGATGCTGCCCACGTGTCGGCATGAAAGTTAAGTGGTCAATCTCTCTACTCTGATGGAATCTATTTTATTCTCTTATTGCGTTTTGTGTAAACTTAGTTAATAACAGGAAAGTTAAGTGGTTTTAGTCTTTCCATTCTGACGGCACTATATTGTATTCTCTTGATGTTACTTTTATAAACTGACTGAGCTAATAATATGAAAGTAAAGTGGTTAATCTTTCTATTCTGATGGCACTCTATTTTATACCCGTATTTGGTGCTTGTGTGAACTGAGTTAATGATCATGCACTGTTAGAAAAAATGTGATTTTACAAGCGAAAATTTTACATAAATCTGTAAATTTAACAAAAATAATTGGGAAAACTACAGAAAATCAGTAGATGTACATAATTTTCGGTAATTTCACACAAATTTCGTAAATTTCACATAGTTTACGAAAATTTTACAGAAATTATGTTATTTTATTAAATTATTACATAAAATATGAGTTTTCACATGATAATTGGGTTTTAATTACATAAAATCTGTAAAATGTATTATTTGTATCTGTGATTTCACATGTTGTGATGGAAGTATTACTAAAAGTGGCGTACATTTACATAAGTTCGGTAATAATACATTTTTTGTGACAATTTACAGTTGAACGTATACTGATTTTACATAAAAAAAAGTAAATTTACCGACTCTTGAGGTAATAAAAGTTTTACCTATAATTTCACAGAATTTTATGTATTTTTTACATTTTAATTACATTATTACATGTTAAAAGTTGTTTTTACCCTATATCATATTTACATTTTACCTATTTATTAAGTATATTCACAGGTTACTGTAAAAACAGGTTAGATTCTGTGATTTCACGGAACAGTATGGTAAACTACATTTTCGATTGTTTTTTTGTACCTCCTTATGTTAGCTATTTTGTATTTTACTTAGTTTTTATCAATATTTTGTGATAGTACATCCTTCATATTGAAAAATGTCTGCAATTTGTATAAATTTCCATAAATAATAAGGATTATTTCAAAGTTTTATGTAACTTACAACTTTAAACAGTAAAAACACAAAACTGACCGGTATTTTTACATAAATAATAAACTGTTTAGTGTATTTACAATTATGTTATGTAATTTTAAACTATGTTTTGTGATTTTACATCTCTCAAAATGAAAAATTCACCCAAGATGTGTAAATTCATAAAAATAATAAGGATTATTCTAAAGTTTTATATAATTTCACAAGTTCAAATAGTAAAAATACAAATATGATAGGTATTTTTATATAAATACTAAACTGTTAAGTGTATTTACAGTAATTTTATGTAATTTTAAACTATGTTTGTAATTTTCTATCTCTCAAAATGAAAAATACCTCCGAGATGTGTAAATTCATAAAAATAATAAGGATTATTATAAAGTTTTATATAATTTCACAAGATCAAATAGTAAAAATACAAATATGATAGGTATTTTTATATAAATACTAAACTGTTAAGTGTATTTACAGTAATTTTATGTAATTTTAAACCATGTTTGTAATTTTCTATCTCTCAAAATGAAAAATACCTCCGAGATGTGTAAATTCATAAAAATAATAAGGATTATTCTAAAGTTTTATATAATTTTACAAGTTCAAATAGTAAAAATACAAATATGATAGGTATTTTTATATAAATACTAAACTGTTAAGTGTATTTACAGTAATTTTATGTAATTTTAAACTATGTTTGTAATTTCATATCTCTCAAAATGAAAAATACCTCCGAGATGTGTAAATTCACATAAATAAAAAAGATTATTGTGAAGGTTACGCGAACACTACACATTGAAATGAAACACGTTTTACGTATTAACTCGCGTTTAATGTGATCCAGTACGGACTGGAAATAACCAAATTATGAGAGACGACTAACATCTCAGTCTCCCTGTGTCCACGTCCAAACGTCAGGATAAAAATAAAATATGTAGTTATTAAACGCGAGTTAATCTGTAAAAAGTGTTTCATTTTGATTATACAGTTATTTTGTGTAATTTAAAAATATGATTGTAATTATACATCTCTCAAAATGAAAAATACCTCTGATTTATGTAAATATTATGGAATAATCTAAAGTTTTATGTAATTTTATGTATTTTTGTGACTTTTACCATTGTTTTGTAATTATACATCCGCCAGAACGAATAATATTTACGAGATGTGTAAATTAACATAAATAATAAGGATTATTCAAAAGTTTTATTTAATGTCACAAGTTGAAGTAGTAAAAATACAAAACTAATTAGAATTTTTACATAACTATTGAATTGTGTCAAACAGCGCCATCTACCGCCGTACGTTAACACTATCATATTATAAATCACGCTTGCTTCTTGGCCACCACGCCAGTATGATTGACTATTGTTTGTATATTTATAAACACATTTGCTTTTGTTAAGTGACTCTTATTACACCGATTTCAGCATCGTAATGTAAGCTACACACTAGTGCGGTAATGTAATTTAAAAAATAGTTCCTAATCGTTTGAATCTATGGACAACATGAGCCTTTAGCCCGTTAGTCGCTTTTACGACACCCAAGGAAAAAGAGGGGTTGGTAGTATTATTTTGATGAGCCCATCGCCGCTCTATGTTGTTGGATGTATGTGCAGTCTTTAGTCCGTTAGTCACCTTTTACTACACCCAAGAGAAGAGAGGGGTTGGTAGTATTATTTTAATGAGCCCATCGCCGCTCTATGCTGTTGGATGTATGTGCAGTCTTTAGTCCGTTAGTCGCCTTTTACGACACCGAAGGTAAGAGAGGGGTTTGTAGTAATATATTGATGAGCCCATCGCCGCTCTATGCTGTTTGATGTATGTGCAGACTTTAGTCCGTTAGTCGCCTTTTACGACACCCAAGAAAAGAAAGGGGTTGGTAGTATTATTTTGATGAGTCCATCGCCGCTCTATGCTATTGGAGGTATGTGCAGTCTTTAGTTGTTAATTGTTTAGTCCGTTAGTCGCCTTTTACCTTGAAAGTTTAAAAATAAATATGTCTAGTTTTAGTAATGAAGAACTAAATTTACAGTCTACACCACCGGAAATAATATGTGAAGCACAAAATGTTATTGACAGCCTATTACCATCTAAGTCCAAAGAAAAATACATGTTGGCTTACCAAAGATTTATACACTAGAAAAACATTAAAAACACGCAGTCATTTTCAGAAAATGTGTTTTCCTCGCAAATATGTTATAAAACGTCGTATGACATACGTGGTCTTCACCTAACTTGTGCTTGCACCTAACTAGGTTGACGACCGACCTCCGTGGTTAAGTGATTAGCACGCCGGCGGGTCTGGCGTCACGCCAACTCTGAGGTCCCGGGTTCAATTCCCGGTCGGGTCAATTTAGAGAAAGACTGTTTTTCGAAACTGATTTCCGGTCTGGGTATTTTGTCATGTTTATGTATATTTTTTATCCGTTGTCTTACCATATTAACGAGTTTAAAAAAAATACTCATCTTGGTCTAGCTAGATAGTTGGTGTGGAGCGTCAACAGATTGAATTTGAAATGAATTTAGGTTGGTAGATAGGTACTTACTTACTTAATGGAGTAACTGCTAATACGTAATACTACCACGAGAATATAAAATAAAATCGTAAGAAGTATAAGTAGGTAGTAGTAGTAAAAATAATAATCACATCACACTAATATTATAAAGGCGAAAGCTTGTGAGTGTGTATGTTTGTTACTTCTTCACGTAAAAACTTGTGATATAGATATCAACCAGCCTCTGTTAATCAATTTTGTTTTAAAAACTCGTCTTTCTAGCAGTGCTAAAACAAAAATTAATAAGTCTTATGTGTCTGTGGCAGACCTAATAAAAGATATAAAAAATGTTTTAATTCCGATTAAATCATACACAGCCATTTTAGACCGAATGCTACGATGTAGGCAAGGAAACAAGACCATAGAAGTGTTTGGTAGTGAAATCGAAAAAATGTCCAACGATTTAAGTACAGCACAGGCTAATGGAGACGAGTCGGCATATAATTTATTAAAGCCGATTAATGAAAAAATGGCTATCAAGCGTTTCGCTGACGGCCTAAACAATGCTCGTACAAGCATTATAGTTACGTCTAGGTCCGTAAGCACAGTTAGGCAGGCAATAACTATAGCCTTAGAACAAGAAGACTCGGTAGTGAAACCACCAATAAACAATTATGTTAACTATGTTTCGAACCAGCGATTTGAAAAGATAAATAAAAACTATCATCAACAATATAATAAGTCACGTAACAACAACGCGACGAGTCAGCAAGGTCGGGGTCGTGCCTACTATAACTCGAATAGGTTTCAGGGTCAGCGCAACACCAGGTTTACGTCACCTCATAATAAACGTAGGAATGTACATTTCTTAGTTGACTCAGCAGAACAGTCTAATGACGAGAACGAAAGTGAACGTCAGAGTATACGTCAGAACGAACATCATAGCGATGATTTTTTTCGTTCTGAATAGCGCTGAGGTAGATATTTGTAGTTATGGTAGTGGTAATTACGTTTGTTTTACTTGTAGTCAAACTCAAATTTCTCTATTAGTAGACACAGGGGCAAGCATTTCAATTTTAAAGTTAGATTGGTTAAATAAACTCCGTAGCGTGTCCCGCGACGCAAAGCTAGTAAGGGATGAAATTAAGATTAAAGGAGTATGTGGGGATTTAGTATCAATAGGTTATGTTTATCTAGACTTATGTGTTAACAATTATAATTTTAGGCATAAGTTTTATGTGTTTAGCAACTTCCACTGTAAAAATGATGGAATTTTAGGAGAAGATTTTTTATTAAAATATAGTTGTAAAATTAACTATGAAAATAAGCTGGTTACATTACAGGATAAGATAAGTCTAGAATTAGGCTTAGGTAAAAACATAATAACGACTATTCCAGGGAGATGTGAGGTCGTAAAATATGTTTCGTCAGAGATAAAGGGCGAATGTGTCATTTTAGCGGAGGAAGTTATTGCAGGCGTATTTGTAGCAGGCGCCGTGGTAGTAGGAGACGGGAAAAAGATTCCGGTGCGATTTTTAAACACACGGGAAGAAGATGTAAAATTAAATAACTTTAGCCCGAAAATTAGAAAATACTCGGATTATTTCGTATGCTCTTTTGATACGGAAAACGGAAAATCTGTCGAGAGGGTTAAACAACTATTCGATTTTCTTAAATTAAAAACATATCTTGGTGATGAAGAGAGACGGTCTATTGAGAAAATATGTGCAAAATATGCAGATATCTTTCATATGCCGGGTGATAAGCTATCCGTTACAAACTTATACGAGTACAACATTAAACTGCAAAATGACGCGTCTCCTGTTTATGTCAAACCGTATAGAATACCGCACGCTCAGAAGGCTGAGTTAATAAAACAGGTAGGTAAATTGTTAGAAGAAGATATTATCGAAGAGTGTACCAGCGAATGGTCTTCTCCATTATTATTACTTCCGAAAAAAGCTGACAGTAGCGGTGAAAAAAAGTGGAGAATCGTAATAGATTATAGACTTTTAAATAAAAAAATAGTAGACGAAAAGTTCCCGTTACCAAATATACAAGAAATTATTGACTCACTTTCGGGATGCTTATACTATTCTCATTTAGACCTCAGTTCTAGTTATTACCAGCTAGGGTTATCACCAGAATGTAGGAAATTCACTTCTTTTACAGCTGATAAGCAATATCAACTGAAAAGATTACCTATGGGTCTCAAAACGAGTCCTAGCGTATTTTCTAAACTTATGTCTATGGCTCTATCGGGTTTAAATTACGAGATATGTTTTCTATATCTCGATGACGTAATAGTTTTCGGGAAAAGCCTATCGCAGCATAATACAAATTTAATGAGTGTATTTGAGAGGTTTAGGTCAGTTAATTTAAAACTAAACCCTTGTAAGTGCGAATTTTTGAGGAAAGAAATTAATTATTTAGGGCATGTTATTACGCCAAACGGGGTGTTGCCAGACAACAGTAAAATCGAGGTCTTGGAAAAGTTCCCAGTACCTAAAAATGTAAATGAGATTCGTCGTTTTGTGGCTTTTGCGAACTTTTATAGAAAATTCATAAAAAAGCCACAATAGTGTACCCACTAAACCGTCTTTGTAAGAAACATGTCGAGTTTCAGTGGACGGAAGAATGTGACGTGGCATTTCAGACCTTAAAAAAGTCACTTAGTTCATTTCCTGTCTTAGATTATCCAGATTTTGGAAAAGATAATGTTTTCCGGTTGCAAACCGATGCGTCAGGGGTAGCCTTGGGGGCTGTATTATCAAATGGAAATAATAAGCCCGTAGCTTATGCAAGCAGACAATTAAACAGTTCAGAAATAAACTACCCAACCATTTTTAAAGAGTTATTAGGGGTAGTGTGGGCTATAAAACATTTTCGACCATATTTATACGGACGAAAATTTAAAATATTAACAGATCATAGACCATTGGTTCATTTATTTAGCATAAAAGATCCTAGTAGCCGTTTAACTAAGTTTAGACTTTGTTTAGAAGAATATGATTTCGATATTGAATACATAAAAGGTTCCGAAAATGTAACGGCAGATGCCTTATCGAGAGTCATTATAACATCAGACGAGTTAAAAAATCTAAATTCAAATTTTTTGGGGGTATTAACCCGTTCAATGAAAAGAACCATGGAGCAAAATAATGAACCCGCTACCTCTGGAAGTAGCAGGGTTGAGCCCCCTGTTGATCATAGGCAACCAAGAGTGGTAGATATTATGCAGAAATCACAAAATGATGTAGGTTAGATATTTGTTCGTATGAAAACTTCGTGAAGTTGAGGAAAAAGAAAAGATACGTCTCACAGACGGGTGATATGTTATTTAGTGACTCTACTATTTACATAAATCAGGAATCTCTACTAACGGAGGCGCGCCGAGACGCAACGATAGGAGAACTGAGTGCATTATGTAAAAAAATATAATATTGTAGAAGTCGTTGTGATTAAAAATGGGTTTAATAAAAAGTTTATAAAAATTTTGACCCAAACTTTCATGAAACATAAAGAATTACCGCGGTTATGTATTATTAATAACCAAGTTGAACATGTTACAAATAAAGACTTGATACGTGTTATACTAAATGATTATCATTTATTGCCGACAAGTGGTCATGTAGGCATAAATAAAATGACTAAGAATATTCGAAAAAAATATTTTTGGAGTAATATGCAAAAAGACATAACTGAATATGTGACTCGCTGTAA
Source organism: Scoparia ambigualis (assembly GCA_963921215.1). Taxonomy (NCBI): domain Eukaryota; kingdom Metazoa; phylum Arthropoda; class Insecta; order Lepidoptera; family Crambidae; genus Scoparia; species Scoparia ambigualis. The sequence goes on along the minus strand of OY992523.1, from coordinate 3,198,398 downwards.
AGATTGCCAAAAGCAGAAATTTTGTAATAAAAATAATAAAGAGAAAATGGTAATAACCACTACAGCATCTACTTCTTTTGAAAAATTATATTTAGATATTGTGGGGCCGTTGGAGGTCGATAATTTGGGTAATAAATACATATTAACAATACAATGCGAATTGACAAAGTTTGTAGAAGCTTACCCAATACTTGATAAGTCAGCTGAAACTGTTGCTAGGGTTTTTACTGAAAATTTTATTTTACGATATGGTACTCCCAGGGTTATTGCGACTGACTGTGGAACGGAATTTATTAATTCCACGTTAGAAACAGTATGTAAATTGCTAAATATTGATAAGTTAAATTCAACACCCTATCATCATGAGAGTATAGGTTCGCTAGAAAACTGGCACAAACATCTCGGATGTTACTTGAGAATACAAACACAGAATCAGTCGGCAAATTGGAGTACCTGGATACCATATTGGTGCTTTGCTTATAATAATTCTGTAAATACTAGTACCAAATACTCCCCTTAAGAACTAGTTTTTGGGAAAACATGTAACGTACCTAGTAATTTAGTTAGTAAAGTTGATCCCTTATATGTATACGACAATTATCCATCGGAGTTAAAATTTAGATTGCAAAAAGCTCATAATGATGCCAGGAACAACTTATTAATATCAAAACAAAGTAGAAAAACTAATTATGATTTAGATTGTAAGGAAGTACACTACAAAAAAAAGGTGATCTACTCTTGTATAAGAATGAAAATTATAATAAATTGAATGACTTGTATTTAGGTCCATTTGAAGTTTTAGAAGAGCTAGGTACTAATGTAAAAATATTAAAGAATAATAAAGAATATATAGTTCATAAGAATAGGACTAAGATATTTAGAAAATAAGAGTTTACTTTTCAGGGAAGGGATGCCTAGCCTTTTCAGGGGAGGTGTGATATAGTGAATTACACTATCAGCACGTACTCAATAGTACGTGATAATTAAGGTCTTCCTGATTGACAAGGCGTCCTTCCTCTAGTCACGTATAGATGTGATGTTAATTAGTATTTAAGATGATACACTAGAGGATAAAGATTATTGATTAAACGCAAGACATTGTTTCATTTCGGGTCTCCGTCCCAACGCCATTACAAACTACTGAATGGATTTGAATGAAATTCGGCAAACAGATAGTTTATAACCTGGATTAACACATAGGATACTTTTTATCCAGATATTCCCACGGGAAGTTTATTAAAGTAAGCAATTTGTAAATATATAAAAATTTGATTTTAAATTGAACCTATCTTTCACTTTCCTACATAATTGTCCTTGCAGGTTACAGGTTTACATTACATAACATGCTATGTAACATATACGTCTAATCAAGTTGTAATAGCTTACCGATATGCAAGAAAGCAAGTTGTTACACTAGAAGTAGGTACCTACCTAAACTAGAAGATCACCAGTCGAGCATCTTTTAGTTAGTGGTAATTACGAGTACGTGGTACCTACCCAACTCTTTAGACATCTGGTAAAAATAACAAATATTAACGAAACCCCATGTTTCGGGTCGTAGTCTCGAAATTCCCGGAACTCAATTATAGCACGCACACCGGTTCGTCATTCACCTACTTAGTTAGTTAGGTACTTAGACCACAGAATAAATAATAGTACTACAATAGCCGGACACCTGGCAAGTCTATTTAAACTCCATTTACTTCAGTTCAATTTGCTTTTCATGTCTTAAGTTTCTAACCTATCACGTGACCTACAGGAGTAGGGCAATTTATGTTCTACTAGCGGCCGCTCGCGGTTTCACCCGCGCGGTTCCCGTTCCCGTGGGAATATCGGGATAAAAAGTATCCTATGTTTTAATCCAGGTTATAAACTATCAGTATGCCAAATTTCATCAAAATCCATTCAGCAGTTTTTACGTGAAAGAGTAACAAACATACACACTCACAAATTTTCGCCTTTATAATATTAGTGTGATTGGTGATTTTTGAGATCAATGTTACAGTACTACACTTACTAATTATTATAATTATGCATGTAATTACAAATAAACGACGTTTAAAATACCAACGAAAAGTCCTAACTCGAACGCAATAGGTTAACGTTTGCACTTAGTTAAGGTATAACACGTTCCGTTATTGTATAAATATTATAAAGCTCTAATTTTAATGTTGGTAACTGTCGCGCGTCGACGCGTCGCAACTTGCAGAGCGAGCTACAAATTTTAGTTTGGCACTACTTATGCCGTGGCCATACTTAGGTATCGCGATTCGAAGATTCGCGTTGTCGCAATATGTCTGGTCAAACCAATGACATATCATTGGGTCAAACACTTCTCGTTATCGCAATACAACATCGCGCTAACGCGCCGCTGTCGGTAAATTGCCGCACATCAAAAATGCGATAAAGTTCGTGCGGTATAGGGTAAGTGCACCAGAGAATGAACCAATCCAATGAATGAACAAAACGTCGATTTTTCTATGTAGTAAGAAATCCGCGCTTTACAACTATCCTCACTATTTTTTTTTTAATTGCAACACTTTTTACGTTAACTAGTCACACAGGAATCATCCTGAGTCCGTAGTTCTAAAATGGAGAAGGTCCTAACCGGACGCTCGATGGTGTTTTGTGGTTTGTATGGGGTCCGTAATAAGGAGTCAGGTAAGTCATAGTGTTTGATATTAACTTTGTAGACATTATATGTGTGCTAGTGAAAATAAAATTATGCCACAGGACAGTAGAACGGTTGCTTCATCTAATATTCATGAGATTTTGTAGAACTTCATGCATTATTAAAAATTTTAGGGAGTTCGAATATATGACCACAAAAACAAGCAAAATCCAGTGAATGAACATGTGGTACATTCATAGGAGGCTTGTGATTTTTCAAAATATGTTATTGCTATTAATCATTTAAAAACAATACTAATTTCGGTACTGTGAAAGTGTACATACTATTTTTTTTAATATATACCTTGACTTATATAATAATTAAAGTATTTCTATTTAGGAAAGTTATAAATAAACCACTTCAAAGTCAAAGTCAAAAGATATTTATTCAATAAACTCAATTAATAAGTACAGTAGTTAATTACAGTAGATTATTGTTATTTAATTGTAATTAAATTTGTATATCTCATTCGAATCGAATATAGTATTGATACCCACAAACAATAGTAGTAAGTAAGTAGTAATTTTTATTTAAAAAACTGTGATCCACGTTGCATGCCGTGGCAGCCTCTAATTGAGACGACACTTAGCTAAGTCCATATTATGTTCTACCTCATTATTACTTGAATTTGTGTTTGTCTTGTTGGTTGTCCTTAAATAAATAAATAAATAAAGTACTTAGAATCGTCCAAATCTTTTTTTACCCAACCACCCATTCAGGACGTCATTTTTTAACTGTGGCAAGAAACCACAGCGCACAGAAGCACAGACATTTACAAAAAAAAAAAATGTCGTTACCAGGTCATGAAATCCAAAATATGAATTTGAATGTAAATTATGTAAATAGTACTCCATATAAACTAATTATACTTACTTGTACTTGGAGCATTTCCGACCCAAGCTGTTTTGTCATCTGTGTAATCTGACACTTTATAATAAGCTTTTTTATAAAGTTTTTCTTTGATTTTGATTTTTGCATAAATTATCCAAAATCTCTAAAAGTAAGAGTTTCATTCAAAAACGGAGAAATTATATTCTTCTTCAACAAATTCGGAATACCATACAATAATATTGTTTTATCTAGGATTATTTATATTTTTAAAGTTCTTGAATTTCTTAACTGTTCATTTACTGGTGCACTTACCCTACTAGAATTTTATCGCGATAGTCTGGCCACTTCGTGCAGTATATTTGTCATTAGGTCAGTGTGACGGCGCCCCGCAACCCGCGTTCTTTCCATTGTCGCTCAACACAGGCAATTAGGGATGTCCACGCAATTGCATTGAACGAACTAATATCAACAAAAACAGTAGGTAATATTAATTTGTTGTAGCCAGAGATTTAAATCGTTGGATGCGCCTTGCACTTTCAAAAACTGTCCACGTTTTATGGCTGTATGCGGAACGGCAATACTTACTGTAATTATGCTATTGAGGGCGGAATATTAAAGGTAGGTACGTAAAGTAGGTACTAATAAAAAATATTAGTTATACATTTTTATTAGCATACATGCAGTATCGCATCTCACTGTCTGTATTTTATGTAACCAGAAAGCGATGATTATGACATGTGCTAAACAAAATTACATTATCGCAGCATACTGTTTTTAAGACTAGACCCTTCGATCAACAATACCAACTAGATAACGCGTCACGTACAAAATCAAAGCTCAGTTACAAAAGTTATCAAACAGGTTTAAGTTCAACCTAATTACAACCATGGCACCATAGCGAAAGTAATATACTCCGGCCGTTAAATTGCTTTCTCGGGCATTATTTATGCAACTTTTAAATACACATTGCGGCGTTGTGAACGTGTTTACATTGGCCGTGTTTCAAGCAAACTAAACAAAATAAACGCTCACTTCTCAAGTGTGCTGTTATTTACCGAGACACAATTTTAGCGCCGACGTGATATCTAGTTGGTATTGTTGATCGAAGACTAGACCACTCATTTAGTCAATTTTGGAAAACTGCTTAAGATCTAAACAGTATATCTTCTTAGTGTTTATTTGCTCGGGTCATGTCCATTTTTTAAACAGTAAATTACTTAACATATTAGTGGTATAGATATGATATAGATCATACTGTAGTATTGCCGAGAGACTCTGAATAAGAACTTTTGCAGTAAGTGTACTCACTGTGATCATGCTTGGTAATATAAAAAAAATGCTCGACTTACTGCAAATTTTTAATAGTAAACTTTGTTTATTTACATTTCGCTCGAGCGAGAATTTGAAAATAGCTAGTTAGTTAGTTGTATTTTATCATCTCATTTGTGTGACCGAATACGTGGTGGGAAAGTGAGAAAGTTACGTGACCTCTATGTAATATTCTTAAAAAAACCAGTTGAGGAAATTTGTTCCTCTTTTGATAGGTTGATAAGATGTTGTTGACACGGCGAACTAAATTGAACTACAGATACAGTCAGAACGGTGCTGAACGAAAGATGCATTGATGCGCGCACATCCCTAGCGGCAAACGCACAGCCAAGCCAGCCAGCCACACAACACAGCCAGTGACTTAGCGAGTCTCCGTGAGTGCAGTTGGATGCTGGCTCCACTGTTACCTACCAGCACATCAGGGCGGGCAGGGCAGTTTAAATACGTGCTTTGGCCAGAACAACGTGAATTTGGTAAGATGTGTACATTTTTTAACTAACAGATAAGATAGTTAGTACCTATAGGTCGGACTGTATTTGAGCGGCACTGCAATGAGTCTCACTCGCAGCATACCTATAGTTGCCTCCTATGGATTCATTCAGTTCTAGGTTTAACAAACGCAAAAAATTAATACTTACTGCTTTATAGCTACGTAAATGTTGATAACTTCCTGTCTCAAAAAATAATTCTGGCAATTATCGATAAATCTATGACTATAAAGCAGCTAAGAACTTTTAGCCGCCATTTAGTCCTGCACAAATGAAACGATCTTTAAAATTTTTCAAGGTTAGAAAAGAAAATATGTAGGTATGTATTTAGTTACATGAATATCATTATTTAACAAAATCAACCAATTTCATATTTAAGTTGAAATAAAGCCTGATTTTTCTTATCATATTCTGTAAAAACTGTAAAACTGTAATATTCTATTGCTTGAGTGAAGTCATCATCATCATCGTCAGCCTATAAACGTCCCACTGCTGGGCACAGGCCTACCACGTGGATAATAGCACGTTGGGATATTAGGCCATAACATGACCCACCACGTTGGCCCAATGCGGGTTGGTGGGTTTTAACGACTGCCATCTTACGACAACAACCGGGACCAACGGCTTAGCGTGCCTTTCGAAGCACGTAGGACGTAGCGATGGTCGATTTAAACCATAAATAGTGCAATCGCGTAGGTTTGGCAACGTCGCGTAGGTATTACCGCGCATAACCCACAACATCTAAATAATTATTTTAAGCGCCTTATGTGTGGGGATTAAAGTTATAGATATTAAATGTCTCAAAATTAGATTAGCAGTTTTGCATAACAAATTTAGACCTTAGGATGATCTATTTAAAATAGATTTGTTTAAGTATTTTTATGACTTTTGACCGCAGCGCTTTTTTCTCATTATTCCTCTTGCTTTCGTGACGAGTGTATACAAAAAATGTCTCGCGCGAACTCAAGTGTTATTTGTATTTACTTTGAAAAAACTAATGTCTACCTACATAATATTCCATAACTTATCTAAAACATCCGATAAACAGGTATCATGAATTTACCAACACCGTATCAATTAACTAGTTATTTCGGTGCTGTTAGATTGGCAATACCGTACCTACATCTCCGATAAATAGTTTCAAAAATAAATAGTTTTGAAAACCGTTATCGAAAACCAATACATAGTTTCAGTTTCGGTACGCGAAAAACCCGTTATTACCCATTACTACGGAGGACCTCGAGATGTTTTAAATTTGGTCACCCATCCAGCGACCCGGCATTGCGAAAGTTGCTTATCGGGCAAGATCGCAAGCCGAACGCGCTAACCGCTGCGCCATCGTTTGAAAAAGTAGGCATTTCGCTACTATGTCATTACGCGATTTAGTCATAATACGAAGTAGGGAATATGAGATATGGATTATTTGCTACGTGTAGGTTTTTTGCATTGTAGGTATTGACAGCCGGACCCAGAGTAGGTATGGTCTGCATAGTTAGTTTTCTTTACTTACCTATGTATAGGTAAGTACTTATTTACTTGAAAGTATACAATCTTTTTCTTACAATTTTAAGATTTAACAAAATCTTATAAGTAGGAGTACTTACCAAGATAGGTAAAATGGCACTTAATAGGCGACACTCTGACCCTATAGCTTGCCTTATACCTACATCTCTGAATTCATAATCTGAATGCGTATTATTCATTCTTAAAGCCAGGAATTCTGGGATTTATGAATTCAGAGATGTTTATGGGATGATTTATATTAGAGCGGGTCGTGCACGGAGCGTGCCCCGTCCGGGCCCGGACGGCGCCACTGATTTGAGACGTTGCATACATTTTGTATTTATATTAGAGCGGGCCGTGCCCGGGACACACCCCTTGCACGACCCGCTCTAATATAAATCATCCCTTAGGCCAGACGTGGGCCAGCCTAATAAGTAATTAATCTAATAAGTTTTTTGTAGATTTTTATTAAACCCATTAAAATCACTTTAAGCCACTAGATTTTGAAAATTAAATAATCATCAAACCTGGCCTGATTTGGTAATGATTTGCCTCCGGTTCACTCTACTGTTGTTTTGTTTGACAGACCAGAATCAGGATGCCATTTTTAAAAGTGTGGTCTGTGGACTGCGCAGAAAAAAAGGCTGTATGCATCAATGATCTGTCTATCGAGCAGTTATTGGAAAAGGGTAAAATTTTAGCTAACTAGTAGTGATTAGAGTCAACTTTTTTAGCTAGAAAGTAGAACAGTTTATCAGATTATGTAGATATACCTACCTACATATTATGTATTATTTATTAAAATTATGTGACTCAAATAAATATATTATAGGCTTAGATTAAAACAAAAAGGGTAATTGTTTGTTTTAATTTAAGATTATAGGTTAATAAAAATAAAAATAATAATATTGATTTGCTGTGTACTTAGATGAATATAGTGTGTAACGTATTTCAGAATGGCTATTTTTATGAATACCCTTTCTGAAAATATAGAAATCCGAAAAAGATGACAAAGAAAGGTGCATACAAATTGTAATCATTATTGTAGTAGGTACTTAAATAAAATTCTGAGGTTAACGTTGTCGTGAATCGTGAAGATCTTGGAATATTTGAAATTACTTACAGTAGCATGAGCGTAAAGGGAGAACAAAACTCCTTCTTTGTTAAATTCGTACAAGCAACAGTATATTGTAAAAAGTGCCTTATTATAGCACTTTTTAGAATATACTGTTTCTTCCTTCTTTTAAGTAAGTATATTAAAGAGTATAATGTTCTTTGCACGAATTTGGCAAAGCAGTTTTGTTGTCGTTCTACTTTAACGGGCCCGTACTTATAAAAAAGCAGCAGAGTAGTATTCGGTATAATTTTAAAATTAAAATATTTTTTACAAAGTTTGGCCAGATAATAATAATACTTCGTGAAAGTACCTTTTCTTTAGTGGCATTGTTTACTGCAAGTAGTAGTTATTGAAAAAAATAAAATGCACATGTTTACTGTTTTTTTTTCTTGCAGCCAATGCTAAAGGAATTAAAGGAAACAAGGTCTTTTTAATTGACGGAACCGAAATCGACGAAAACGAAGCTTTATCAGAATATAAGGAAAGCCCATTCCTTATCGGAGATGAATATACATACACAGAAAGGAGACATTCCATCGATAGTTGCAGCACGAACACTTTAGGCAGCAATTTCCCAGGGTCACCATCATCTGTCAAAAGTGACAGCGGCAGTTCTGATGTTAATACTGCATTCATCATCCCCTATGATAAAGTATCAAATTCATTGTTGACTAAGCTCATTGGAGATTCGCCTATAGAAAATGTAGATCTGAATGCACTTGTCAGGATTGTGGCACAGGAGTTGATCCATGATAACCCTCATCCTACTAGATCAATGTATAGAGTAATAGCTCAAGAATTATGTGAACGGTACCCGTGTTTATATGATAGAGATGACGATACCAAAGCACTGATTGGATCCGGCTACAGTACTGTGTTTAAGAAGATTGAGGAAAGAATACATTATCTTCAGAGACCAAACAAGTCAGCAGGAAATATTACAACCTCTAAGAAAAAGATTAAACATATAAAAAATTTAAGTGCAGGATGTAAAGATTGGGAGCCAGCTTTACCAAAAGAAGAAACTGCAGAGAGTCTACGTGATAAACAGTCGTGGCTTGCAACATATGCAACCATTAAAGAAAGAGATGAAGAAACTGTAGAGCATTTCATGGAGGTCACATATTCACGTACAAGACAATTTCTTAACACAACCCCGACCATATCAGCTGTTATTGTAGAATGGCCTATACTAATGGAACCCAAATATATGTTAAAACACTTCGAAAGGCTGTGTTGCATTAACACCTCGAAGTGCATGAGCACATTTCTGGAAAAAATTACGAAGGCAATTGAAAAAATTCAAAAAATTGTCAAAAACACTCCAGCGGCTGACGAAAAGGATGATGACCTGCCAAAATTTTTAAAACTAGTTGGGACCTATTTCAAAGAAGACATTACCTTTATTCTCCAAAACTTAACTCAGGTATGTTATTATTAACTTAAGTATTAATTTACATAGGAGACTTTTAATTTTATCGTCAGATTATAGTCACTGAAAATTTTAAAAAAATACCTTGATTTTGCGAGCTCGACTAGCTCTTGGCCGTTTTTTTACACTTTTTCTTAACTATGAATAGAATAGAATTATTTAGAATTACTTATTTGCTAAGAATATGGTTGGTTACAATTAGCTGGTCATATTTTTATAGGCTCACATATTCTGCCATGTAGACATGCAAAATTTTACAAAATAAATTTTAATTAATTAATTATACAAAAAACATTAACATTGTTGCCATCATGTGTTTATGTGTGTCTTATTATGTGTTTATTACATTTACAGGAATTGACAAAATCAGATTTATGCCAATTATCGAAAACTCCATCACCAAGCATTATTTCAACTAATATCGGAGGTGAGGTTTTTATATATACTTATTTTTTTTTTTTTTTTCGGGTTCGAGTGCCGCTGTTTTGATTTTTGGGTCTCATTTTAATTAAACTAGTAACTTTGTTATTTGAAATTTTGCACATTTTTTAACATTAACTTGTATCCATTTTCGCAGATACTCATGAAATCTACTATTTAGTAGTTGAACAACAAATCATCAGCGAAGTCTCAAATTTTAGTGATGCTTTGAAATTGTTGTGTGCTGCGTACTACGTGTTCAATTTGGCTTACCCTCAAGAAGTACAAAGTGTTCTGGAGTTCATACAGCGATATATTTTTAAAATAAACCCTACAGAAGGAAGTAAAGTAACGAAGACAACTAAGCAGCTCATAAGAGGTAGCATTCTCTCGAAGGTATTGTCCTTAATCACAAAATTAAGAAATTAATTAAGTACATTTGAAATCGAGAAAAGTTAAGCTTTGCCATCATGGTATTTACTTGTAGTTATTGTAGTAAAAAAAATTCTTTTGTTTCTAGTTATAATGTACACCTAAAAAGTCACAGATTTTGCAAGAATGTTAAATACGTGTGTGCCTTATCTAGTTGCAAAAGAGTTTATGAAACTTACGAGTCATTTAGAAGTCATAACTTTAGGTTACATACGTCAGAAAGCTTTAAGCTTAAAACAACTAATAATGACAATAATTGCGATACATCATTTGTACAATGTGTTATATGTAACAATCGAATCCTTTCACGCAATGTAAAATACCATAAAGCACTACATGATATAGCATCGGCAAAAAGTGTTCCTTGTCCTCAATCTGCAGAATGTCCAAAAACATTTAATAGTGCAAAATCATTGAAAAGTCATGTGTATCGTTATCATTTTTCACGGATGGATACTTCAACTGAAAACAATCTTGATTACGTACCACAAAGATACAATTCTAATTTTGAAACTGCAAATCCGGACGAATTATGTATAGATCCTACTCAGTTTAAATCAGAATCTCAGCTTTTCCATATAAAAGAACTATTACTCGTTTTGGTCAAATTGGAATCAAAAAACAAAATTTACTGTCACAAGATGCAATATTCAGCTTAGTTGAAAGTTTTGCAGACATACATGAAAATGTTCTCAAAAATATTAAAGATATGTGTTTATATACTTTTAATGATTTTCCTGACTCTGTAAACAGATTAGAACGGGATGTTTTCAACATGCACTATACTGAGAGTATGAAATGTACTTGGCGTAAGGCTTTGACTAGCAGATACACTAGATTTGCAATGTACAGGGAATATTTGCCAGTAGTCTTTTCCGTTACAATAAAATTAGGTAGAAACAATTTCCATAAAATTTGTAATTTTCAGTATGTTTCAATATTAGAAACTATACAGTCTATGTTTCAGGATAAGTCTTTTGTTGAACAGTATAATACCCCTTACGATAAAGTTAATGGTTTGCTGAGAGATATATCTTGTGGTTCAAGGTGTTCGCAAGATAATTTTTTCAACAATAATGCCACGTTGAAAATAATATTATTTCAAGATGCGTTCGAAATTTGCAATCCTTTGGGATCTTCTAAAACTAAACACAAAATGTTAGGAGTTTACATGACTTTTGCAAATCTCTTACCTCATAACAGATCTAAAGTAGATAATATACAATTAGTGTTGTTGTGTAAGGAAAAATATTTAAAAGAGTTTCATCATCATCATCACCAGCCTGAAGACGTCCACTGCTGAACATAGGCCTCCCCCTTTGACCTCCATCCTGACCGACAACTCGCCACTCGCATCCACCGGTTGCCTGCGACTCTCACGATGTCGTCGGTCCACCTAGTGGGAGGCCTACCAACACTGCGTCTTCCAGTGCGTGGTCTCCACTCGAGAACCTTTCTTCCCCAACGGTTGTCGGTTCGTCGAGCGATGTGGCCTGCCCATTGCCACTTCAGCTTGCAAATCTTACGAGCTATGTCGGCAACTCCGGTTCTTTGGCGAATATCCTCGTTTCGGATTCTATCGCGCAAAGAAACTCCGAGCATAGCTCTCTCCATTGCTCGCTGTGTGACTCTGAGCTTTTCTAAAAGGCCAACAGTTAAGGACCACGTTTCGGTGCCATATGTCATCACCGGCAACACACATTGGTTAAAGACCTTTGTCTTTAGGCACTGCGGAATCTTCGATGCAAAGATATCTCGTAATTTCCCGAACGCTGCCCATCCGAGTTGGATTCTCCGGGCGACCTCTTTGTCGAGGTTGGACCTACCTAACTGGACAATCTGTCCTAAGTAGGTGTAGTGGTCGACAACTTCGATAGTATTGCTCCCAACAATTACCGGTACGGGTTCAACATGGACATTCGACATGATCTTCGTCTTGTCCATGTTTATTTTAAGACCCACCTGTTGGGATACGATATTGAGGTCGCTGAGCATGGTGTTGAGGTTCTCCAGCGACTCCGCCATTATGACTATATCATCGGCAAAACGAAGGTGAGTGATGTATTCGCCATTAATGTTGATGCCGAATCCGTTCCAATTCAAGAGCTTGAAAACGTCCTCCAACGCATTTGTGAACAGTTTCGGAGATATGACGTCTCCCTGTCTCACACCTTTCTGCAATTGGATTGGTTTCGTACTCTCGTCTTGTAATCGGATCGACATAGTAGCGTTTCTATACAAACATTTCAACACTTCGATATACCTATAGTCGATATGGCAACGCTGGAGGGACTGCATCACAGCCCAGGTTTCGATAGAATCGAAGGCTTTCTCGTAGTCCACAAACGCTAAACATAAGGGCCGATTATACTCCTCAGTCTTCTGTATAATCTGGCGGAGCGTATGTATGTGGTCTATGGTACTAAAGCCTTTTCGGAAACCGGCTTGTTCGGGAGGCTGGAAGTCGTCAAACCTGCGTTCGAGACGGTTCGTAATGACTCTCGAAAACAGCTTGTACACATGACTCAGGAGTGAGATGGGTCTATAATTCTTCAATAAGGTGTTATCGCCTTTCTTGAAGAAGAGCACCACCGCACTCCTGTGCCATGCTTCTGGCGTAGTACCTTCGAGCATGACGGAATTAAACAACTTCTGGAGGACTACGAGTATCGGTTTTCCACCCGCTCGCAGAAGTTCAGTGGTAATTTTGTCATCACCCGGCGCCTTGTTGTTTTTAAGCTGTTTAAGAGCCATACTAATCTCATACAGGCTGATGTCAGGGATATCTTCGGTATAGTGTCGGGTTAACTTAGCTCTGGTGTCCTGAGCTGTACCAACAGCGGGCTCTTGTGTTGAGGTGTACAACTGTCCATAAAACCTCTCGAGCTCTCTCAGAATCTCCGGCTTCGACGAAATGACACTGCCGTCCTCGATCTTCAGCTTAGTCATTTGGCTCTGACCAATAGACGAATTCTTTGCGAACACTTTGGCGCCTTGGTTCCGCGCAATTGCGTCCCTAATGCATTTAGCACTATAGGAGCGCAGGTCGTGTCGCACAGATTTCGAGATTCGTCTATTGAGTTTGCCATATTCCGACATATCAGCTGAAGATTGCAGTATCATTTCTTTCCGGTCTTCCATTAACTTAATGGTTCCGTCTGAGAGCTTTTGAGGCTTTTTCCGGCGTGGGGTCTTAAAGAACTTAGACCCCACAGCTTGGACAGTTTCCACAAGCCCGCTAAAAGAGTTTGATCAAGATAAAATATTTAAAAGCTTAATTGATGATATTAAAATTTTGGAAACTAGTGGAGTTTTTATTGAAAGTCTTGATAAAGTAATATATGGATCTCTTTTAACTTTAATCGGTGATAATTTGGGAAGTCATACCGTTGGCGGTTTTGTGGAAAATTTTAATGCAACCCATTATTGTAGATTTTGTTTATTAGAAAAGGTAAATTTTGAAAAAGATCCTACTCTAATAGGTAAAACTAGAAATCATCAAGAGTACTGCAGGGACGTAGAAACGGCTAAAGCTCTCAATTCCACTAACTGTCCCACTGAACAATTGCGACATTCCCGCGGTGTAAAACGAAATTCTGTGTTCAATGTGCTACAATATTTCCATGTCATTTAAGGGTTATCTCCATGTATAGGCCACGATCTATTTGAAGGAGTTGTGCAGTATGATCTACCACTTATAATAAATTGCTTTATCAATAGAAACTACTTTTCTGTAGATTTTTAAAATATAAATACTGAAAAATTTCTAAGAAAGGAAAAAATTGCCATACCTCGTTATACAAAAGGATGTAAAAAAGTGGGAGGTCAAGCGCTTGAAAATTGGTATTTTCTTAAGTACATTACGATCATTTTGTGTGAAAATGTAGATGTGGATAATTCATTGTGGAAAATGATTATAATTCTGCGCGAGATAGCAATGCTTGTTTGCGCTTATGAGATTTCAATTGATCAAACAGCTATAATAACATCTTTATCAAAAGAATATCTGACGCTTAGAAAAGAACTTTTTCCTGGTGTTCCGTTAAGACCTAAACACCATTTTATGTTGCACTATGGCCAATTGACGAGAATTCATGGTCCATTGATTTATTCATGGACACTTCGATTTGAAAGTAAACATAGATTTTTTAAAAATATTGTACGGCACTTGCCCAATTTTATCAATATTTCTAAATCTTTGACATATCGCCATCAATTGTATCAAGGATATTTAGGACAAGGAACACGATTCAATTCTACGATTGTGGCTCATAACACACTAGGTCTAACTGAAGCTAATATTTCGCTACAACTTTTGTCACTATTTTATGCGAATAATGTAGAGGCAAGAAATACACTTACTTCACAAAACATTTATTACAAAGGATTAAAATATGCAGTAGGTGATTACATCTTGTACAAACGTGATAAAGAACAAAGATTGTATTTTTTAAAAATTTGTCACTTATTTTTTCAAGACTATGAGAATCCTATTTTTATTGGAACTTGTGAACCATTTGAATATAACCTTCAGCTAGGGCTATGTCAAAGTACTGATCATTCTCAAACAAAATTATTGCTATGTAAATACAAAGATTTACTACAGTTTAATGCCTATACACCTCATACTATAGGAAAAACTTTGTACATTGTTTTACACCACTCGTATGCAGATTTCTATAAAGATTAAGTTTTTTTGACAAATTAAATTTTTGAAGATTTGAAGGGGAAACTAAACACGTACCTAATCTCAGCAAACTCACCAAAAAATTCCGCTATTTCGTGTATGAAAAAATTGTGCCCAAAATAGTGCTAAATGTACGAAAGTACGTTACCTGAGTAAAATGACATCAATAACTTCGAGAAATATCCATATTTTGATATTTAACACTCGCATACATTTAATATGAGCTTAGATAATTTTAGATAATTTTACTGATTTTAAGGAAACTGTTAATAACCTAAAAGTAATAAAACTATACTTTAATTGAATAAAACCAAAATAATGTTTATTTCTAAGTAGGTACAAAATAAGTACAACATTTTGTATTCAAAGAAGTTGTTCGAAGTGCAGCGTTTGTGTAGGTTCTTAAAAGATTTAAAGTGTTTTTTTTATAATCGTGCCACTAATCGTGTCACTAATTTCGTCGATTCTCGTGGATTATCTACTACGTAGTTAATAATATTGTTATTTAAATCATCATCAAACACAACATTCGTGTTTCTCTATTTCGTGCATTCATTGAAGGCACTGTTTTATTGAGATATAAATTGTGTCTGTAGCTTCTTCAGTTTTCGCGTAGATTTGAGGATGCTGGAGAGAGAATCTCTCTCCAGCATACTCACTTAACGGACTGGTACTTTTTATCACTATTTCTATTATATGCTACTATTTCGGGCACTATTTTTGGCAAACATAAAATAGCGGGATTCTTTGGTGAGTATGCTGGGGTAACGAAACTAATTTTAGACTTTTTGAAAAAAATAAGCGATAGCAATGTAATTTCTCATTAAAAAAACCAGTTAGGTGTATTATAATATGCAAATAAGAGTAAAAAACAGTTTCTCATACATTTTCTATAGCATCATTCCTAATAGAAAATAATCGATTAAACCAAACTTGTTGAGTAATTACATTTTTATTTCTATTGACTTTAAACAAAATGCAAGTACTTATGAGAAACTTTTTTTTTACATTTATTAGCATAATTAATTAAACCAACTGTTTTTCCGCTATCTTCTTGAGAAATTACATTTTATCGCTATCTTTTTTAAAAATCCAAAAATTATGTTTGTTTTCTTCTCACATACTTATAATAAATAAAAATTCGCATAAATCTTCAAAAATAATACAATTATTCTTACAACAAAACTTGATAATTACAAAAGAAACCGTACTTCCTCTTCATGCCTCTAAGTTATGCGGCAAGTTGTCCCTTTTTTAGTTGTATCTCTTTCGATAAATATCCCTTTTGCAGAATGCCTCTTTCGCAAAAGTTGTTGTCTTGCCCGTTGCCGTAGGTAGATGACTAAATCATCTCTTAAATATTTGTTTACTATTTCACAGCATCCCGAGCGTTGGCAAGCCGAATATTGTGAAACCAAGTGGTTGCTTTTTAATATGGCAGAATAGGTCGCCTTGCCAGCTACTCAGTGGGATAGCCCTAGATGTGCCCCTTCTAGGGGCACCTTAAAGTCGACTCTTAAAAATAAGACGTCGCTAATTAGGTAGATATTTAATTATGCATTATGCCCTGTTTCAAAGAATCTCGAGCGTTGGCAAGCCTTATCGATTTCTTTTTTTTTTAATCCAAAAATTAAGTTTGTTTTATTCTTACATACATAAATTAAATAAAAATTCTAATAAATCTTCAATAATAACCAAATTTTTCTTACAACAAAACTTGCTTATTATAAAAGAAACCGTACTTCCTCTTCATGCCTCGTAAGTTTTGCGGCAAGTTTTCTCTTTCTCGTTGTATCTCTTTCGATAAATATCCTTTTTGCAGAATGCCTCTTTCGCAAAAGTTGTTGTCTTGCCCGTTGCCGTAGGTAGATGACTAAATCATCTCTTAAATATTTGTTCACTATTTCACAGCATCCCGAGCGTTGGCAAGCCGCATATTGTGGAACCAAGTGGTTGCTTTTTAATATAGCATATTCTGCTATATCGCCTCCTTCGCCTTGCCAGCTACTCAGTGGGATAGCCCTTGTTGTGCCCCTCTTCTAGGGGCACCTTAAAGTCGACTCTTAAAAATAAGATGTCGCAAATTAGGTAAATATTTAATTGTGCATTATGCCAAGCTCAAATCAGAGCAACAGCGAAGTCAAGCTAATAAAGGACATTATCCATTTTGGTCCAAATTTGAAAAGGCCGGATAAACAATAAACGTACTGTATTTCAATAGAACTTGTCCCTTTGAGCATTTCGTGTTAGGGCACCAAAGCTGTAGCACCGCTGTAAGTACTTGGTTTGATTTAGGTTTAAAAGTCTTTTCATACATTTTTTTAAAGGGGGGGGGGGGGGGTTGACTTAAAACAAATTAAATGATTTGTCATGGACCTATCGTTTGTGTTTGGGGAGATTCTAAGAAAACATAAACATTGTGTAGGTATCTTATGATTATATATCAAGTTTTAAGATTACATCTAATGTGTATGCACCAGCGGTATTTTTTGTGGGTGTATACTGTATAACAATAAGTTCTGTTGTTATTTTGGTTTACAAAAATCAAAACAACATGGCAAGATAGTTTTTGTAGTAAATTCATTTATCAGAATATGTATGAAAGTAACGCCTTTTGAACTCAAATAAAACCAGCAAGTACAGTACCTATAGTGCTACAGCTTTGGTGCACTAATAAAACGCTAAGAGGAACAAGTTCTATCCGAATAGGTGCAGCACTTTTTTGCCCTTTCACATTTGGACCAAAAACGTATGAAGATGATATCCTTTATACAGTTAGTCATCAGCATACCTGTCAGTGGAAGCTGCTTCTTTGTAGTATTATACATATCACTATTCTTCTTATGCTTAAATTTGCGTTTTCGATAGTTCTGTATGTTATTTGCTGGCATTGTTGTTTAATTGTATGATTAACAGCATTCTTTGTAAGTTTATCTGATTTTGTATTGTGAAACAGTTATTATATTGCTATTCTAATTATGTTTGATTATTTTCTTCAATATTAGGACATTTCATTAGAATAAATTTTGTGTTCGATTATTTTAGTATTACATGATTAAATAAGTTTAAGTTACATACCTATCTTGTACATACATATATCCTATTTTGGCAATATACCTGCTATGTTTGTTCATACTTAATTGTTTTCATTTTAATTATTCATAATTAACGGAATATTGTAAATAAAAGCGTTCTAGAAATGGGAAGTTTTTAGTTACCTACACTGTTGGTATATTCACAACCAAACTGTAATCAATATTTGTTCAACCAGTAAATTACAGGCATATCGATCCTATGGGCAATTAGTATAAAATACTAAAAATCATCTTAAACTATAGTAATGCTGAAAGCTCATAGAATGGGACCAAAATGCCTGTAATTTACTGGTAGAATGAATATTACTGTTTGAATGTGAATTTACCGCTATTATTATGATTGACAGCATTCTTTCTAAGTTAATCTGATGTTGTATTGTGAATTAAACAGTTATTATATTGCTATTATAATTATGTTTGATTATTTTCTTTAATATTAGGACATTTTATTAGAATAATTTTTGTGTTCGATTATTTTAGTATTACATGATTAAATAAGTTTAAGTTACATACCTATCTTGTACCTATATACATATTATTTAACCTATTTTGACTATATACCTGGTATGTATGTTCATACTTAATGGTTTCATTTAAATAATTAAATCATTCATAGTTAACAGAATATTGTAAAGTAAAGCGTTCTAGAAATGAGAAGTTTTTAAAATTTTAAACACTGAAAAAAGACGACAACCTCAGGCGGGAATCGAACCACGCACCTTCCGCATTCCGGGCGGCTGCCTTAACCACTTGGCTACCGAGGTCTGGCTTTCAACCGTCGAAATTTGTCAGTGCTTGATGCTTATGTTTTTAGTCAACATTGCTTCATCAAATCTTAGAAGTTTTCACCTCTGAGATCCGAAAGAAATATTTTTACAAATATTTAAACATTCGGTTAAGATGAAGCTGTGTTTATAGATTAATGTTTTATATTTTTTTTTTTTGCGTTTTCTTAACGCTTAAATATACTTAAGTAAAATTATAACACTGAAAAAAGACGACAACCTCAGGCGGGAATTGAACCACGCACCTTCCGCATTCCGGGCGGCTGCCTTAACCACTTTTAGAGAAGTTTTTAGTTAGAAGAAGAACCTACACTGTTGGTATATTCACAACCAAACTGTAATTAATATTTGTTCAACCAGTAAATTACAGGCATATCGATCCTATGGGCAATTAGTATAAAATACTAAAAATCACCTTATATTATAGTAATGCTGAAAGCCCATGGAATGGGACCAAAATGCCTGTAATTTACTGGTAGACTGAATATTACTGTTTGAATGTGAATTTACCGCTATTATCATGATTGACAGCATTCTTTCTAAGTTAATCTGATGTTGTATTGTGATTTAAACAGTTCCTATTATATTGAAATTATAATTATGTTTGATTATTATCTTCAATATTAGGACATTTCATTAGAATAATTTTTGTGTTCGATTATTTTAGTATTATATGATTAAATAAGTTTAAGTTACATACCTATCTTGTACCTATATACATATTTTGAAAATATACCTGCTATGTTTGTTTATACTTAATTGGTTTCATTTAAATTATTCATAGTTAACAGAATATTGTAAATGAAAGCGTTCTAGAAATGGGAAGTTTTTAGTTAGAAGAAGAACCTACACTGTTGGTATATTCACAACCAAACTGTAATTAATATTTGTTCAACCAGTAAATTACAGGCATATCGATCCTATGGGCAATTAGTATAAAATACTAAAAATCACCTTATATTATAGTAATGCTGAAAGCCCATGAAATGAATATTACTGTTTGAATGTGAATTTACCGCTATTATAGGTACACTCACATATAAATAGTGGGTTTTTCCATTCATATTAGGGAATTTTCCCTATTTTGTATGTGATTTATATCACCAACAAATTATTGAATTTCACATAAACTGTTTATTTTCACATACAATATTCTGTAAAATTCCCCCAAGAGCGTAGAATATTACATAAATTTATGTAATGATATTTACATGAATACATGTGATATCTTACATTATTATGTAGATTTACATACCAAGTATTTTAATAAATATTACATAAACGTATGTCAAAATACAGATATTTTTATGTAGATTTACATTACGTTAATGTATAACTACATAACAGTAGGTAATAAAAAATACACATTTTTATGTAGATTTATCTACACATTATGTAAATCTACTTAAGTTTAAGTAAACAAAATACATAATTTTGTGTAGATTTACCTATGTATTGAGTAAATCTACGTAAATTTATGTTAACAAAACACAATTTTTTATGTAGCTTTACCTACTTATTATGTAAATCTACTTAAGTTTATGTAAACAAAATACATAATTTTGTGTAGATTTACTTATGTATTGAGTAAATCTACGTAAATTTATGTTATCAAAACACACATTTTTATGTAGCTTTACCTACTTATTATGTAAATCTACTTAAATTTATGTTAACAAAACACACATTTCTATGTAGATTTACCTACATATTAAGTAAATCTACTGAAGTTTATGTAAACCAAATACAGTTGTTAAGTAGATTTAGCAACGTTTTATGTAAATGTACGAAGACGTATGTAATAAAAATTACACAGTTTACCGTAGATTTACTTGCATATCATGTAAAGCTACATGTTATGATGTAATTTTATTACATAAAGTTTAGGGAAATTTTTTCACATAATTTATCTGTAAATTCATATCACATATTTTTTGTAAACTCACATCACACGTGACTTATGTAAAATTACATTACATAATTTTATAATTAATACATAATCAGTACTAAACTTAGATTATTACAAGCTTTAATCATTAAAAATACTAATTTTGTACACTACAAAGTTTACTATAGTAAACAGTAAACAGTAGAAAGATCACTTATAGGATAAACATTTTTATCTTATTATTTTAAGAAATGAAATTAAAGTAGCTTAACCATTATGAGGACAATGGTATATATATACCATTGTTACCATATTTTTAACTTCATACAATTGAGATAAGATCGAAACCCATAAAAATTTAAACATGCGGTGCCCGTTTAAGGGTTAACCGATTCGTGGCCGATGACACGACTAGCGTGTCACGCCAAATATTCACAGGGAGCCTGTGACACGGCTGGTGTGTCACGCATAAAAATACTTTAATTCAACCAAAAACAGACTAAAGTCAAAGTTAAATATATCAATGTTCTTAGAATTACTCGCAGTTTGGCGTACAGTGCTTGGTTTTTTGATTAACATAGATAAACTTTTAATCAGAGGTTGCAAACCTTTTTCCATATATACTTTGCTTATAAAAATCAAAACATTAAATATATTGTTTTCTTAAGTTTACGCGAATACTACACATTTAAATAAAAATTATACTCGCGTTTAATTTACTTTTACATATTTTTATTTAGTTCTGACGTTTCGAACCCGAATGTAAAAGTAAAATTAAACGCAAGTAGTTATATCCGTTCAAAAGTGTTTCTTTTTAAATAAAACACATAGTTTAATGATAGTAAGTAATTATTAATTGCATAATTAATATTTCAAATTATAAAACTCATTTTGGGAACCGAAATGGGAAATATTTCATCAAACAACATTGATAAAAATGTGTATATAGTGTGTAATTAATATGCGAAAGTTGCTTAACCTCCGCAATCGTAGGCCGACTGCGCTAACCACTGCGCCATTGAGCTCCTCGAGGAATATTACATGCCTTTTTTCTTTTGTTAATTAATAATTGTTTATTTTGATATTAAAAAATGACAAAAACCAGATTATATTTTTTGTTTGTTTATGAGAGTGCATGTGTGTGTAGGTACCTATGTGAGCGTGTACGAGAATAGTGTATATTTGAGTGTACGTTTTGAAGGTGACTAAGTATATCAGTATCTGGCGTGGCGTGAAGAACTTGATAAGTTCAAAATGGCAATTTTACAGGGCAGCGATTTTAAAGTTTGACTTTTTCTCCAAAGTCCGTTTTCATATTGAACTCATCTTTAAAAATTGATTTATGGATAATTTTATATGATCTTTCAAATTATTTTAAGTAGTATTTCTCGTAAAATCTGCTTATTTTGTAAGGGTAAACTTGTTAACATAATATAAGAATAAGTTTTTAAGTCTCTGGGTAGAGACTTAAAAACTTATTCCCCATACATTAGTGCTCAAACCAGTGAAAACATTGTTTAATTTAATTCCTAAAAATCTGTTTTTCAGTGTAACTGAAATGACTTAATTGATTTAAGAGTAATTTTAGATGGTTTTTCAAATATGGTTATGCTTTTCTTTCTTATTATTCATAATAATTAACTTATCAACATGTTCACCGATGACCACACACACATGCGTATACTTATCAACTTATTCACCATAGAATTGGGTATCAATAATACACATTTATTGTTTTTAATCAAAAAAATTGTTATAAAAATGATCGTAATGAAATTTCAATTATTAGGGAATGCAAGCGCACTTTTTATACTACCTAAGAAAGGACAAAGATTTTTTTTGTCACTTATCTCGTTTTATCAATTTACGTACGCTAGGTCGATTTTCGACTATAAGTTGATATATGGATATATATATATATATTACGATATTACATATTTTTTTGTGACTCGATCATCGCCTAGATATCTCGTTTTGTTAAATAAAATACGCAAACTATGGATATATTCATATAGTGTCACAGGCAATATCTCTAAAAGTAACGTAGATATCAAGTTATCAATTTTTCCCCTACAAAACCAATGCCGTAGGAAGCCATTGCGACGATAAAAAATAATCGTATAAGTCGAGTTATCAAGTTCTTCACGCCAGGTAAGGATAAAGTGGTGGCTATTTTCAAACGAAACCGTCTGCAAACGGGACCATCTGCAAACGAGGGGGTGGTTGGGATCTACGTCCGAGCGGTCCACCCCGGGCAACGGCATCACGGACCAACATGACCCCACCAACCACCCATGGCCTGGCTCAACCATCCGGTTATGTAGGCCGAAGCGCGGGAGATACGCGCGGAATGGGCTCCACCGTGCGTACTTCTTCACTCCCTACAAATTTACATCTATGTCCTTGTCCCTATTGTCCCTCTCCCTTTTCTAGGGCGGACGAAACACGAAACGCCTTCGGTGCCTTCCAGGTCGTCCCGTGCCCACCGTATGGTGGTACCGCTGGCTACTTTTTTGTTTTGGTCGTAGTTCAATCAAGTATTAAGTCTTTCAGTCTTCGCCTCTCTCTCTCTCAAGGGCACTCCGAATCCTGTGACACGCGCGCGCGAAATCCCGTAGCCGCCTGAAGTTCGCCTCAGATCCCACGAGGTCGCAGTAGTACACCGGGCCCACCTCCAGCACCTTCACATTATCTAATAAAGTCCTACGCGCGTCCTCATACAACGTGCATTCCCACAAAGCGTGGTGTGCGTCCTCCACACTGCAGTCCCCGCAGTAGCAGGAACTGACGTCCGACAGCTTCATCCGATGAAGCCTGCCCCTAATACACCCATGTCCCAATAGCAGTTGCGAGATTTCGTAGTCAGGCTCGATCCAAGTCGCCTTGATTCGAGCCCTCACATCCGGGAAAAACCGATATAGCTCCCTACCCTTGTCCGACGTGTCCCAACGCTCCTGCCAAGCGGCAGCAGCGGATGCTCCACGCGCCGCTAAGGGGGAGCATACCGCCCCCCCTATCACTCCCACAAAAAAAAGTATAAAACATAAAATGTTCCCCGTCTCAATATCTCTAGGCATCTCTCTCAGTTTTTCGATCTTCGACCTCGTTCACGAGATATCGAAGATATTCCGAGGAAAGGTGTTTAAAAATCAAGGTTTTTTTTGGTTTTTTTCAATTTTCGAAAAAAGTATTCGACTTTTACAAATTTTTTTTTACCATCTCAAAGCCATTCAAATTCTGCGTCTTTTGAGCTCTCATACGTCCTCATGGCCCTAAACCACTATATACCACGGTGCAAACACACTTTCAGCAAAAATGGGGCCCTACCGGAACGATCGAAAAAACATTTTCAAAGTTAAAATACGGGACGTGACCATTTGCAAAATATAGTGACCATTTGCAAATGGGACATAGTGCTACTAATCCCTCCAAAGGGTGTGGTATTCCATCATTATCTCGGTCTAGCGAATCTCTAACTAATTTGTTGATGGAGTTATTCGTGTTACATGTTTCGTGATGGAGTAGCAGGACTCCTACAAAGAGGTTGCTTACTTAAATGATTGTTTAGAAGATGATTAACGCCGATTTGCAAGTCGATAGACGAAAGAAATACGACTAGATCGTAAAAAGGTTTACGACATCTGCTTAAAAAATAGAAACTCACTTTTAAGCTCCAGTTTCTTATTATTTTCCATTTTGTTTTACTCTAAAACACAAACTTATTGTAGTTCTTCAAGTTACAAACACATACTGACTCTCATTGCGCCAGAATCCGCTAAAATGCAATAATATCTTAAGCGGGGCCTATGACACGAGAGTAGTGTCACCAATACGCGGGGATCATGACACGCCTCTCGTGTCACGCTTATTTTGTATGGGGCCCCGAGTGAAACTTTCATCTGGAGGATGAGGCAACGAATCGGTTAAGGCTAACATATTGATGCTTTACAATTAAGTTACACTTCTAATTTGACAAGTTACAGGTTAATTATTCTGTTCAAAAGGTAATGGGACAATTTTTGTAATAGGCCTAGAGTATAAACCCGTTTTGGTTTTTACAACAACAGCTCGAATATGATTATCTTTACCTTTGTACAGATCAACTACGCGACCTAATGGCCAAGACATTGGTGGCTGATTATCATCTTTCAACAATACAATAGTATTTAACACTAAATCAGGGTTTTCTTTATACCACTTATACCTCATTTGTAATGTATTCAAGTAATCAGCCTTAGTAGTAGGGATTCGAGAGTTCTGGCTCACTCAAAACTGGCGTTCTTCTGGCCCTCGCTCGGCTAGTTCAAGTCGTTCCAAAACTAAAAAAAAAAGAAGGAAAACCCCCCCATTTGTATCGATTGCGCTGGGTCGCAGAGCGATATCTTTAACCGTTTCCGAGATACAATTTTCGAGCGGCAGCTCTTAGTTCATTTACTAATGAATCGTTAATGACTCCTCGGTCTTAATCACCATTCCCGATGCACATCATTATCTAATGACGTACCGATGGCACTGTACTTTTGTTCAGTTGATTTACTAATAAATGACACCTCGGTCTTAATCACCTTAACAACTATGCGATTGTATTTTATTGATTCTTCAGGAAAGCGCTTTGTCTTCATCTCACCTGATGTTAGGAGATGAAAAGTAAGATCAAAGGCATAACTTCACCTGGAATCCTCACTACTAAGGCGACGGATAAACTAAGCTCTTTCTTGATGTTATATCTTAATTACGAATAAATTTATTCAACATTATATTTCTTTGGTTTTTTTCTTTATTATTCCTCTAGGTTTTTCTGAGGTAGGGGAATCAAGTAATAGGCAAAAATTTTGTTTTGTACAGTTTTATTTCATTTTTTTTTTACTTACAAATTTAGCTTACCTATGTTATGAAAGTCTTAAACATTTGCTTTAGCATTACATCATTTTGAATAGTATCATCAGTAAACATATCAATAAAATCTGTCAAACTCATATCTCTAACTTTGAAATACAAATAAAGTAAACAATATTCACCACAAACAGATGAAAATACACTTTGAATAACTTTATGATTATAAATCCATCTATTGGTATTTTTTCTTAAAAATGATAAATGATAACTTTCAGGTTTACGACCAAAAGTATCAAAGTATTCGCCAACTCCTTTGTTGGAAAAAAATCACGCTATCCGTAGCCCACTGTTGGGCAAGGCGCTCACAGTCGGGCAGACCTGTTGCCGACACTAGCGCGAAGAATGAGTCAGTCGCAAACAAAAAAAATAAAAATAAACTAATAATAAAAACTTAATTAAAAAGGTTGGGACACTCTGTCTGTGTCCCACAAGTGGGCAAACGTGTGAACGTGTGTAGAAGTACTATGCTCTTGTGGTGAGCACGCACAAGAATGAGCCGATTGCCAAGGCAAAAATTAAAACCAAAAAAATACAAAATTAATACTAGCGAAAAATAAAGCACGCTACTTGACACGCGTGGTGAGCATGCACGAGATCTGAGCCGATTTAACACGACACGAACATAAAAATTTCATTACAAAATAAAACGGGAAAATAAATCTCTCGTCATAATACCACACGCAACGCAATAAAACGGGAAACCTTCTCTCGTTATATTACCCTACGTAACGTAATAATTTAACTACTAATTAAGTCACCGTTAGGAGTATGAACAACGTATCGTTAGGCAAAAATCGTTTGGGTACACACACAAGCCCGCTCAGATTACAACAACATTACAACATTGCATCACACTTTCAACGGATGCATACACAAAATCAACAATAAAAACACTAAACTTGTTAGCGTAAATTAACTAGGAGTTAGCACGAATCGGATACTGGTACGAACTTTTATTTGGAACACGATACCCGAAACACGAATTTTTATTCGTGTAGGTAGGTGAATACTAGCCCGGACTTTGCAACGACTGTCGTGCAGAAAAGATTTTGTATAGAGATGAAATTATAAATGTTAGGAAGTGAAATAGATATAATTATGAAATATTATTTTTAGCGGACTGTAAATAATTAATCAAAGTTAAGGGCTGATTCGGGGCTGATTATGGTCGAAAGACCATGAAATTTAGAGGTATTCCGCGCTCGATGGACCAGATATGTTGGCGCTTAAGGCACCAACATGCGACGCAGGGAAATGGAAATATAGGATAGTGGGGGCTTACTTGGTTCCGGGCTGTGGTCACAGGATCGTGCTGGAGCTGAAGGCGGCTGGCGCTGACCACGGGCGGCGAGGTAGTTGATTTCCTGGCGCACAGTCACTACACGAAACTATTCACTAGGGCAGTTCGTTAGGCGTTAGGCGTAACTTTACACATATGCTATTAGTGGTATTGCTTTATTTCGAAGGCTGAGTTCAAGGGCGCGCGACGCGTGATTTCGTCTTGAGATCTCAAAGGCCACTAACTGTTGCGCGGGCGCCGGCCGTCAAAATGGCCGCGCGACGGGTTAGTGCAGTCCAATGTGCACTCTATTCCGGCGCAGAGACAGCTGTTATTCGTTGCGCTGTGGCGCAAACATCCTTTATTGTTGATACATAATGCTATCCAATGTGAACCAAGTCTAGTATCAGGATCAAGATTACTAATCATGTAGAAAGGTGGTGTAACATGTATAGGAATGCGATTAGCTGCGTAAACATTGAACTCCAGTGAATGACATACTTTTTTCAAACATTTTGTTATTTCTAGGGTATTCATAATAATATAAAACATGTGTCTTCATACACAATTAAAACTTAACTACTAAAATCTACACTTATGTTCCTATTTTTATCTATTTCTATAATGTTATCAAACTCGGCATAAACAATACAATTAACAGTTTGTGTTAGAGCTGCCTCAAATCTAACTTCTAACCGAACACTTCCATGTCGGATAAGATTCCAATGAGCTGTTGAATTGAATTGGATAAATCTGGAGTTAAGTCAAACGCCATCAGGCAGTATCCATTAGCGTAATCAGCTCTAGAAATACCGTTACCCTCATTTAGGAAATGAATTCCTGTTCCAGAGAACAAAGTATGATAAGTTGATGTAAACAAGTTGTTGCTAAAAACAGGTTGTAGAGCTTTGGAAGGAATCTGTGTTCCGTCGATGTATAAGCAAAAAGAACTAATACCATAATGATTGAAATCAAAAGGATTTTTTGTAAGACACCCATTAAACGCTGTATTATCTACAAATCCTACTATATATCTTTTTGGTACTTGACCGAGGAAAATATTATCAAGAGTTTTTCCCTGAATACCTGCTGGAATGGTTAGAACTTTTACTTCAGCCCTAGTAATAGGATATTTAGCTGAGGTTGATAATAAAACCTTTTGATGGGCAAGCAAAACAGTAGGGTTTACACGAGCTTTTCGAATCATAAGTGTAGCATCAATAATGGAAACTTTTAATTTTACATCATCAGAGGAACACAATAAATTAAATGTATCTCGAGAACGTACTAATTTTACACACATTTCAACACCATTAATCAAAAACTTTTCTTGGTTGAATATGTCTCCATGTAAATGTCCTATCATTTCGACCTCCTTACTCTCCTTTACCAATTTTTGTCTAATAGTGAATCCTTTAATTGACTCATTAGTTGAATTCATTTTTCCTGTTGTGTCTTCATACCAGAGTCCACATGTTAGGTGTGATTGTTTTGCTGATGGTGCATAATTTAGTAGTGTTTCAATGTAAGCTCGATAACATAATAAAAAGACATTATTTTAAATATATTTTTTAACACTCTGAAAATATGTCGTTAATTTTTAAATTATTATTCTTCTTCGTTTTTTTCAATGCTCTTCGTTTTGAATGCTGCGACTGACTGATACTTTGTAACTGTTGTCTTTTACTTTTATATCCCGAACCACTCATGACTTGATCTATTTTTTCATCGGATTTCCTTTTTAAATTTGAAGTTGCTTCCTTAACACGATTTTTAAAGATTCATTAAGCGGTCTTGTGTGTACTGTAGAGTTTATACCATGTTAGGGCGCTGGCTGGTTTTACTTTATAGTAATTTGTAAAAAACGTAATTTGAATTGACAAGATGTCAAACCGGGATTAGAGGAGATCGATCTGAAGTGCCAATATGGGTAGACTTTGACCATGTTATTTTTATATTGTAAATATGTAATTGTAAATGTATATAAAAGTATACAATAAATGAACTCGTATACTAAATAAAGGTTGTTGTTATTCAATAACAAACGCCCCCCAACCTTTACGAGTTCCACAATGGTGGAGGCGCCAAAAGCCGGCCGTGCGCGAAAAGTTTCCGTTTTTCAGGTGGCACGAAAGCACTGAAAAGAATGGTGAATAAGCTAAGTGTTGAAGAATGAAGAATAGAAAAGAAATTAAGATAATCTATACCTGAAAGAAGAGGAAAATTTTTTTTAAGCAAAATAGATCGCGTAGTCACTTGTTTTACGGGTCATTTTGATGAGTCGGTGGAAGAGTTTCTGGAGCAGTTCCAAGCAGTAGCAGTATATAAGAAGTGCACTAGCTCTGAGGAACTATTGTTGTTGTTGCCAGCATTTTTAAGAGGATCAGCACTTTTCTACTTTCGATCAATAAAAGCTACATGTAAAAGCTTTGAAGAAGTGGTGGATAAATTGAGGGAAGAATTTGAAGTGTGTGATTACTCCGAATTATTTTATAATGCCAAGCAGGACCAGAAAGGCCTGAGCGAGCATTTTTATAATTTATCGGAGTTGGCTAGCAAAGCAAACATAACCAATGAAGCAACGTTCATTACGCAATTTTTAAAGGGATTAAAGCCTTACTTCAAGAATAAACTAGCATATTCTCACTATGCGTGTAAAAGAGACCTCAGGGAGGTTATTTTGCAATTAGAGAAGGTGTATCCACAAGCACGTGAAGAGCAGATGAACTTAGCGCAGAATCCTGCTGCGTTCGTTCATAAGTTTGTCGGTGGGGGAGGTGATCGTAGTACGCCCACTCCATTTGGTCCGCCAATGACAACGGAAGTGCAAGATGTATGCCGCGTTGTACCAGGACCTGCACCTTCAAATAGCTATAATTTACGTTCTAATTTTAGGAAAACGCAGTCGCAGCCGGGTTTTCAACCTCGCCGACAATAAAGAAGGCCAATTGTCGCGACGAGGCGGTTATTGAGATGTCGTCTGGTCTTTTGCAAGCCCACACATCTGATGTGAAATTGCAAGCGATGGATGAAGCTAGTCAACAGGTTAGACCTTCTTCTACGTTATTGCCATTATTAGTATTTTCTACAAATGAGATTAATTCTATAGCTCTTGTAGACACAGGTGCCACGGTTTCCTGCATCAGTCAAGTTGCCGCGGATGAGATAGGAGTAAAATGTAGAGATGTAGAAAATAGATGTATTAGTGCGAGTAATGGTAGTAGGTTAAAAGTAGTTTGAAAATGCGATATAATGTTTTCTTTGAGCGATTTTTTATTTAAACAAGAATTTATAATTATAGCTGACTTAAAGTGTAGTGTAGTTTTAGGTCAGGATTTCTTAATAAAGAATAAAATGTGTATTGATTTTTATAACAATTGTGTGTCTTTTTCCCAAGGAAAAATTCATTTTGTTCAACCAAATGTGTTAGGCCAAAAAGATGAATCCGCTTTTGTTGCAAGACAGGACTCTGAAAGATGTTCGATTGTTAGACAAAAGTTAGGAAATATTCATTCTGTTCAGCAAAATGTGTTGAGCCAAAAAGATGAATCCGCTTTTGTTGCAAGACAGGATTCGCAAAGATCGAGTTCGATTGTTAGACAAAAGTTAGGAGATATTCATTTAGTTCAGCCAAATGTGTCGAGCGAAATAGATAAAGCCGCTATTGTTGCAAGACAGGATTCGGAAAAATCGAGTTCACTTGTTAGACAAAAGTTAGGTAAGTCATCGAATGTTCCATGTCAAACAATTGGTTTAGAAAGTTTGAAGTTAGAACAAAAGTCAGATAGGTCATCGAATGTTCTATATCAGGCAATTGTTTTAGAAAGTTCCGAGCCGGGCGCGGAAAAGAAAAACATTGATGTGTCAACAAGTGACAGGCATCAATCAATTGTTGACAATATTGATTTTCAGAAATTGCGTAACAATGATTACGTATATTTCTTGAAGGCACCAAATAGTGGTGAATTTTCCTTGCCGGTGGAGGAAAAACGTTTTGTAACTAATGTAGATTTAGGAACGGGTTATCCTAAAACGAAAATTCGATAGAACAGGTAGGTTGTATGAGTAGATTATTTACGAAGGCACTACGTAAGAATTAGACCGGTATTCTTTAACGTCAATGATTTAGTTTTATTATGTTCCAAGGCGAGTTATTGGCAGATGTACGAAACTGGCACGTCTTTATCAATGGCATATAGAATCATTAAGCGATAGGAGGTCTAATGTTGGTGGCTTGTAAAGTTCGTTTTTCATACAAATCGCCTAAAGCATTTCATGTCACGATGATGTGTGTTTGTAGACATTGTTGTGAATGTATGTTTGTAAACTATATTATGTTTGTGTATAAAGAGAAGACTTTAGTAGGTTAATTTTAAGTTATATGTTGTCATGTTATTTGCTAATATGTGTCTTAATGTTTTCATGTACGAGAGAAATAAGAATAACGTATTTTAGGTAATCTAATGATGGCAGGGAGCAATTGATGTTTGAAAAAGAGGCCCAAATACAAATGTAGTTTGATATGTTAAGGAAAATATTGTTAAAAAGCGTGAGATAGGTTTGTTAACGTATTTGTAATGTTGAATGATTTGGTAAAGTAATGATTTGAGAAAGGTAAGGAGTTGTATGGGTAAAGTAGAATTAGATTGGTATAGATCTAGTCGACTAATTCTATTATTTGGTGTAACATGATTAGGCAATAAGCTATTTGTCATGGATTCCTGATTTGGGTTTCACACACATAAATGATGGGATATAGGGTTAGTATCTGGTTTGTAAATGGTGTGTTATTACTGAGGGTTAAAGGATTGAGTATTTATAGCATAGTTGGTGAAGGTTTAGGAGTTAGCAGTATGTAGTATGCAGATAAAGGGTTGAGTATTTATAACATTAGTTTATGAAGGGTTAAGGAGTTAGTAGTATGGAGGAGTATGATGTTGTAGGTTATTTGATTTATAGAAGTAGTGTAATAGTAGTATAGGGTTAATTAATAGTTTGTTATTTTAGTAGTTTGTAGTGAGTTAATAAAATTCTCTCACGTTAAGCAATTTCTGGTGTAGAATCGATTGACTATTCTCATAAGCATTCGGAATTACTTAGTAGAAGTTCTACCTAAGTAATGGATTGGAAATAGAGGGATTATCTTTTGCCTTAAAGTTTAATCAATAATTCCCTAATTCTAAAGATTATGAGGGAATGTTATATTTTTGAGTATCAAGTCATAACGTGGGATAGTTAACATGTTTTTGGGGATTTTGTTTCTTACCTTCTACTTGAGCCTCTTGAATTCTTGAGAGTTTTAAATATAATGGTGTAGAATATTTTTTCCTATTGATAAGTTGATAGTATCTGCTTTGAGTCTTGCTATAAAGCTTAAGTTTAAGAACGACTATCACACCCTTAGAAAGTTGGAGTTTTTCTCTGCATTAACATTAAATATTTTAACATGCAGATTGATAAAGTTAGTTATGTAATTTTTGTTAAGGGTGATGTATATGAGTCGTGTTAGTTTGTAATTTAGAGAATGATTCGAAATAGGTATATAGTTTTGACGGGTTTATATGTGCCAAGTTCTTCGAAGTTTAATTCTTCGAATAGCTAAATCCAAGTCGGGTTTAGGTTGAATCATTCTTGTATGTATTATTTTTCCCGTTTCCGCTAGAATGTGTAGTGATGTATAGAAATGGGTAGAAATGTAAAAAAAAAAGTTGGAAAAAAATTTTTTAATTTTTTTTTTTCTCCAGGTCGGGAGGAATGTAGAGTTTATACCATGTTAGGGCGCTGGCTGGTTTTACTTTATAGTAATTTGTAAAAAACGTAATTTGAATTGACAAGATGTCAAACCGGGATTAGAGGAGATCGATCTGAAGTGCCAATATGGGTAGACTTTGACCATGTTATTTTTATATTGTAAATATGTAATTGTAAATGTATATAAAAGTATACAATAAATGAACTCGTATACTAAATAAAGGTTGTTGTTATTCAATAACAAACGCCCCCCAACCTTTACGAGTTCCACAGTACCATGTCTGATAAAAGTCCTACACCAGCATTTAATGCTTCTTTACCGATAACTTTAGCCCCACTCGACAATAAAGGTAATACTGAACGGAATAGCCCACCTAAGAAGCTTCCAATACCGTGTCCACGTTGATGTGCTGCACCCTTATAAATCACACCAACTCCGGAACCGGCTTGATGCATATAGTAATGTTCATAAGGACAGATATTGTTGTATTTTGGATACATTGTTATTTCCGTTTAAAGTGTAGTTTAACACAAATCGTTCCAAATTGGAATGGTACGTTTTCTCCTGTGTTCGTTCTTATATCTACTTCTATCGTATCGAACTCTCTTCGCATAACAGATACATAATGTGGAGGTGAGAAGATATGCATTTTATTTGATCCATACGTATATTTAGCTGGATCCAATGGTATAATTCTTAATAATGAACACATAACATCACCAACCATCTGGGGTTCGATAATATCACAGTACACATATAACTGTGATGGTAAACCTAGATACAAATTAGCAGGAAATTTACTGACTGTTTTAGTAACCACATTAGTATTTGGATCAAATCCAAGTTGAAGACTTAACTTTGGTGAAAATTGTAAAGAAATAATTTTTTTATCTTCATTAGTGAGAGTGACATATTTCGATATCTTATCATAACGTAATCTAAAAGTTTCTCTCGAGTTACATGCCGTTAAAACGTCTTCAATGTTTTCGTAACTGGATGCTGGTATATGAGTTTTATATGTTACCACCGACTCATTTCCTTCATCACCTGGAACTTGCATTCTTTTGGTAACGTACATTAAATTTTCATGATCTTGAACAGTAAACATGGTACAGGGATATTGAAACTCTACTATGCCCACATACCATTCTCCTTCTAATTTAATCGACTTCGGTTATTTTGTACAGAAGTTAGTGGTTCTGTTTTCAGGAAAATATGACATTGAACTGTTACTTGGTAACGTTAAATAAAAACTGTCACTCGTCATATTTTCTCAAGACTTGAAGCTAATACCCAACTATTAAACTTATTCGGATAACCTTTCCATTTGACCAACAATTCCTTTCTGAGACCAGAGTATCGAGTACGCAGTATTTTATCTATTTTATACTTCGAAGAGGAATCATGACTAACCTTATCACTTTTTTTATGATTAATAATCATGTATCATTTTGAACACCCATTCACCGCAATTGTTGCTGGTCCAAGTGGTTGCGGTAAATCGATCTTTGTGTGTGAATTCCTAAAAAATATAAATCAACTATGTAATACAGAGTTTAAAAATGTCTTGTGGTGCTATGATGAAATGCAACCTTTGTACAACCTAAGTGGTGTTACTTATTATCAGGGAATTCCTGACTTAAGCATGTTCGATGGCAAGGATCCTCAACTTATAATAATTGATGATCTGATGAGAGAGTGTGATGGTCGGGTAGTTGATATCTTTACTAAGGGAAGTCACCACCGAAATTTAAGTGTATTTTACATAACTCAAAATTTGTTTCATCAGGGTTGTCCTTTACCCTGATGAAACAAATTTTGAGTGATATTTCCTTGAATTCTAGTTACATAATATATTTCAAAAATCCTCGAGATAGGACACAAATTCGTTTTTTAGGTCGTCAAATTGCACCTGAGAACTCAAAACTGGTTGAAGAGGCTTATAGAGATGCCACTAATAAACCACATGGTTATTTAATGATTGATCTCAAACAAAACACTGATGACGTATATCGGTTCAAAACAAATATGTATTTCCGAATGAGTATACCATTTGTTATGTATCTAAGAAGGGGTATAAATACAGTAGTAGTCAACATGAAAGCTTCATTCCATAATTATGAAACCAAGAGTTACTACGCATACAAACTTTTTAAAAGCATTACATGTGCTTAAACCAAAGTTTCGAAAGGCATTATTAAAATCTTGTAACCAAGAAGAAATACATTGCATTTGTGAGTGCATTTACAACGTTCTTCAAGGAAAAATATCAATTCCTACAAAAGAAAAACACAAACTAGAAAAATATAAACATATTTTAAGAAAGCTTATTTCAAAAGGAGCAAATAGAACGAGAAAAAATATTATCATACAAAAAGGTGGCGCATTTTTACCGATTATCTTGGGAGCCGTATTGAGTACATTATTGGGATCAGTCACCAAATAACCACTATGGAGAATACAAAAAAAATGATATTAATTAAACCTGAAATAATAGAAAAGTTAAAAAATGATAACACAGACAGAAACGTGAACAATTTATCACGACTCGACGAAGAAATGAATCAAGTTTTAAAAAAGAAAATAGATGATCGAGAAAAATGGTCCTTATATTTACAAACACTACAAAGATATTTGTATTTTATTGGTAAAGATCGAAAGCCTTTAGAAATACCCATAATATCGTTTAATGAAACAGAAATTATAAAAAAAGATAGTCGTGAGGATCATCCTCCAGAAGCAACACAAGACACCTCGAAGATAGTCGAACCCAACGCTGAAGACAACGAAATTAATTATTCTAAAAGGCTTTTAATAAACCTTTTACCCAAGACATACAAAACAAAAGGTGAGCTCTTAATAGATTTATTATTAAAAAATAAACAAAAAATTTATTGGGATCATAAAGGAACAGTTTACATCGACAACAAGGAAATTTATAAGAGCAACATAGTTGATTTACTCAGTGATGTTATAAGACCGTTGAAAAACACTTCACCAAACGGGTGGTCAGAATTTTCTAGAGCATTAAAGGAATTAAGAGTACCTTTGACTTACATCGGTAATCCAAGAAGAGCAACTTACATCAATGATATCTCTAGTACTCCGAATTTTGGTAGACGATTTGAATCTAACTTAGAAAAAGATTTCGAATATTCTACACCACCTTCAAGCGCCATAACGAGTAAAGAAAAAGTCAAAAAGAAAATAGATTGGCAGAAATGGACTCCGTATTAGAAATTAACGATATTTACTATGACATCTCTCATCCTGCTGGTTATGGAAGTTCAAATCAATTAACAGATGCTATGAAAAATCGAATGACAAGAAAGGAAGTAAAAAACTGGTTAGAATCTCAAGAAACTTACACTCTACATAAACCTGTCCAACGACGATTTCCTAGAAACAAATACATTTTATCTAATTTTAATGAACTTTGGCAAGTCGATTTAAGTGATATGCGATCTTATAGTGAATATAATGATGGTTTTAATTACATTTTGTGTATCATTGATGTATTCAGTAAATATGCGTATGCAAGAGCAATGAGAAAGAAAAATTCTGTTACAGTGAAAAAATGTCTTGCAAGTATATTATCTGAAGCAAAGGTGACTCCCACACATTTGCAATCAGACAAAGGGACTGAGTTTATTTCGAAAGATGTTCAAATGTTTTTAAAAACTTATAACATAAATTATTACACAACTAATAACCCTGATATTAAAGCAAGTATAGTCGAAAGATTCCAAAGAACTTTGAAGACGAAAATGTGGCGCTACTTCACACATAATAATACTTATCGTTACATTGATATCTTAGACAATTTGCTATATTCCTATAATCACAGTTTTCATAGAAGTATAAAAATGAGACCTTGTGATGTTAATTCAAGTAATATTATGACTGTGTGGCGTAATTTGTATAGTGATAGTACAAAATTATCTAAAACATACAAACCAAAATTTAGTATTGGTGATTACGTTAGAATCACAAAATATAAACACATATTCCAAAAAGGTTATGAAACTAATTGGAGTGACGAAATCTTTGTTATTACATCGATTATAGATAGGTCACCTTGGGTGGTATACACCCTTAAAGATTTACAAAATGAAATGATTACTGGAACTTTCTATGAAAAGGAAATGCAAAAGGTTAGTCATGATTCCTCTTCGAAGTATAAAATAGATAAAATACTGCGTACTCGATACTCTGGTCTCAGAAAGGAATTGTTGGTCAAATGGAAAGGTTATCCGAATAAGTTTAATAGTTGGGTATTAGCTTCAAGTCTTGAGAAAATATGACGAGTGACAGTTTTTATTTAACGTTACCAAGTAACAGTTCAATGTCATATTTTCCTGAAAACAGAACCACTAACTTCTGTACAAAATTACCGAAGTCGATTAAATTAGGAGGAGAATGGTATGTGGGCATAGTAGAGTTTCAATATCCCTGTACCATGTTTACTGTTCAAGATCATGAAAATTTAATTCTTTTGGTAACGTACGTTACCAAAAGAATGCAAGTTCCAGGTGATGAAGGAAATGAGTCGGTGGTAACATATAAAACTCATATACCAGCATCCAGTTACGAAAACATTGAAGACGTTTTAACGGCATGTAACTCGAGAGAAACTTTTAGATTACGTTATGATAAGATATCGAAATATGTCACTCTCACTAATGAAGATAAAAAAATTATTTCTTTACAATTTTCACCAAAGTTAAGTCTTCAACTTAGGGATGTCGGAAATAAAACAAAATATCGATATATCGATACATCGATATTTAAAAAAATATCAATATCGACCTCGATATATCGCGAAAAAAATATCGATATATCGATATATCGGTCAAATTTTTAACCAACTTTAAAAAAAATGAAGAACCTCCTGGTTTTTTTTAAAGTCGATTAAAAAATTAATTTAAGGCAGCCTAGCCCGGTAATAAAAATAGATTTTCTATTTTAAATTAATATTTTATTCATGAAGCTTGCACTTACAACAAAGTAATCAATCAGTCAAGCCATTATTTGTCCCGCAGTGAGAGTAAAAAAACTTTATTTTTGACGTGTTTCGCCGTCAGCCGGCTCCTGTTGTTAAATATTTTGTGTTGCTCCGTGTTAAATATTTCCGTTGCGTAGACGCAGCACACATGCACACATGACATGACTTGATTGAAGCAATGCACTGACAGTGACAGTTACGCACTCACTACCACAGATTAGATTAATGGAATTCATTCAGCACGACTATATCTTTTTTAAATCTTTTACGGCTTTGAATTCTAGCGAATTTATTTAGATCGTGATGAAATGATAATATTAAAAAATATATCGATTTTGATACGAATTTCGATATTGGTTATTTTGTATCGATGTATCGATATATCGGGAAAAACAATATCGCCCAAAAATATCGATATATCGAACAAAAAATATCGATATATCGATGTATCGATATTTTTTCAACAAGCCTACTTCAACTTGGATTTGATCCAAATACTAATGTGGTTACTAAAACAGTCAGTAAATTTCCTGCTAATTTGTATCTAGGTTTACCATCACAGTTATATGTGTACTGTGATATTATCGAACCCCAGATGGTTGGTGATGTTATGTGTTCATTATTAAGAATTATACCATTGGATCCAGCTAAATATACGTATGGATCAAATAAAATGCATATCTTCTCACCTCCACATTATGTATCTGTTATGCGAAGAGAGTTCGATACGATAGAAGTAGATATAAGAACGAACACAGGAGAAAACGTACCATTCCAATTTGGAACGACTTGTGTTAAACTACACTTTAAACGGAAATAACAATTGTATCCAAAATACAACAATATCTGTCCTTATGAACATTACTATATGCATCAAGCCGGTTCCGGAGTTGGTGTGATTTATAAGGGTGCAGCACATCAACGTGGACACGGTATTGGAAGCTTCTTAGGTGGGCTATTCCGTTCAGTATTAACTTTATTGTCGAGTGGGGCTAAAGTTATCGGTAAAGAAGCATTAAATGCTGGTGTAGGACTTTTATCAGACATGGTACACACAAGACCGCTTAATGAATCCTTAAAAATCGTGTTAAGGAAGCAACTTCAAATTCAAAAAGGAAATCCGATGAAAAAATAGATCAAGTCATGAGTGGTTCGGGATATAAAAGTAAAAGACAACAGTTACAAAGTATCAGTCAGTCGCAGCATTCAAAACGAAGAGCATTGAAAAAAACGAAGAAGAATAATAATTTAAAAATTAACGACATATTTTCAGAGTGTTAAAAAATATATTTAAAATAATGTCTTTTTTGCATAATCATTCATGTGAATGTGTTAAGTCCGAGTTGGATTTATTTGCATTACCATCAACTCAAACTAGTATCGAAAGCGGTCAGTGGGTTCACTACAAACCAATTTCATCGCTCAGTGATGATGGACCAATCGAATTTCAGATTCCTGGAAGTGGTGATGACTACATAGATTTATCACACACTTTGATACACATAAAAGCAAAAATTCTAAATCAGGATTTAACACCTCTGACAGCAACAACTACTGTGGCTCCGGTTAATAATTGGTTACACTCACTCTTTAGCCAGTTAGATGTTTATTTGAATCAAAAACTGATAACACCTCCGAATAATACTTATGGTTATCGAGCTTACATTGAAACACTACTAAATTATGCACCATCAGCAAAACAATCACACCTAACATGTGGACTCTGGTATGAAGACACAACAGGAAAAATGAATTCAACTGATGAGTCAAATAAAGGATTCACTATTAGACAAAAATTGGTAAAGGAGAGTAAGGAGGTCGAAATGATAGGACATTTACATGGAGACATATTCAACCAAGAAAAGTTTTTGATTAATGGTGTTGAAATGTGTGTAAAATTAGTACGTTCTCGAGATACATTTAATTTATTGTGTTCCTCTGATGATGTAAAATTAAAAGTTTCCATTATTGATGCTACACTTATGATTCGAAAAGCTCGTGTAAACCCTACTGTTTTGCTTGCCCATCAAAAGGTTTTATTATCAACCTCAGCTAAATATCCTATTACTAGGGCTGAAGTAAAAGTTCTAACCATTCCAGCAGGTATTCAGGGAAAAACTCTTGATAATATTTTCCTCGGTCAAGTACCAAAAAGATGTATAGTAGGATTTGTAGATAATACAGCGTTTAATGGGTGTCTTACAAAAAATCCTTTTGATTTCAATCATTATGGTATTAGTTCTTTTTGCTTATACATCGACGGAACACAGATTCCTTCCAAGGCTCTACAACCTGTTTTTAGCAACAACTTGTTTACATCAACTTATCATACTTTGTTCTCTGGAACAGGAATTCATTTCCTAAATGAGGGTAACGGTATTTCTAGAGCTGATTACGCTAATGGATACTGCCTGATGGCGTTTGACTTAACTCCAGATTTATCCAATTCAATTCAACAGCTCATTGGAATCTTATCCGACATGGAAGTGTTCGGTTAGAAGTTAGATTTGAGGCAGCTCTAACACAAACTGTTAATTGTATTGTTTATGCCGAGTTTGATAACATTATAGAAATGGATAAAAATAGGAACATAAGTGTAGATTTTAGTAGTTAAGTTTTAATTGTGTATGAAGACACATGTTTTATATTATTATGAATACCCTAGAAATAACAAAATGTTTGAAAAAAGTATGTCATTCACTGGAGTTCAATGTTTACGCAGCTAATCGCATTCCTATACATGTTACACCACCTTTCTACATGATTAGTAATCTTGATCCTGATTCTAGACCTGGTTCACATTGGATAGCATTATGTATCAACAATAAAGGAGTTGGCGAATACTTTGATACTTTTGGTCGTAAACCTGAAAGTTATCATTTATCATTTTTAAGAAAAAATACCAATAGATGGATTTATAATCATAAAGTTATTCAAAGTGTATTTTCATCTGTTTGTGGTGAATATTGTTTACTTTATTTGTATTTCAAAGTTAGAGATATGAGTTTGACAGATTTTATTGATATGTTTACTGATGATACTATTCAAAATGATGTAATGCTAAAGCAAATGTTTAAGACTTTCATAACATAGGTAAGCTAAATTTGTAAGTAAAAAAAAAAATGAAATAAAACTGTACAAAACAAAATTTTTGCCTATTACTTGATTCCCCTACCTCAGAAAAACCTAGAGGAGTAATAAAGAAAAAAACCAAAGAAATAAAATGTTGAATAAATTTATTCGTAATTAAGATATAACATCAAGAAAGAGCTTAGTTTATCCGTCGCCTTAGAAGTGAGGATTCCAAGTGAAGTTATGCCTTTGATCTTACTTTTCATCTCCTAACATCAGGTGAGATGAAGACAAAGCGCTTTCCTGAAGAATCAATAAAATACAATCGCATAGTTGTTAAGGTGATTAAGACCGAGGTGTCATTTATTAGTAAATCAACTGAACAAAAGTACAGTGCCATCGGTACGTCATTAGATAATGATGTGCATCGGGAATGGTGATTAAGACCGAGGAGTCATTAACGATTCATTAGTAAATGAACTAAGAGCTGCCGCTCGAAAATTGTATCTCGGAAACGGTTAAAGATATCGCTCTGGGACCCAGCGCAATCGATACAAATGGGGGGGTTTTCCTTTTTTTTTATTTTTTTTTTTAGTTTTGGAACGACTTGAATTAGCCGAGCGAGGACCAGAAGAAGGCCAGTTTTGAGTGAGCCAGAACTCTCGAATCCCTACTACTAGCCTTCCATCGCTTGCAGAACATTTGTCGAAGTTTACATAACTGATCATAAATATCCAGTCTATTATCAGG
Source organism: Scoparia ambigualis (assembly GCA_963921215.1). Taxonomy (NCBI): domain Eukaryota; kingdom Metazoa; phylum Arthropoda; class Insecta; order Lepidoptera; family Crambidae; genus Scoparia; species Scoparia ambigualis. The sequence goes on along the minus strand of OY992523.1, from coordinate 3,156,966 downwards.
AAATTTGGTGAAATCACCTTCTGGGAACGACGTAAGACTGCTGCCGATTAAAAAATGAGCTGGTGTGAGGCACTCTTCCTCACTATCCAAGTCTCAATGGAGTAATAGGTCGGCTATTTACAATGGCTTCAATTTGAACTAAAAGAGTATACAAATGTACATAGCAAAGTACAGTGTTTCCTAACACTCTTTTTAAATGATGTTTCACAAGTTTTACAGAGCTTTCCCATAACCCACCCCAATGAGCTGAATGAGGAATTATAAAACGCCATTCAATGTTTTCTGAAGATATATAATTAGAGATTTGTTCAAAATCGTTTTTAAACATTTTATACAACTCATGAAGCTCATTTTTAGCCCCATGAAACGTAGTAACATTATCACTGAATATTTTTGCACATTTACCTCGTCTAGAAATGAATCTACGTAATGCATTTAAAAATTCTTTAGTAGTGAGATTAGACACTAATTCAATATGAATTGCTTTAGTGCTTAGGCAGACAAAAAGACATATGTAACCTTTAGTTATAATAGGTTTTCTCATGCGAGCAACCTAGACGGATAGTGGCCCGGCGAAATCTAACCCAGCGACCAGAAAAGGTCGAGAAGGTGTTACGCGACACTCAGGTAAGTCAGCCATTATCTGCGAAGCAACTTCCGCCCTATACCTGAAACAGCGTCCACACTTGTGTATCAAATGACGCACGCGATTTCGAGCGTTCAGTGGCCAAACAAATCCCCGCAAACTAGACAACGTTGTCTGCGTTCCAGCATGTAACAACCTCTCATGCTCATACTTAATTAGCAAATCGGTGACATGACAGCGTGCTGGCAAAAGCAAAGGAAATTTTTGACCAACAGGGATATCAGCATGACGTAAGCGACCACCGACGCGCAGCATTTCTTCGCCATCTAAAAATATATTTAAATACTTCAAAGACTTAGCACCGCAGTCAAGCTTTGAAGAAACAGAACCATCAGCTGTTTTTTGAAAATTTGCATGCTGCACGCATCTTATAATAATAATTTTTGCTTGATTAAGCTCTTTGGTTGTTAGAAAACCAGTGACTTTAGATTTTGCATTTTTGGTATTGCTGACAAATCGGCGCACATATGCCATGACTCTAACCAATCGACTCCAAGAAGAAATCTTCTCCAGTGCATCAAGAAGATTCTTCTTATTGTCCTCATGGATAAGCATTGAGACACTTGGCATAGCAATGCCAGCATCAGCCTTTACAGAGTTGTCCAAAGGTACTGCTTGAGGCGAATGAAGCCAATGTGCATGTGGCTGTGTAAGCCAGTGGGGTCCAGCAAACCATATTTTGCATTGGGGAAGGTCCTGTGGCTCTAATCCACGTGAAGCCACATCAGCAGGATTTTCTGAGGACTTTACATGAAACCAGTTGTCTTTATGAGACAAACTTTGTATCTGGGCAACCCTATTAGACACGAAAACATCGCAAACATCGCTTGGCAGGATCATTTTTAATCCAGCAGAGGGTAATCATAGAATCAGACCAATAAATTAAGTTATCAGGAAGAACATTTAAAATTTTGGAAACAGTGCTCATAAGCTTGGTAAGTAACAGTGCAGCACAAAGCTCTAACCTTGGAAGTGATACAGGTTTGAGAGGAGCAACCCGTGTCTTCGCACAGACTAAGTGGACTGTAGTTTTTTCAGCATGACTGCAACGAATGTAGACGACGCAGCCATACGCCTTCGTGGAGCTGTCTGCGAAGCCATGAAGCTCAACCTTCTCTGCATTCGGACTAAGCATGAGACGAGGCACTGAAATGATATTCAAGCATTCAAGATTGGCACAAAACGATTTCCATTTGAGCAAAATAGCATCAGGCACTTTAGAATCCCAGTCGATATTTGCTTTCCAAATATCTTGCATTATTAATTTTGCAAAAACTGTAACTGGAGCAATAAACCCTAAAGGATCATAGACCTTAGCAACATCTGACAAAATGCTTCGTTTGGTATAGTTAGTTGAAGTGGTATATTTAGCTACTTCGACCTGAAACTGGTCAGAGGTTGGTTCCCACTTGATACCTAAAGTTTTGATACAAGAACCTTCTTTGTTGTTAAAGGAAAAATTACATTTCTCACGTTTTTCAGGAGGAATGTGCGACAATAATTTTGAACTATTAGAATACCATTTATGCAATTCAAACTTTCCTTTCCTCAGTAACACTTGCAATTCATTCATAGTATTTAATGTAGAGGTCAGGTCGTTCTCACCATGCAAAATGTCATCGATAAAGGTACTGTTAAGTAATGCCTTAGACGCAGAGGGATAATTCTCACCTTCATCCTCAACCAATTTTACCAATGTCCTGGTAGCGAGGTAGCTAGCCGATGCTGTCCCATATGTGACAGTATCCAGCTGAAGACACTTTATATCATGCGATGGGGCATCTCTCCACAAAATACGCTGAAGTGCTTGATACTGGGGCTTTACTCGGATTTGACGGTACACTTTAGTTATGTCGGACACAAAACCATAAATATAGGTACGAAATCTAAGAAGTATGGCAAACATATCAGGTTGCACAACGGGACCTACAAGAAGAATATCATTTAAGCTTATGCCAGACGATGAGGGTTGAGAACCGTTAAAGACAATCCTTAGTTTAGTAGTAGAGGAACTATCCTTCATCACGGCATGATGAGGCATGTAATATTCAATTTCCTTATTTTTGTAAGGATTTATAGAAACAAAATGAGCATGACCAAGCTTAATGAAGTCATCGATAAATGCCTTATATTTAATAAAAAAAATCAGGATTATTTTGGAATTTCGTTTCTAATGACATGAGGCACCGAAAAGCAACATTGTATGAATTACCTAATTTTGGTAAAAGCTCCTTATTGACTGGCAAATCGACACAATAGCGTCCATCATCATCCCTGGACACAGAATCGAGGAAGCTTTGCTCACACATTTTCTCCTGAAATGACAAAATATTTTCATTAGGTACCTCTTCTAACTACCAAAACCTTACCAAAAATTAGGGTCAGCTAAATGCAAATGCATAACAGAAGGGAGCGCCCCTTTGGGCACACTCACCATAGGTAAAGGGTCAGTAATGAAATCTAACACACCAAATTCTGAATGAAATTTAATACAAATACAAATACAAATAATTTTATTTGCTCTAAATAGGGTTCCAGTAAAGGTGTTATTACAATATTATGTGCTTATATTGTGAAAAAGAAATGGAGCTTAACCTATTTAGCCATTTTACACAGCATGCAAATATACAAATAATGATACACTTATAACAATTATTTAAATTTATCACCCAAGAATTCTTTTACACTATAGAACATCCTATCAGAAAGCCAATTATACAATGCAGTCTTGAACTTGCTAAAGGGTAATTGTTTTATACTTTCAGGTATTTTATTGAAAATTAAGATGGACATCGAGTTACAGTTTCTCTGATAAAGGGTGCTCCTAGGAATTGACGCAGAGATCAGTCGACAACCATTACGTGTGTTCCGCAAATACACATCCTTCGATTGTTTAAAGTGGGACATATTTAACTTGACAAATTTGGCAGTCTCTAAGATGTAAATACAAGGCAAGGGTAGTATTTTAAGTAATCTAAAAAGAGGTCTGCAGGGTTCATCGGGTGGAGAACCACATATGGCCCGCAAACATTTCTTTTGACAGATAAAAGCTTTACCTACGTCAACACTATTTCCCCATATTATGAGCCCATAACGGAGTACTGACTCAACATAAGCAAAGTAGGCACTAAGTGCAGTGCTTCTAGACGCTATTTTAGTTAATTTATGAAGAGCAAAAGTGAAACTATTGATTTTTTTGCATACTACCTCTACTTGCTTCTTCCAGTTCAATCGTTGGTCAATTTCAATACCTAGAAATTTTGTTGTATTCTCTTTTTTAAGTATATGTCCTTGGTAGATTATGTCAAATGTTTTATTATTAAAATTAAGAAAACTAGTTTTATTAATATTTATTATTATTATGCAGCCAGTCTATAATTAATGAAATAGTATTATTAATGTCAATTTTATGCTCATCTAGATTTTTGGTTGTTGTTGTTACTACTACCGATATGTCGTCAGCGAACAGAATGCAACGGTGATTAGTTATTTTAGGTAGGTCATTAATATAAACCAGAAATAAAAACGGACCGAGTATACTTTCTTGCGGGACGCCAAAATGGTTTTCCCCGTACTCTGATTTATACGTTTGAGACACCTTATTCTTGTCCAACCGAGATACTTCTACCAATTGCATTCTATTCTGCAAGTATGACTGAATCCATTTTAACACAACGCCTCTTATGCCGTATCGTTCCAGTTTTGTTAACAATAGTTTGTGACAGACAAAATCGAACGCTTTTGACATGTCAAAAAAGAGGCTTGTTGTGTACACACGGCGTCAGATCAACCTACCCTAAACTGTCAAATTTCTCCAATGAATATTGATCCTTAAAACCAAACGATAAAGTTCAAAATTGATCGTAGAAATTTGACAGTTTTGGGTAGGTTGATCTGACGCCGTGTGTACATACCGTTATTTAAGCCTGTCAATGTCTCACTTACAAGGTTGAAAACAGCCTGAGTAGTGGACTTAGTTTTCTGAAATCCGTACTGGTCGTTATTTAGAATCTTAAATTTACTAAAGAAAGAAGTGAGTTTCTCGAGCATGACTTTTTCATAAATCTTTGCCAAAGTAGGTATCAGTGTTATGGGCCTATAATTATTTAGGTTCAGTTTGTCACCCTTTTAAACACTGGCTTAACTACAGAAAATTTGAGCTTTTCCGGGAAAGTACCTGATACCATTGAAAGATTTATTAAATATGCTAGAATGGGGACTAGTTGTTCGCTGCATGCTTTCAAAACTTTTGTGCATATTTCATCATACCCTTCTGAAGTTGTATTATTTAAAGAGCTTATATATTTTTTTAAGTCGAATATCGTCAATAGGTGTCAAGTATATGGAATTATTCAAGATGTCATTTGAGGGCTCGTGTGAATTTATATAGTTTATTTTATTAGTACATTCGATAAAGTATTCATTAAATTTTGTTGCAATTGTTTTGGGGCTTGTAATAATTTTGTCACAATATTCTATTGATTCAATGTAGTGATTTTTGTGAGTTTCGGAATTTAGCTCAGTCTGTATCACTTTCCATGTTGCCTGGCAAACATTCTTGCTATTTAAAACGTATTTATTATTATTTAGTTTTTTAGCTTTTTGTATACATTGTTTTAAAAGCTTAGAGTATGCAAGGTATTTATTTTTGTTTGGTATGTTACGTTTTTTGTAATATTTTAGTCGGAGGGCTCTATTTGTAGCACAGCTTTTTTTAATACCTTTTGAGATCCATTTTAGTCTAAATATTGTATTTATTTTAACTTTACAAACTGGAAAACATAGTTTGTACAATAAGAAGAACCAGTCATAAAACATATTAAAGGCCTGATTTGAGTCAGTTTCCTTGTATACATCTGCAAATGAGGTCTGTGCTAGATAAGTTTTGAACTTCTTAATGTTCTCAGCGGAGTAGCACCTTTTATAATTGTATATAACTCTAGGAGTAACAGATTTATTTTTTGTTTTAAAAACTGACAATTGGGCTGTGTCATGATCAGACAAGCAGAGAGGTGGGGTTTTTCCTATGGCACTCTGTATGTTACTAAAAATATGGTCAATACATGAGTTACCTCGTGTTGGTGTTGTTATGTGCTGGGTCAAATTATAATTTACTAAAATGTCAGAAAGGGTACTAGTCATATTATTATTTATTAAAGTGTTAATATTTATGTCACCTACAATTATAATTTTTTGTTTCTGGTACTTATGTTGATACTTATCTAGAAGAAGTTGCAACTTGTCAAAGAAACAGTCAAAATATCTTTTCTTTGTGGCTGTAGAGGCACGATATACACATAAGACAATAACGTTACTAAATAAGATGTGTACAGCACAGCACTCAAAATGGAAGTCGACCGCCAAATCACTACCCAATGCAATTTTTTTATAAGAGATTCCCTTTTTTACTAAGATACATGCACCCCCTCGTCTTTTGTTTCTTGAGAAGTGAGTTGCTACTATAAAGTTATTTATATTAATATTTTTTTCCTCACCACATTTTATAAATGTTTCGGTGAAACACAGTACATCTGGAGTGAGGTCATTGTCCAGGTCAGAGATAGTTAGCTCAATAATTTCCTTCTTAGAAGTAAGACCTTGAATATTTTGGTGCAGTACACCAAAATACTGTTCCTCATTATTAACGAAAAAACTTAACTCTCTCTGGTTCAGGGGACTTATGTGTGTTGTCTATTGATTTTACTGGTTGGAAATAATATAGAATGGTCCCTTTTTTTATACAAACAACTATTGGAACTGTTATTAATACATGTTTTGTTGTTGGATGTCATAAGTGTGTGTGATTTAATCATTTTTAAGCTGTTTTGAATGTAATCGTGGTCGTACTTTATGTAGTCTATTTCTATGTTTAATTTAAAGCAAATTATACCTTTTAATGACATTTTACAGTGTAGTTTCTGGCTTAATAGCTGATTAATGTCAATAAAAGTGCAGTTCACGTATTGGTTACAAACAAGGTTGAGTTTGGTATTTAGTTTTTTAGTATTTAAACAATTATTATGTTGCACACCCAAAATAAACACTTTACATTGTATTAAATATAAGATGTTACTTAGATTGGTAATTGTTTGATATGGGTTGTCATCATTATTTCCTAAGGCTATTATTACAATGTCATTTTTGCTTAAATTGTCATACAGATATTTACAGTTTTTTAATATTTCCGAGCTAGGGGCGTGTGGTTTCACTGTACCACTAACACTGTAGTTGTCATTCCATTTGCCGCATCGAGATTTTCTTAATTCTTCAGCTAAACCTCTAATTTGTTCATCTCCAATGGGCGATTTTCTGACAGCCCAAATTAAAAAGTAAAAATTAGTTCAAAAACACTCGATAGATATCGTTTTATGAAAGCTGGGCTACTTATGGGCTGTAATAAATTCTACACTTTTACTTGTCTACCAAAAGAATAAAAAAATAGTATTTACTTACCTATTTATATTCAGGACATCCAGAACCTATTTCTATTTTGGAATAGAATAAATATCACGCAGCCATACACGTGCTCTTCATGAACCCGCCTTTTACTAAGCGCCATACTAATCTATGCTGAGCGCCATCTATGAAGTCATTTACGAACTAATTTCTTTTTTTTTTGATCTCGGAAAATCGCCCATTACATGAATTGTTTGTTTTTGTTGTTTTGGTAACATCAATGTCACTTTATTGGGTATAGTAGTGACATCTGGCGAGTTAACTAATTTTCCTTCTGACGTAGGTTGTATGTTTGGACCTCGGACCAAATATCACAATGGACAGAGTCTTTGGATTTTTAGCATGTCCGTCTTTTGTTAGTGTGCAGCTTTCTATCTGTACATGTGTGCGTGACTAAGGATGTGACTAGTATATCGATATAATAACTTTAATGTGGTGTGTACCTAGTTCGTTATTATAATTGGGGGTTAAAGTTACTCACGTCCGTAGGTTGACCCTTTAGACCCTACACGTGACCCCTGGGTGGTGGGGGGAGGAGGATGGAGGGGGTACGGTAATGGTAACTTAATAGAATATTTGTTTTTTTTTTCCTAAAAATAAACTAAAATAACCTCAAAATAAAAATATTTTGGAAACTATGCATTTTCGCACTTCGGCTCCACCTCCCCATCCCCTTCCCCCCTTTTTCGGTGTTGCTTAATCTAAAGTGCTTCCCAAGGTGTTTGGGGGGAATATTATTAAGTATTTAAAAGTTCATATTATCATCACTCATTATCATCAACTATAAGCATAATCATGAACTTCTATTATTACGACTAGTATCCATGGGCACGAAAAAAATTTATAAAAAAGTGAAGCGGCCGGCGCGTCTAATCAAACAGCTCGATTTAACACCCAATCCATTCTACCGGTTGATTGTCGATCGACATCGATCGATTGGTCTGCTAGAAACTATCGATCGACGTCGACTAATCCATTTTACCATCGACCGATGTCGTCGATCTATATCGAAATATTTTACAAGCTACATTTTAGCGAAAAAAGAACAACAATGGAAGTTGATAATTCTAATTTTGATAATACCGACGAAGTTCAGTACGAGTCAGAAAAGGAGATCTCTATTCGTAATGATACTCCGGTCGTTAGTAAGCGAAAGCGAAACTCTATACCTCAATTGAGAGCGTCGTCTTCTGCGGGAGGATCCAGTGGTAGTAAGGCTAAGGAATTATCTAAATCCCGTCAACATTCCAAACATTGTGGATTTGTCATGGAGCCGCCTTTTTCTCCTCCTCATTCTGTAGCGGCGTCCATTATCAGATGTGATAGTGTCTACCAGACCTATCGATCGACGTCGACTAATCCATTCAACCATCGATCGACGATTGATCGATTGGTCTAGTAACACCCTAATATCCGGCGTGAAATAATAGCCCTTGGTACTGTTGTGTTTCGTTCGGCCAGTGAGGGTTCCAGAGGCCTTCTCCCCCCCCCCCCCCTAACAATTCCTATTCCTTCCTCAAAGGCCGGCAACGCATCTGCGATTCCTCTGGTGTTGCGGATGTCTATGGGCGACGGAGATTACTCTCCATCAGGTGACCCGCCTGCTCGTTTGAGTCCTTCTATTATCTAAAATAAATAAAAAATTGTGTAGTAAAGTGAAGTGAAGAGCAATACTTTTTACTATTCATATTTCCGCCCATATTATTAAGATTCAAATTTGAACTACGACTGTAAAATTCTTACTGTAAAAAAAGATTTTTCAAAATGTTTGGAACAGAGCCTTGAATATTTTGTAGGCTTCCAGTTATCACGTCTAATAGCTTTAACTCATTCACGTGTTATTTTCGGGCATTTTGGAAACCTAAAAAAATTTTTTAAAAAGAATAAATAATAAATATCGATAAAGCTTCGATAAACAAATACGTACATCACTAATCATTATGCCAAAAACAAAGCCTTTAAATTACATTTAATTAAGGTTTAAAACCTGATTCTTATAAATAGTGTACGATATGGTATGATTAAGAATTAGCAAAAATTAATGCTTTGCCGTTTTAATTATTAAAAAACTCATAGTAAAGCATACATATTATGAGAAATCACTAACGTATGAAATGATAATTACTGGTCTTTCACACCTCCTTTTGTTGTTCTTGACGAACAATAAACAGCTGAACAAGACATTATGTCAATTGTATATTACACAAATAACACAAACACTAAGATTTCTTATTATTTCACTATTATTTCACACCATCCAGCAATGTTTTGGCCGAGCAGTCGGTCATGAAATGACACGTCTCACACCGACAGTGCGTCGCTGCCAAACGTACATTCACTATCTCTTTTACTCATATCACACTACAGTCATACGGACAGAGATACAAATACTTTACTTTGATACACGTATGTAAGAGCGGCAACGTCGTAAGACTCTGTCCATGTAATATTTGGTCCGAGGTTTGGACTGTTTGGAGTGCTTGACATTGAGGGACAAAGTTTCTCAACAATGAATGAATGAATGATTCTCATTATCGTGCACCATCGTGACGTACAAATCCTTGAATGACAGCCAATCGCCGTAACTCCCACTAAACTTCGGTAGTGATATTTTAGGAAGATTCGGTTTTCGTTGCTGATCGTGCGCCGATCCGGTCTCCATCAGTACTGAACTGGAACAAGGCTGTTTTAATGACTCACGTCGCTCACGAATATCAGTGAGAAGTGTTTGGCACTTGCTTTCAATACTTAAGCCCTCACTGCTCTCGGCTGAATCCAAAGATTCTAAATTGAGGTTAACGTCCTCCAACCTAGTAAAAAGACTGCCTAATCGGTCAGCAGCAACATCCAGCGTGGCGGTCGAATTCACGTCGCCGATGTCCCCCAGCTCGTTCTCCACAAGTGTTATACGGCCTTTACATATCTCCTTATATTTATGAATTTTTGTTTTTCTTGAGCTAAATTACTGCTGGCGTTTTCAAATTTGTCGCTAGGTTGCGCCATCGCCATTTTGTCTGCACGCACGATGCTACTGCGCAGTTAGCACCGCGGCCGGCCGGCGAAATCACGAAACACACACGAAACTGCCGCAAACGCACTGATTTTATTTTCTCGGCTGTGAAGGACCATGGATAATATTAAGAAAAAGGTCCAACAGTAAAACTCAATACTTTATATGAATATTTGATTTATTCTTCAAAATCACACGGAGCTGCATAAAAGTCAAAATGGAGAGAGAGCGTGTCGATAACAGCAGTGCAAGACGTCTATTTGGCAGCACAGTAGCGCCATCTAGTTAACATTACGTTGAAATGTCGAATAAACAGTTTTAAATTAAACAACACTATTTTACTTATTTACCACTTTCGTTTAAATATGGTTCAGAGTTCTTTGTGTGATCACTGTAACACCCAAGTAGAGCAGTCTTTGAGTCATATATTCTTTGTTTGCCCATCCTTTGGCATTCAGCGCCTTGTGCTGATGGATGAGCTGATTGAAATATTTGGTAGTCCCGATTTGGTACCGCGCTCCATTCAGCATATTCTGGTAAATACGTCCACATATTTAGCTTTGTTTAAATTTATTATTAATACAGTTGGACAAATTTAGATATACGCGATTTAAACACAGACGTATTGTCTGTGGATTTAAATGATTTCTGTAAGTATTCTTTTTTTTTCTTCTCTTGAAAACTTTTTTGTTGTAATCTTGTAAATATGTGTAGATCTTTGAAACTTTGTTTTTATATGGTGTAGATAAATCTTAGAGCATTTGAATGCTATAGTTAAGAGATAAATAGATATCTATGTAGGTAGGTTTTGTTTTGTTTTGGTTTGAGTTAACCGTTTCGGTTTTTGACATTGACTTATCACTGGCTATGATGACGATGGTTTTCGTTTTGCACAACATTACTGGTAGAAACAAATTTAAAAAAAAAAAACAACATTTCCTGGTTTGGAAAAAAAAAATTACGTGACTTTTAAATTAAAATATTATATAAATAGGTACTAATGACGTATGGCCTTTACCTAAAATATAACTTTGAATATAACTAACGAATATAAATAACTAATGACGTTACACTACTTTACTAGAAATAATTAAACAAACTAATGACTAGGCAGTATGGTCTCGGACCTTAGCCTGTTCCTACAAGGAACAAATTATAAAAATAAAAAAAAATGAGTGAGTGTCACTTTCACTTCACTTTCGTTGAATTCGTTGCATAATTTACTTTTTGTATAGTTAATTTACTTTTTGATTCGTTGTTCGTTTTTCGTTTTCGTTCGCTTTTGCCTCTGAGCTGATTTCAGTTTCAGCAGCTCCAAACAAACCCAAACCAGACGAAAAGCAAAGGTTAAAAAAATTAAAGCCGTCCTCTTGCCAATGAAACCAGGCTCTCTTACCTCCTTCGCATCGATATGAATTACAAAAATATCAAGACAGAGGACGACTGTGAACCACCAACTCCTTTGAAGCTTGTTGAAGCTGATAAACGAATCAAGGAAGTTGACAAGAAACAGAAAGAAGTGCAGCCTATTACGTAAGTTTCTTTTTATCAATAATTACGGGTAAACAAGCATTTTACCTTCATCTCACCTGATGGTAAGTGACGATAAGGCTGAAGGTCAACTACTGAGGAACTGGCTATCATATCTCTTTAACTGTCGGAACACAACAATGCTATGAACATTGTTATGTTAATAGCATTGCCTTTCATTAGATAAGATGGTAGTAGCTAGCCAGGCAGACTTAACAAGTCCCACCACCAACTAAACCAATTACACACAGATGTTGGAAAAAGACATTAAATTGGTAATTTTGTTACATTAAAAACCTTAATGTTTTATATTTTAGCGTTTTATTAACGCTTAAATATGCTTAAGTAAAATTTTAAACACTGAAAAATGACGACAACCTCAGGCGGGAATCGAACCACGCACCTTCCGCATTCCGGGCGGCTGCCTTAACCACTTGGCTACCGAGGTCTGGCTTTCAACCGTCGAAATTTGTCAGTGCTAGTTGCTTATGTTTTTAGTCAACATTGCTTCATCAAATCTTAGAAGTTTTCACCTCTGAGAAAAAAATTTACATTAAATACCTGTTTCATGGAACATCATTCTTTATTTATTAGCTCTTTTTTTTCAATGATACCTAAAACACAAAAACAGTATTATTTGCTTAACTTAGGTATTGCGTAATTCATATTATTATGTACACTAACCCCAATTAAGTATTTTGTATTTAAGCTAAGTTTTTTATACTGCAATAAATTATCTTATCTTAAATATTCTGTGGTAATGTTATTTATACTTTACTGTATTGTTTTCAGGGGCCCGTTTAAATGCATCCAAAATGGATTTTGCCACAGAACATTCTTCTCGTGCTGTGAATACTCAACTCACTATCGGGCCGAACATACGCCCAGAGCAAAGGTGAGGTATTCATTATTATTGTGTAGGGAGTAAAGTACAGCCTGTGTGCTGTTGCAGCTCCAGCTGGGCAGAGGCCTCCATCTCCTCATCTCCAATTTTTTGATTTTGATTTTGATTTTGATACCTGTATCGAAAAATCCGAAAACACATTTTGTCCGACCTGAAAATTTAACCCGGGACCTCCAGATAATTAGCCAAATGCTTGACAACTCGGTCACCGAGACGTTTTGTACTATTTGGAAAATTTGTGGTGACGGCTCTAGCTCTGCAAAGAATTCTACTGTCCCCATCTCTTATAATGGTTGTTGTAAAAGGCGACCATCGGACTTAGGACTGCATACATCCAACAACATAGAATGGCGATGGGCTCCCCACATATCACTCTGAGCGCATATTCAGTCATTATTTTAGGTGCCGTGGAGCAGTGTTGGGCATAGTTAACTACTATTTTGTAATCTAACTACTAACTACGATTAAAAGTAGTTAACTACAAGTAGTTATGATTACATGTAATCTAACTACAATAATCAAGTTACAAATAGTAGTTGTTAATCTGATTGCGGAAATCGAGTAGTTATAACTACTGATTACTTTCATTCTAAGAAAATCCTAATGTATAACTAAATATCGCCGTCCCCGGCGAATAAAATGACAATGGCTGACTCTTTTTCCTTTTATTGTATTTTTAATATCTATGAGTGTCAATACACGTCATATATTTTTTGTAGATTTTATTTTCTAAAATTAAAAAAGTTATAAAATATTACAATAGTATTCATAGTTTATACCCATATCTATTTTTATACGAATAAAATTAAAGCAGTCGGTTAGTATAAATTTCACCCAGTAACTTTTATGTCTAGAGCCATTATAATAATGTTCGCGAAAATACATATCGGCTAAAAAATGGTAATAGCGCATTACCATATTAATATGTCCAGAACACTAATTAAACACGTAATTTTGAAGACCATAGTTTATTCAGCTAGGTAGCCTGACACAAAGTAATCTGTCATACTTACAATTAACTACTCCCAACATTGTTAACTTTATTATGATAATAAAGTAACAAGTACCTTCTCACATTACAAACTATTCCTGTATATGACATACCTCCCCCATAACTAAGATAACAACAAATATTACAAAACTTCTGAACATTTTACAATTTAAACAAAACTTTAGAAAACATAATCAATCTAAAACTTCATTGTTAGCAAGACTACACAAACATCATTCTAATACAAATAATTATTTTCTTTCGACACATTAGGTCTATCATAGGGACTTCTAGTATGTAGATTTAATTTATTCTTTATTTTCCCTACATCAGACAGCGGGGTGTCAGAAGATGTTGGTATTCCCAACATATCTGCCCATTTATCAGCATCAGGAATTTCAATGATAATATCTTGCTCTTGACCATTGTTAGATTCCTCAGTATCATTATTGCATTGTATGTGTATGGAATGCTCTGTGTTATCTGGTGATACTGTTGGCCTCCTTCCTTCATTCCCTGATCTCAAAGTAGCCTGCGGCAGTGTTTTAAATAACTGATCTATATGCCGATTGACCATCAAACCGTGATCATTTTCAATTTTATAATTTGCGGGACCATTTTTATCTATTATTTTACCCGGTAACCACTTTGGACCAACACTAGTATAATTTCTATACATTACTTTCTGTCCAATGTTTATCTCTCTACTTTTATTCTGGCTATTGCTTGTAATTTGATCTTCAATTTTTTTGTTTTGTCTATTATCCGGATGTAAAGTATCTAATAATGTACGTATACGCCTTTTCATTAGCATTTCTGCTGGATTTTATTTGTTGAAGTACAAGGAGTCACGCGTAAGCCCAACAATAAATTTGGAATTCTGACATCCCAAGCCAAATCATCCATTTTCTTCAACTTATCTTTAATGGTTTGTACCATTCTTTCAGCCAATCCGTTGGTAGCTGGATGGTAAGGAGCCGTAGTTACATGACGAATCTTATGGGCAAGTAAAAATTGCTTCATTTCTTGGGAAACAAATGATGTTCCATTATCAGACACTAAAACTTCGCATAAACCGTGTGTGGCAAAAGTCATTCTTAACAACCGAATAACCGTGGCCGAAGTAGTGTTATTAACCATGAACAATTCTGGCCATTTTGAATGAGAATCAACAATAATCAAAAAATATTTATTATAAAACGGTCTAGCAAAATCAATGTGAAGTCTAGACCATGGTCGTACTGGTGTAACCCATTCATGTGTTGTTTTAGGAGGCATGTGTCGATTCTCCAAACATTTTGTACAACCAGTCACTAAAGACTCAATATCTTCATTAAGATGAGGCCACCACACGTAACTTCTCGCTAACGCCTTGGTTTGAACCATTCCAGTATGTGTTTTATGTAATACACGTAACGTTGTTTGGCGTAGTGATTGTGGCACTAATACCCGGCACCCTAACAGTATACAATCATCTTGTACTGAAAGCTCTGGGGCCCAAGTCTGCTAATTTACGAATGGCACAATTGAATCGTAATTGTATCGCAATTATATCGCAATTGTATCGCATTGTAATTGTTTGACAAATTTGGTATTCATAAATGAGTAAGATAATACCAAATGTGTCAAACAATTACAATACGATCCAATTGCGATTCAATTATGCCATTCGTAAATTAGCAGACTTGGGCCCCTGATCGATGTAACCAAAATTGACGTAATTCATTATTTGTCTCCTTGGCAGGCCAACCGCACTGTATATAGCGTACTACTTTGGTTAAAATCGGGTCACATTTTGTTTCTTTGGCTATATCCTCAACGTCATAGGGAAAGTCTTCTGGAGCTTCAGCCATTAACAAGATTTCACTCATCTGTTCTTCGGGTTGTTCCGGTACCGGTAGTGGCCAGCGACTTAAGCTGTCTGCGTTACCTATCTGTGGTCCTGGTTTGTACATTATTTTATAACTGTGAGACGTTAAAGCTATAGCTATTCTAGTTAATCTTGGAGATAACATACTAGACATAGGCTTTTTTGAATCAAGTATTCCCAGTAAGGGTTTGTGATCTGTAACTATCCAAAATTGTCGACCCATTAGATAATTATGGAACTTTGTTATGCCAAACATAATAGATGTAGCTTCTTTATCCAGTTGAGAATAACGGCGTTCATGTGAGTGTAAGGTTCTTGAAGACATTGCTATTGGCCGTTCTGTACCATCCTCCATTTCGTGGGACAACACCGCACCTACTCCGTACTCGGAACTATCACATGTTAGGATCAGTGGTTTTTTTAAGTCGTAATGTACCAAGGTTAAATCAAACGTAAGCAAGCTTTTAGCTGTCTCGAATGCACCTTGTTCCCGTGCCGTCCATTTCCATTGTTGTGATGTGTCTAGCAGCCGATGAAGAGGTTCGAGTAAAGTAGCTTTATGTGATACAAATCTCTCATAAAAAATATACAGACCAAGAAATGCTTGAAGTTCTTGTTTATTTTTAGGTGCTGGAGTGTTTACTATTGCTTCTACCTTGCTTGGAGCAGGATGAATACCTTCAGCATCAATAACAAATCCCAGAAACTCGACTTTTTCTTTAGCAAATTTACATTTGTTCTTGTTTAGACGTAGACCGGCTTGTTCGATACGTCCCAATGTCATATCGAGTCTTTCTTGCATCTCTATCATTGTGCGCCCGCTAATTATGATATCGTCAATTAGGACAGCTATTCCTGGGATGCCCGCTAGCAACGAGGTCATTAATCGTTGAAAAATACCTGTACAAGCCTTAACTCCAAACGCTAATCGATGTACAGTATATAAACCCTTGCTTGTATTCAAGGTAAGGAGCTTTGAAGTGTTATCGTCCACAATCACTTGTGTATACGCTCTATCTAAATCCAGGGTAGTAAAATAGAGTCCACCTGCCACACAAGCAAAAACTTCACTTGCTGTCGGCATCGGATAAGTGTCTGACTCGGTCGCTTCATTAACTGTGCTACGATAATCACCGCAGTCTTATTTCGCCTGTCTTTTTAACTATGGGAACGACGGGTGTAGCCCACTCTGAGAAAGATGTTGGACGTAGGACTCCTTCTTTCTGCAATCTGTCAATCTCCATTTCTACTCTGTCTTTAATTGCGTATGGAACTTGTCGAGCTTTAAGGAACTTTGGGTTTACCCCAGGCTTCATGTGTATCGCTAGTGGTTTACCCCGGTACGTACCAAGACCATTTTTAAAAACATTTCTATGTCGAGCTAATAACATGTCCAATTCTACATGTTCACCGATTGATATATAACTTATGTTCATTGTAATGTTAAGAGGGCCTAGCCAGTCACGACCAAGAAGGTTAGGACCATAACCTTTTGCTATGATAACGTTCAGATTACGCGCTATATTTTTGAATAGCACAGGCAACATTGCTTGACCTAATAACTTTACTGGTGTCTCTGTCCAAGTATGTAGCGAAATAGAAACAGGGCGTAAGCTGCCGTTTGGTAATCTGATTTTTAGCATATTCCAAGTTTTTTCATTAATAATAGAAAAACTAGCCCCGGTGTCGATTTGCATTTGAACATCTAAACCAACGAGGGATACTATCACTTCATATGGAGGCACACGACTTTTACCAAGTACACAATAAATTCCGTTCAAATGATCGTCTTGGTTTTCAGTAAAATTTACGTTACGATTCCCATTCTTCTTTTTAGCCATACAAATTTTTTCGAGATGATCCCTCTTTTTGCAATACCGGCAAACTGTATTCACAAAACGACAATCTCCTACATGCCGATCGCCGCAACGATAGCAAAAACGAAAGTTAGATTTCGGCTGCACTGCATTTATATCCATCGGCTCAGCGGCAGCCGTGGCGGTGGCGGACTGCGGCGGCGCAACCTGAATGACCCCACTGGGTAGCGTGCCTACGGCGCCGGCGGCGTCTTGTATCATACGACAATCTCGCCCTGCACTTTCAGAAGATAACATGGCATCTATGACATTTTGATAACTTAGATTGTCTCGTTTTAATAGTTCATATTGTAATTTATCATCACACATCCCACATACCAGTCTGTCACGTAACATTCTTTCTAAATCAGTAAAATTACAACCAGAACTAAGCTTTCTAAGATGTGCAATATAGTCTGAAACCGATTCACCACATTTCTGATCACGTTTATAAAACTTAAAAGACACTGATATTTCGTTAGGTTTTGGGCTATAATGTTTGGTTAAAATTGTCACTATTTCACCAAAAGTCACATCACTAGTCTTTTTCGGAGTAATTAACGCAATCAATGTTTAGTATACGCGTGAACCACACACTGTAACAAAATTAGCCCTTTTAGCTTGGTCTGAAATGACGCCATTCGCCTCGAAACAAAATTTTAAACGATCAAGATAAATGTCCCAATTGTCTGTCTGTGCATTGAACTGTTAAAATTTCACTGCTTTTGTATCCATTTTTAACATTTTTCACCAATCGTCGCCACTAATATGTCCAGAACACTAATTAAACACGTAATTATGAAGACCATAGTTTATTCACCTAGGTAGCCTGACACAAAGTAATCTGTCATACTTACAATTAACTACCCCCGACATTGTTAACTTTATTATGATAATAAAGTAACAAGTACCTTCTCACATTACAAACTATTCCTGTATATGACACATATGGTGCAGCGTTGCCACTGACCACAGCGTTACTGACTAATCCACGGAATACAGAAAAGAGTAATCGCTTATTAGTTCAAAGCTTGTAAGATGCGGGAGCACTGCCATTCTTTTCCCTCACACGCCTAGACCTGAATGCGAGCGTAATAGCATTATACATCGTAATAGGTGACTCCCGGTACGTGGCATTGTTTGGTTACCATCCAGTGCCACAGAACAACCGAGCACTTTTGAGTCTGAACTCCTTATCTTATAATCTACCAGGCTTAAATCTCATCCGCAATGATCGCATTGGCAAGGGTGGTGGCGGGGTGACTATCTACTTATCTCACAGCTTTTCCCACAAGCTTTTAGCCTCCTCTGCCTCCCGCCACGGCTGCATGGAATATCTCTTCCTTGAGATTGATGTGAAAGGTATTGAAGGTTGTTCTGGGAGTTTTTTGTTGCCCTCCTTCCGTTGAATTTCAGCCTGACTTCGATTCCCTTCTTAACTCATTCGCTACCGACTATTCCCATCCCACCACATTATTATGGGTGATTTCAACACCGACCTTTTAAAGGTTTCTGTACGACTATACAGTTTTACTGTGTACTGTGCGCAAGTATCGATCCATAGTTGAGTCAGCTAACTTCCAAATTCTTCCACTCGATCCAACTCACCATAACTTCTGACTCTTGAATCAATCACATTTTAATTTCATGTCGTCCAACATGGCCAATTACCTGCTCCTGGCTTCTCCACTTTGTAGCTTATATAGACCCGATTTCACCAATATCAAAATTACACGAGAATAGCTACCCGAGTATAAATTTACTACCTAGATTTATCATACGTATAACTTGTATTTCATTTCACCACGCTAATGTAAGAATAAGTTACTCTCGCATAGTTACTCTGTGCTATTGAACGAACCTATGTGGATCGAACGAATGAGCGTATTAACCACCAAAGTATAGTTGCAGTTTATCTCGTACGAGAGCAAAGGCGCTTGACACTTTTCTATTTTCTGGCGTAACATTGTTTGTCTGACGTAACGTTTCTGACGATGACATCAAAAAAATGTTGTTGTTGTTAATCTTCTAAGTAATTTGTTCTTTCCTTAAACCATCTCGGGCGTGGGCCTAAAATAATCTTCATCACTGCTATCAGATTCGTCAATCAACAATCCCAAACGACGCGGCTTTTTTATTTACAATATTAATTTGAAGGCTGCTTTAAATGACATTAGTGACATTATTATCTTAAGAATAGGGGCTAATACGGCCAAAATTGGCGGTATAAGAATTAACTGTAGTGTAGTGACTTTATCATTAGGTTAAGCGTTGGTGAAACGTAAAGTTCATTTACACGTGTGTAAATATGGATTTATACTTAGAATAAGACTTATACAACTTTGGTGAAATCCACCCTTAGTGTCATAAATCCAAATCCCTTATCGTAAAAATGCGTAATGTCGCTTGACTGGATGTGGAAAAACTTAATAGTGACGCTTACGCTTTGGACTGGACACCTGTTATAGAGGCTTATTCTATCGACAACATGGTTGCGTACTTTAACAGTTTAGTCTTGAATCTGTTTGATTAGCAAGCACCAAAAAAGCTCATCAAGCTACGTCGGCCTCCTGCGCCTTGAATTACACCTGGTGTACCAGGTTGGCCATGCGTAGGCGCAACAAAAAACTTTCGTACATTCAAAAGATGCCGAACCGATTCTATCTGGGATGTTTTTAAAACCGTTAGGAATCGCTGCAATCGGATGGTGAGAACGCCAATATATCCATCTTAATATTTTAAGCCGGGCATTGAACACTAAGCTAAGCTCGGTGCTTAGTTTAGTGTTCAATGGGTCTACCTAGTTCTCGTTATTGACTGCTCTCTTAGTTGGGAAGATCAAGTGAACGAGATCTCTCGTAAAGTGGTCAACTCGGTGCTACGGTCCCTGAATTTTTTTCTCCCATCCATAACTAAAATCGCGCTAGTACAGGCTCTCGTGTTTTCTATTCCTACGCCGACGTCTGTTTTATTCTATTTCCTAGGTCTCGTTATTGACTGCTCTCTCAGTTGGAAAGGTCAAGTGAACGAGATCTCTCGTAAAGTGGTCAACTCGGTACTACGGTCCTTGTATAGACTGAAATTTTTCTCCCATCCAGCACTAAAATCGCGCTAGTACAGGCTCTCGTGTTTCCTATTCCTACGCCGACGTCTGTTTCTCTGACATTAATCAACTTCTTCTGAATAAGTTGAATCGTTTGCGAAACAGCTGTATCCGTTTTATCTTTTGTTTGCGTAAGTTCGACCACATTTCTCACTACAGAAGACAACTCAAATGGCTGCCTATCCGAGAGCGTAGGAACCTTAGAGTTGTCTGTATGCTTTCCAACATCCTTAAAGATCTACGATCCCCAGGATACCTGAAATCTAGGTTTCAGTTTCTGGGAGCCTCTCATCACCGTGACCTTCGCTCCAGTAACAACCTCACTCTTCAAACCCCCGCACATCATTCTGGTTTGTCTCCATTTCCTTTACTCTATGTGCTATCCGCCTTTGGAATGCTCTTTCATTAAATATCCGTCGTGCTCAGAGTAAAATGGTATTCAAAAGACTTGTGCGTGAGCACTCACTATTTAAACTCTATCTAGATGTCACACTATCTGAGGTGTTGTATTTACTTATATAATTATGTATTTATATATCTATGTAAAATATTTATTTATTTATTTTATATATTGAATCTTTGTTATGTAAGTCTGCGTATTTTATAATATTTTTTTCTATTCTTCCTTCTTCTTCTTCTTTCTATTTATGAAGTTGGTTGTAAGTAGTTGTTTATTATTCATTAATGAAATTTTTTTTATTTATCGCCTTACCTAAGTCTACTACATCCTTACCGGTTGACTGGTAAAGATGCCTTGTGGCGTTAAGTCCGTCTTTTGCAGATTTTTATGTGCAATTAAGTTTAAATAAATAAATAAACCACTACCATTGAGTAAGGCTTTGCACGGTGACCTTATAGGTCTATGCAAATCAGGGGCAATTCCCACTTACTACCTCGGTTTTTACGATTCCCTGACCTCAGTTGACATCCCTGATAGCGATACAAATGAAGAAGATGCTGAAGAATAATATATATTAATATTTCTAAAGTATGCTAACCAAGAAATGATTACAATTATCTTAGTTTTATATTAAAATTCCGAATAAAACTAAATGATTCAATACCATACAACAAGTTAACAGAACATAATGGCGAACCATTTTTGTTTTCATTATTTGAGACACAATTTTGTGACGAATATCATTGTTATGTAATATAACAATACAATATAACCTAATATTCCGCCCTGTGCCCCTGGATCTGCCACTGGGGGCACAAAACGGAAAAAATCTTCCGTCTTGTGCCACTGTGCCTGGGCTGTAGCCACTGCGGTCACAATACAGAAGATTTTTTCCGTTTTGTGCTCCTGTACTAGGAAAATGATAGTTGAGCAATTTCAAAATAAAGTGTATTCCACTTTAAAAAAATATTTTATTTTATACTAAGTTGTTTTTTTACAAAAAAATATATTATTATTATTTTTATATTCAACGACAATGCAACGATAGTCTATTACTTATTTTTTATTTAAAATGTATTTAAAAAATGTATTGCTTGCTTTTTTAATAAAATTATGAAAACACTAGCATCCGCTCGCGGTTTCACCCGCGTGTTTCCCGTTCCCGTAGAAATATCGTGATTAAAAGTATCCTATGTGTTAATCCAGGTTATAGACTATCTGTATGCCGAATTTCATCCAAATCCATTTAGTAGTTTTTACGTGAAAGAGTAGACTTACAAACTTTCGCGTATACAATATTAGTAGGATATCAATAATATAATGGCAAAGTTGGTTGAATGCTCTAAGTGGCAAATGAATGACATTGATTTGTCTTTTTAACGTGCATTAGAAAATACTAGATAACAATCTCCTTCGTCATATGTGGCCATTATTTTAAACGTTGTAGGCCCCCAATAAAATAGTAAGTGCATATTAGTAATTATTAACGATACACTTTTTGTAGTATTATTTATTTTCTGAAATATCTTCTTTAAATAATATATTAAATATTACCTACTAACACGATGTACAAGGTACAAGAATTAGCCTTCATTTGAGATATCACACTTGTATACCAAATACATAGTCGATTTTTAATCTGTAAAAATATGTTTTTCATTTTTCCTCGACAATTGCATTTTTGCGATTGCCATTTTATTCGCCGGGGGCGGCGATATGTAAAAAAGTTAAAAATTAAAATGTTAAAAAATGGCTAACAGAAGATGTTTTATATTCTACAAAATAACCTCTAAATCGGTGGTATACAAAAAACCTTAAATTTATTTTTAAGTTTTTTATTATCGATGAATATAAAACTTCGATTCGTAAATAGATGCGTAGGTGCTTTTACAATGTGATAATGAGATAACCTTACAGGTGGTAACTCAGCCTATGAAATTGATCGGCGTTTAGTACCATGAAAATACATGTTTTTCAGTTCCTCCTGTTCAAGGTAGAAAGGTTAGAAAGCCAAGTATTTTTTTAAAAAAAATATTGCAGCATTTTTAAAATACAACTACCTACCTATCAGTCTATCCTCTTGTGATTTTAACTATAACGAAAAGCAAAGTGTCCATCTTATCTAACCATACGGCCCCTATAGACAAGTGGCAAATGCTCACTCCATGTCTATTCGTAATTCCTCGTAAACTGATGTGTACTGTGTAATTTTTTTATTTATATTTCTTCTTCTTTAAGAAGAAGTTGTATCACTATCCTAAGGGCAGTCAGCTCTGCATATTTGGACATGTTTTTGGCAAGGCAAAAGAATTCAGCGGCATTCGCTGTTCCCGTCCACTCCCGAATGTTTCGCAACCACTACTTTCTTCTGCGACCAGGTATCCGTATTCCTCCAGGTATTGTTCTTCCCGAAATGCAAAAAAATAATTCAGATTATGATACAAACTGATTATGTGACTTACTAAATGGTATGAATATCCGATTTTTATGAGATTTCGGGGAAAAGTTTGTAGAGCAAAAGTTGTTCAGTTTCATGCGCGGAGTTAATACCTGAGAAGATTTGCGTGAAACTTTTATTTATTTATTATTATGTGTTGTATTTCATGAAGACTTTTTTTACTTCTGAGTTTGAGTTTAAATAGATCTTAACAAACGACATCTCATTATGATTAAAAATATCTCAATAACTCTAAAATTATACTAATGTCGGTTTCTTTCATTTATCAATTTTTTAATAAAAATAAACGCTTGACTTTCGGTTTCCTAAACCCAGGGTCTCTTGGCACGCGACACGAAGAATTTGTAGTTGCACTGGAAAGTCGTTCAGTTGATGTCATGGCCAACCTCTCGTCTGTGGGAGAGCCGGTATTGCCGCGGCCCTTAGTCTGTGTGGCGCAATTGAGCCATCTCCACAGACAGGGGTTTTTTTAGCTACCTACCGCTAAAAACGTTGCTACCGTCCGTTCTATTCATAATTAAGCTTTAATATGATAACTAGTAACTCTGCATTAGTTCCTTAATCTATTAAAACCATTCCCAACACCTAAAATATTGTAAGATAAAGATATGATTTTTTTTTTTAAATATATATTTTTTCATAGTAAAATAAAAATAAAATATAAGGAAAACACGTATTTTATTGAAATAAAGCATAACATAAGCATCAAAAAACATGTTATAACATAAATCAGCTCATAATACTATCAACTCGATAATAAATCGATTATTCCGATTTCAATATACGCGCTAAAACAACCCTACGTTTCAAACGACGATATTTTATTTTTATCCCTCGGTACGCGACAAAGGAACTTTTGAATCATGGAGCCTAGTTCATGGTGATTCCAAATATGTACGGCATGTCACTAACAAATAAAAAACAAAGAAACACAGAGCTGAAATATGACACCCATTTTCGCCGTCTGTGGCGTGGCTCAATTGAGCCAGCCCAACGAGACGTGGATTAGATCTGGCGAGGAGAAACGTGCGCCTACCCCAATTGGTTATAGACTACGTCATATACCGCTTCCTCTAAACATACGTGAGCGAGGTGGCGGCGTTGGTTTTTACATAAGGGATGGTGTTAGTGCTCGACAACTAAAGCCTCCGCTCTCTAACCCAGTCGAACAGATGTGGTTGAGCATAACACCTTACGGACTTCGGCATGCCGTTGGAACAGCATACCGCCCTCCATGGCTAAGCGTAGATACTTTTATTGACTCACTCACCGAATCTGTTAGTGCGTTTTCTTCATTTGATCATATTATTTTACTAGGAGATTTCAATATTAATATGTTGGTTTCCAATGAACCGAACGCTAGAAAACTAAGTGCATTTTTACAATACTTAAATTTTAATCAATATGTAACCGTCCCAACTCATTCACAGATCACTGCAACTCTTATTGATCTTATATGTAGCACCACAAATGTCTCCAACGTCTCTGTTGATTATATTCCTGCCCTAAGTCATCATGCCTTTATATCGTTTGATTTACATATTAACAAGCCTAAACCGCCTTCTAAGTGGATATGCTATAGACCACTCAAAGATGTTAAATTAAATGATTTTAATGATCTTGTTAAGGACGTGCCGTGGGAAGAACTGATTACTGGTGACATTAATAAAGCAGTGTTAAGGTTTAATACTTATGTTTTACATGTTTTTGATGTTTTTGCAGCTGTTAAGCATTCTTATATCAAGCATCAGAGCTATCCCTGGATAACACCTACGGTTAGGCGGATGATGAGGTTGAGAGATGACGCCCATACTAAATACCATATTACAAAAAAGGAATCTGATTTTAACTATTATAAAGACTTGAAATCTGTAGTAAATAAAGCCATGCATAATGAAAAGGCTGTCTTTTTCCGACAGAATATTAATCAGTATTCTAAAAATTCAGGATTACTTTGGAAAAATGTCAAGAAAAACATTGTTGATTTTAAGAGCAAAGAAACGTCTATACCTTGTCATATTAGTAACCCGAATACTATTAATAGTCATTTTCTCAATATACCCGGTAATGATTCAGTCAGTATTTCATATCTTTCATATTTTGAGCATCGCTGGTTTAATTCTTCTTAATTTTGCCTTCATACAGTTGCGGAGTCATGTATTTTGAAAATTATCACTAAAATTTCTACAAATGCCATGGGAGTTGACGGTATTACACGCGATATATTTTTTTTTAACATTGCCACATACACTCAAAGCTATAACGAAGTTGATAAATAAGTCTATTCAATCAGGCATTTTTCCTGACCTTTGGAAAGAAGCTCTTGTTAGGCCTATCCCTAAAAAAAACCCCAGCCAAGTGACTTTAAGGATCTAAGGCCGATAAGTATCCACCCATTTCTTTCAAAAATAATAGAGAAAGTAGTCTGCCAGCAGTTAACTGAGTATTTGAATTATAACAATATCTTACCGCAGAAACAGTCGTATTTCGCGCATTCCACAGCACTACCACGACTTTATTGGATGTTGTGGATGATATTCTGTCAAGCAGGGACACAGGAAAGGGTACTATCTTAACTCTTCTAGACTTTTCACGGGCATTTGATACGATTAATCATAATCTTTTGCAATCCAAATTGTCATATTATGGTTTTACCAGTAGTGCATTAGAGTGGTTTTCTAGCTATTTTGATAAACGTTCACAGCGAGTTGAGGTTGTGGATAAAAATGGTGTTAAATCTTTATCAGAAACCTCGTTCCTCAATCGAGGTGTACCCCAAGGTTCGATACTGGGTCCAATTTTATTTATATTATATAGCGCAGATTTAACTGCTTGCATTAAAAACTGTAACTTTTATTTATATGCAGATGATATGCAAATTTATATGTCCTTTAAAGCTAATGAAACATTAAATGCTGTGGGTAAAATTAACGAAGACCTTGAAGCGATTGAACAATGGTCAAATAAGAACTGTTTGGTTTTAAACCCACTCAAATCTAAATTTCTTGTACTCGGGTCAGACTCTCAAATTAACTCAATAAATAATCTGAATCCTAAAATAAGAATTGGTAACTCAGATATCGACCAAGTGGCTGAAGCGCGGAACTTGGGGGTTCTTATGGATAACGGTTTACGGTTTCATAACCACGTTTTGGAAGTTGCAAGAAATTGTTATTACAGGCTTAAGGTACTATATCAGGTGAGAAATTTTCTGGACGTTGACTTAAGAACAAAACTCTGTGAAACTCTTATTCTATCGAAACTCAATTATGCTGATACAGTTATAGGCGAGTGCATGTTTGGTTATACAAAGAAAATAATTCAACGTGTTCAAAATTCATGTGCACGTTATTGTTTTGATATTTCTCGTAGAGCCCATATCACCCCGTTTCTTAATAAGAGTAACCTCATCAACATGCAGTCAAGGCGTACACTCCATTATGCTTGTCTTCTGTTTGGTATTGTTCAAACTAAAACTCCTCCATATTTATTCGACAAATGGCTATTCTCTAGTCGTGCTAGAACTGCTTCACTTCTTGGATGCCCGAGCCACAATACAGCTGCATTTCGACGGAGTTTTCGTTACTCCTCTACGAAATGCTGGAACAATATCCCACCTCCCCTTAAAAAGTGTCTCACTCTGCGTTATTTTAAAAGCAAATATAAGGAATATCTTCTTTATTTACAAAAGGATACTCACTAAATTAATAGCTGTGTTACATACTTTAAGCCAAACTCTTAAAATTTGTATAAAATATCGACGTTAATTATAATATTCATTTATAATTTCAAATGATGTGTTAATGAAGGTCACGGTTCATTTTGTGATACATACCTTTACTTATAATTTTTTTTTTCAATGTTTATGATGTGCGTGCGCAGCAGTGCGTGTTTTGTAATTTTATGTTTTGAAAAGGTTTCTTCTGAAAATCAGTGTCACAGCTTTGGCTGTGGCTTTATGCTGACAAGAATCCTTTTTGGCATTTCAAAATATGTGACGGTTTGTTTGTGTCATTGTAACTGGATGGAATGCTAAATACATTTATTTTTCTTTCTTTCTTTCTTGATTCTTTTTAGTGAATTTCATATGAATAAAAAAAATATTTTATTACATTGTTTAAATTATGGAAAATCAACTGTCAACCTGAATTCCTATAAAAGAGCGTAATGGCAATTTTACAAAAGTAGTAGGTAGTAGTAGTACCATTTCTGCACTTTAAGTGAAAACAAATTGGCAACCTTTTTATTTCTATTGTGACACGCACAACATAGTGACTGCTGGTCCTGTCTGATGGTAAGCAGCCGATGCAGTCCAAAATAACGAGAGCGCCTCTCACCGTGGAATAAGCACGGTAACAAGCGCACCCATTCATGAC
This sequence comes from Scoparia ambigualis, assembly GCA_963921215.1. NCBI lineage: Eukaryota > Metazoa > Arthropoda > Insecta > Lepidoptera > Crambidae > Scoparia > Scoparia ambigualis. Next base: position 3,129,366 of record OY992523.1, on the reverse strand, counting down.
GGCCTGCATAAATGCCGTTTTACGCCCCGCTTAAAAGACCTGGGACTATTATGAAGCGACGGCGTCACTTGACAAGGGAAGAGATGTTGAGAGCCGTTGGATTGTTGGAAGATGGTTCCAGGCAACGTACTGTGGCTGCCGCCATTGGCACTACACAGAGTGTCATAGCCCGCCACTGGACACGCTGTCGCACCACGGGCAGCGTGGCCGAGCGACATGGAGAAAGATCTCGTATCACCACTCGTAGACAAGACCGGTACATCCAAAACACTGCTCGACGGAATCGTACCATGACCGCTATGATGTAGGCCACAAGGCCCCACAGCGCTTCAGGCTTGTTGATAAGCGACCAAACCATCCTGAATCGTTGACGCGAAGTGCGTCTGCGTTCCCGAAGGCCGCTGAGGGTCCCACTCATAGCACCCCACAAGCGTGGGGCCCGTTTACAATGGGCTCGCAAACACCGAAATTGGGAGGAAGAAGACTGGCGCTGTGTTTGCTTCTCTGATGAATCACGTTTTGGTATGAGGCTGGAAACAAGACACACTCGAGTTGGGAGGACCTCTAGACGTCAAGAACGCTTGCTATTTTGTCAGAAAGTTCATCTATATGGAGGGGGAACAATCATGGTTTGGGGCTGGTATTTGGATTGGTGGAAGCACCGATCTCATTTGGATCAGGGGCAACCTCAATGCTCAAATCTACGCAGAGAGGATTGTTTCAGATGTGATCATGCCCTTGCGAGGCCGATCGAGCACACAAAGATGTACCCCCGCTGGGAATCGAACCCGGTGGCTTAGCCATTAGACCACAGAGGCGGTTAACTCAAGAGGATCTAAATTTATAGGGTACTAGCGGCCCGCTCGCGACTTCGTCCGCGTGAACACCCTGTACCCCGTGACAAGATGTTAAATTTAAATTTTCGATTCTTAATTTTTTTTTATCCTTCCGTAAGAACATTTTATAGCTATAAATGTACTTGACCCTTTTGATGTAGGTATGTATTATAAATAACCGTAACCGTTGTGTCGTAAAAGGCGACTAACGGACTAAAGACTGCTCATATTTCCATCAGCATAGAGCGGCGATTACCTGTCACATTGAGCACATGTGCAATCGCTATTTGGTGAAAAGTGGACTATGGTAGAGGACTGCTTTTATATGTATACAAGCGGCCGCTCGCGGTTTCACCCGCGTGGTTCCCGTTCCCGTTGGAATATCGGGATAAAATGTATCCTATGTGTTAATCCAAGTTATAAACTATCTGTATGCCGAATTTCATCCAAATCCATTCAGTAGTTTTTACGCGAAAGAGTAACAAACATCCGTCCATACGTTCCCGTGAGAATATCGCGATAAAAAGTATCATATGTGTTAATCCAGGTTATAAACTATCTGTATGCCGAATTTCATCCAAATCCATATAGTAGTTTTTACGTGAAAGAGTATCAAATATCCATACTTACAAACTTTCGCGTTTATAATATTAGTAGGATTAGTAGGATTATAAATATTATTTTCTAAAACTTGCAAATTTTGCGTTTAGTAAACAATGTTGCAAACAAATTGGAAAATATTGCAATAATTCCAGAAGCAGGATTCGAACATACACCTTTTTTCTCGTATCCAGCTCGCCCAAATTTATCAGCACTGATACTCTTATCAGTGCTGACTGATACTCTTATCAGTACCGTGGCTCTCCACGGTAGCATAATTGAAACCTGACCCAAAATGTCAGAAAGGTGCTGCGGTTTCGAATCCTGCTCGTGGAAATATTTTCTACATTTTCCGATTTGTATATTTTATTATTGTTTGCAGGGTCTCCGCTGCCAAGTTTGCGAGAAACCGCTATCTTTGGACGTCGATGAGCAGATTCCATATGTTTGTAAGGTGAGTTTCATGCTTTAAGAGAGTTCATTACAAGTATTCAGGTTGAAATGTTCATTTTAAGGGTATGTTATCTTAGTACTGTGTATTGTGTACTTATACACAATGACTTTTTATCGGTGATCAGGACCTACTGATTTCGACTAAGTAAATGATGGCCATTGCAATAATAATAGTAGTTACATATTTTCTTTGTATATTTAATTAGGTACCCAAAATTATTAGAATGTATGGTTTTTCTACATTTTTATGAAGTGAAGACCTGTAGAGATAAACCACCAAAAGATGGCATGCCCTTCCACAATTTGTTTTGAATGTGTGTGTGCATATACTTCACATTGTACAGTATAGCAAAGTAAACAGTCAAGTACTAACTGCTGACAAGATGCAAAAATATATTTACCAAAAAGACGGTTATTGTTATGGATAACGCATCTTATCACAAGACTTTAGCGAAGAAAACACCTACTTCATATAACAGAAACGCATAAATGGCTAAAAATAAAAACATATTACAAATTGAAAAAGACGTGTCGAAAAAATGTCCACGAATAGGATTCGAACCCGCACCCTCCTTGGTCGAGTGGCTTTGTACACCGGTTTTCATGGTGTCGCCATCTCTGAGGTCCCGGGTTCGAACCCCGGTCGGGTCAATTTAGAAATTATTGTTTTCTAAATTGTCTCGGGTCTGGGTGTTTTCTATGTATGATAAGTATGTATTTAAGTATTTTAAGTATGTTTATCCGTTGTCTAGTAACTATTTAACGAGTTTCTTCGAAGCTTCTCATGGGCTAGATAATTGGTGTGATTGTAGGAAAGATTTATTTATTTATTTATTTACTTCTGGCAATCCGGGCCAGGTGCTCTGTCCAGTTGAGCTACCGTGGCACTTATCCAGCCCGCCCAAATTAATCAACATCATCTTTATTTATTGTTATACTTGGTAAGCCAAAAGCACCCATTCAATGTCAACAAACTAGGTTATCAACATCAGATATTAATATTTTTACGAATATTAAAGATCACAAATTGATTCGAACTCTCACCGGTTGCCAGAAGGGTGCGGGTTCGAATCCCGCCCGTGGAACTTTTTTCGACATTGTCTTTTTCTATTTGTAATTTGTTCGCAACAAAATTTGTGTTTAAATTGTGTAAACAATAACATTATTAAGTATTAATGTTTTTTTAATATATTTAAGCCTTTTATTAACGACTTAAGTAAAATTTTTAAACACTGAAAAAGACGACAACCTCAGGAGGAAATCGAACCACGCATCTTCCGCATTCCGGGCAGCAACCTTAACCACTTGGATACCGAAGTCTGGTTTTCACCCGTCCGTCGAAATATTTTAACATTTGGTTAAGATAAAGCTGCGTTTATAGATTAATGTTTTTTATATATTGTAGCGTTTTATTAACGAAGAGAGGAGGTGAAGTAAGTAAGTCATAGTTATTAACTTTACTTCCCAGACAAA